>OY740716.1:243872092-244354592 GCA_963513945.1 Hydrotaea diabolus | reverse complement strand
GAAATCTCAACCATTATGTTTTCCACTGTGGCGGCCACAAACATAACGAACGAAGAGAACAAAGCAAAATATGAATCTTGTAAAAGCCGGTTTTCAATGTCACTGATATCCAGCTTCAAATCTCAAAATCACACAAATTGGTCACTGCTTCCACCACCACAACGGTAGTGATGACGGCGACGATATCGTCAGAACATAAAGTCTGATATTAAAGAAAAAAAATATATAAAGAAAAAACGTATTTTTTCAAAGAGGAAGTTTAGTTTGTTGAAACTTTATTTTTTTCGTTTATACTCGTCTGAGGTTTGGCTTTGTGTGCGCTAGGGCACGTATAATTTCTGGATTTTGTGGTTGTGGAGTGTCGGTTTGGAAACTCTGATGTTTTAAAGTGATTAGAGCAAAGTCATGCTTTTGTTGCTGAGGTTTTGCCGGCGCTGTTGTTTTGAATTAGTTTAGTTTTCGTTTTTAGATACATTATTTGGTATTTGTGTGTGTGTTTTATAGAAAAAAAGAAACAGTTTTTTGTTTTCGGTAAGGTCTTTAAGAATTTATAACCCAAGGTCATTTGGTTATCCACTATATGTAATTTGAGGGCAAGCATTTTTTAATATGTATTCGATATTTCCCTTATCGCTTTGGCTAAATAATTTAATGTGAGTATTTTTGAAAACACCTAAAGTTATTAAGTAATTAAATAATTAGATGATCTTGAAAAACTTTTGTATTTACTAGCATATTTTTAATCGATTTTTGTATTTATCTCGGTTTCTTAGCCTTCAGTTACATGGCCAGTATTGCCCGTTTTATCCTCATTTACTCATGTTCTTGAATTTGACCCTAATTTCGAAGCCAAATGCCTGGTAATTTTTTTTTAAATATTTTAAAAAAAAAAATTCGTTTTGTCTAATTTTTTTTATTTAGTAGTTTTTGGCACTTTTCAATAAGTTTTTTTCTATTTCGGTTTTTTTGGGAAAAACTTGTTTTACATTTTGTTGCATTTCATTTCATTTTTCCTGTTTTTTTTTTTTTAATTTTCTTGTATTTAATTTATATCGTCTTTTACTTTATTCTTCCTATAATTGCCAACCATTGTCGTGAAACAATTCCATCAATATTTCCCCACACTGTGTCCGGGTGACAGTCCTTCGCCGAAGTATTCTGCCGGCATATAGAACAGGCTGTTGTGGGATTGTATTTGTCATTTCGTTTGCAACACCACGAAATATTGATCGGAGACGCTTTCAAGTGTGTATATTTTTGACCGTCGTAAATTTCTAAGACGATCAAGCCATGTGTCTGGTGGAAGCACGATATTAGTCAAACATATTTCCCAACACACAGTGAAAAAATTAATCTGAAATCGGTTGGAACTTCTAAAATTCAGCTGGAAAAAAATAATTTCGGTTGCAATCACCATATGTTTAAAATCGTAATGGATATTCGGTTCGACATACAAACAAGATGATAAATATAACATTGTATTGTAGACGCAACAAATCGATCGGTCATACCAATGGATCGCATAAAATGTATTTAGTTGCCATAACTGGCGATTGTGGCAATCAATAGTTTAGCCAACATTTTGTTGTTGTAACCGAATATTGGTGATGATATCTAAAATTTCATCATAACAAAAGGCGAAAATATACTCCTTCAAATTAAGAGTGAACGCTTTATTGTTCATTCAAAAGGACATTTTATACCATTTAATTTTTGAACATACTTTGTTGGACGCAACCACTCCTCCATTCCATTCCATTCTGAGGGTCCAATTTTGGATGACTCGTTCGAGAATTTTGACACGCGTAATGTTGGCTTCCAAAACCTGAATCGTAGCTGGTTTGTCAAAAAGTCTAACGGTGTGATATCGCGCGATCGGGGCGACCAACTCACAGGTCAAAAACGAAAAATAAGCTGCTCTTCGAAATGACCTCTCATAAATCCATTGTTTTAGCAGCTGTGTGGCAAGCGGCACCATCCTGTTAAAACCAAATGTCGTCAAGATTACTGGCTTCAATTTTAGGTAGGAAAAATTCCGATATCATGGCCGATAGTAAGCACCATTCACGGTTACGTTCCTGCCATCACCATTTTTAAAAAATATGGACCGATGATTCCTCCAGCCCATAAACCACACCAAACCGTAGTTTTCTCTGACTATAATGACACCTCTTTAACCACTTCTGGTTGCTCTTCAGCTTAAATGCGGCAATTTTGTTGTAGCGGCACATAGTACCGGAGTGACAGCCCTTGGCCAAAGAATTCCTCCTTTGGGTCGATCCGGTGCGTATAACCGGCTGTCGTTGCATCGCCAATTTTGGGCAATTTTCGTTATTGACGTTGCTGTTGAGCCAGAAGTGGGCCTCATCACTGAGCAAATTTTGGTCGAAACAGCGGATATTCCTTGAGCTTTTGAAGAGCTGAAACACTGAAAAGGCGTCGGGCAGGAACATCGTTAGGTCTTTTCCTGATAAAATTGCCAACAATACTAAAAACAAAGTTTAACATAACTCACGCAAAATCTGTAAAAAAAAAACCCTATTGAAAAAATTCCTCTAGATTGATCACCCGTAAAAACCCTCCGTCGTCTACTCGACATGACTTTTCCTATGTTAAGAGTATATAATGGAACAGTTTCTTGCCTCTATCAAAAATTTTAAATTTGTTCCCCAAACAAATGCGAAATCTGGCCTTTTAGATCCAAACATTCTTTTCTGGAGGTTCAAATACTTCGTATTTTTCACCGATACTTTAGCTTCAATTACAGAACGTTACTAATTCGGTTGTACTGATGGCATACTCGAGGTGCATTCAACCTCAATCAATCGGATGGCAAAAAAAACTCGGTTCTGGCAACGAATCTGTTCTCCGTGTGCAGGTTCCTTAATTCGGCCTAAAATCTGCGAAGTAAGGAAAAGTTTTCCTTTAAGAGACTAAAGGCACCTCGGAAAATAAGTATACTTTTATATATTTGCTTAACAAATCATTAAATTTTGCGGATAATGGCAAAGTTTCTGGACAGAACGGCCGATCAATACTTAATATGGATAGTATGGGTACTTAAATAAAAAAAAATTTGGCTACGAATTTAAAAATAGAGTAATTTTGATGTTTTGCCTGAGTTAATGGACGTACGGGCGGGTTGAAAGGGTTCATAAACCCACCATTTTTCGCACTCTGGTAGGTTTGCGCTGCCCCAACTTAACGATGCTTTTAATTCTTAAGATTAGGCTGTGATTGGGGCTCCGTCTTATGGACCCTTGTCGCCAAATTTGTAAAATGGTCATTTATTTCGGCCCGCCCGAATTTTTTTACGCTGTTTTAACTTGCTAAATATAGGAATTAATACATTTACGAATATATGTATATCAAAGTCCCACAAAAGCAAAACTCTTGTTATCTACTAAACAATTTGTATTTGGCCAGATATCATAGGGGAAACGTTTAAAAATAAAAGAATCCGGCCATGGCGGCGATTGACATTAAAAAAAACTCTTTATTAAAAATTACAAAATTAGCCGAGGGGGAAGGGCCAGAATATTTAGACGAGAATATCTAAGCTTGGATCGGTCCCATGACAACGATAATGAAAGTGTTTGTTGTTTTTGCTCTTTTTCTAAATGAAAAAAATGCAATGAAATTGAAAAAATTCCCACCACAGCAGCAGACAGTGGCAGCACATGACCAACGCTGGACATAGTTGTTGGAGCATGCGGACGACACGACGATGATGATGGACAATAGCATGACGATGTTGTTGTTGGTGGTATGTTGTTAGTTAATGTTGTTCACGGTCCAAATACTTTAATTTTTAATTCAATTCAAAACTTGACTTCTCTATTAGCTCTATAAATTAACATATCGCACTTGTAGTTCAACTAAAGGGTATTAACTCAAAAATGACAAATGTTCAGTAAAACCGAAAAAAACTGTTTTGCTTCGTTAGTTGTAAAGGGTGTTTTTTTATTGAGGTATAGAACTTCGAATTGAAATAAAACACAAGAAAATCGTTTTAATGTCCATCAATTTGGCTTTATTGGAAGGATAATTTTATGCCATTAATGTTTAAATATGATTTCGGACATGAGGCCGCCGCGGCTGGCTCGAATAAAGCCAATTCTACAGGTCCAATTTTCAACCACTTTTTCGAGCATATGGGGCCGTATGTTGGCAATAACGCCACGAATGTTGGCTTCCAAGTCCCCTAACATGTTTCTGGTTTGTTGGCGTAGACGAGCGACTTCACATATCCCCAAAGAAAATAATCCAATGGTCCATGTTAACCGATCCATGGTTAACCGAATTAATTGCTCTGATGGACGATTATGTCGACCATAAAATGGACGGAGCTTGCGGTGAACTTCGCGAACTGAACCATTACTTTCGAAATAAATTTGCACGATTTGCAAGCGTTGTTCTTTTGTCAACCTGTTCATGATGAAATGGCAAATCAAACTAAATATTAATCACTTGACAGCTGACAAAATGACCGCCAGTTAAAAAAGTGATGCCAACTTAAAGTTCTATACCCCAATAAAAAACACCCTTTAGTAACCTAAAACATAGAGAGGGGGATGTAATGATGAATTTTAATGAAAAAGTCGGGGCAAGCGATGCAATATTTTAAAAGTGGAACATCTATATATATAAAAGAAAGTGTCCGAAGCGATGTAATCCCATAACTCGAGATTGGCCATTTTTGACCGATTTTGATGATTTGTACTTTGTTGGAAAGGTATTTTCTCAGCACGGGTTTTAAAAAAAAAAATAAAAAAATTTATAAAAAAAATAAAAATTTTTACCACCCAGCGTGTTTCGACAGGTTTATTTTCAATTTTCTTTTTTCATTAAGTATATAAAAATGAAATGTGCTTTGCTACACCGCTTAAAACTTGAAAACGACTGGGGAAAACTGGATACTTCCTTCTGGGGGTTTGTTCATAATCGAAATTTTGGAGTGTGGGCGGAGGAGGCGTAACAAAACTGTTTTTTGAGCTAGAAGGCTGACAATCGGTACACAATTTTAGGTTACGATGGTCTGTTGATGATTTATGTGTATTTTGAAAAATATTTGGTATGATGGTTTAGTAACAAAACACATTTAATTTATATATTTATTAGGGTGATCCATCTAGAGGAATTTTTTCAGAACAAAAAAAATATAAAAATTCAAATCAAGAGTCTTTATTGGTAATTTAAAAGGACATTTTATGGCATTTATTTTTTGAAAATAATTTCCTTCCAATGTTGGCAATTATGGAAATGAGCGTTAGTCGAGAAACGGGAAGATCCTCTGTTTTCGTCCAAAATTTTGTTCAATGATGAGGCCCATTTCTGGCTCAACGGCGAAATCAATAAACAAATTTGTCGCATTTGGGCTGAAGAGCAAGAAGAGGTTCAAGAGGTGCCATTATACCCAGAGAAAACCACGGGTTGGTGCGGTTTATAACCTGGTGGAGTTATCGGTGCATATTTTTTCCAAAAATGATGATGGCCGGAACGTATCCATGAATAACCATATCGATTTTTTTGCTATCTGAAATTGAAACCCTTAATCTTGACGACACTTGGTTTCAACAGGACGGCGCCACATGCCATACAGTTAACTTAACAATGGATCTATTTTTAGGTCATTTCGAAAAGCAGCTAATTTCATGTTTTGGACAGGTGAGTTGGCCGCCTTGATCGAGTGATATCACACCTTTAGACATTTTTCTTTGGGGTTACGTAATGTCCAAAGTCTATGCTGACAAACCAGCTACGATTCAGGTTTTGGAAGCGAACATTACGCGTGTCAATAAATTGAACCCTCAGAATGGAAACCCTGAGGCGT
The DNA here is from genome assembly GCA_963513945.1 of Hydrotaea diabolus. Taxonomy (NCBI): domain Eukaryota; kingdom Metazoa; phylum Arthropoda; class Insecta; order Diptera; family Muscidae; genus Hydrotaea; species Hydrotaea diabolus. The sequence continues at coordinate 244,348,759 of OY740716.1, read as the reverse complement.
AGTTGCGGCCAACATGTGAAGAAAATTATATTCAAAAAATAAATGCCATAAAATGTCCTTTCAAATTACCAATAAAGATTCTACACTTGATTTGAACTTTTATATTTTTGTTTGTTCTGAAAGATCACCCTATAGATGAAATCGTGAATTGGAACGCGAGCGTTCCTACGACATAATAACTTTGCAACAACAAATACAAACAAATATTCCACTGTTGAATAAACAACAAATGAGTGCGTATGATACACTGATAAAGGCTGTCGATGATGGAAATGCTGGACTATTTTTCCTTGATGCGCCCGGCGGAACAGTGAAAACGTTCCTGCTATCATTGATGTTAGCAGCAATACGTGCTCAAAGTGGTATTGCTTTAGCATCTACCGGAATAGCTGCAACACTGTTGGAAGGTGGAAAAACCGCACATGCAGCACTAAAGCTTCATCTAAACCAGCACATCAACGAAAATCCTGTTGGCAACTTTTTAGAGCAATCAGCCATTGCAAAAGGGTTGAAAAATTGTAAATTGATAATATGGGATGAGTGCACGACGGCGAACAAACGATCATTAGAAGCACTCGATCGAATATTGAATGATTTGCGCAACAATAATAATCGCTTTGGTAGCGTGAGGATACTGTTGGCAGGCGACTTCCGACAAACACTTCCCGTGATTCCGAAATCAGATGAATTAAATGCATGCCTGAAGTCATCCTATTTGTGGCGATACGTGATAACTATTCCATTGAGAACCGCAGAAGTTTTCTTAAAAGAACTGCTGAGAATCGTAAATGGAGAAATTCCAGTAAATACTTCCAGTGGTTTAATATCGATTGCACCTACCATTTGCAAATTTATTTCAACCAAAGATGAACTCATCACTAATGTTTATCCGAACATCGTAACTACCATTGGTTGAGCGCACGCTTCATTTTATTAGCGAAAAATACTGATTTCAATGACTTAAATTGGACGATTTGAAATCAAATTCCGGGAGAATAGCTTTCATACAAATCGATCGATCACATTGAAAACGAAGACTATGTCGTCAAATATTCAGTGGAATTCGTAAACTCTTTAGATTTGCCTGGCGGCTTCATCATTTGTTTCTTAAAGTTGGATCTGTCATCATTATGCTACGAAATCTGCACCAAAACTGTGTAATGAAACTCGCCTGATTGTGATAAAGCTAATGAACAATGTGATAGTGAAAGGGCCGTTCAAAGGAGAAGAATGTCTAATTCCGCGAATTCCCTTGACTTCAACTGATTTGCCATTTCAGTTCAAACGAATTCAGTTCCCACTGCAAATTGCATTTGCGATGACCATAACAAGTCATTTCAAGATTTATGCCGCTGGAAGTGTGCGGCATAAATCTGGAAATGTCATGCTTTTCACAGGGCATGTTTTCGAGTTGGGAAACCGTCCTCACTATTTATTTATGCAGAAATCAAAAAATGAAGTGTATCGTGCAGCCTTAAATTGAATACATTTATTGTTCAATCCTTTTTAGATTTCAATAAAATGATCAGAATACCTTATTCTATTATTTCGGCTCCAGTAAAAGTTATTTGAATAAAATTTGTATCCCGTGCAAATGTCATTTGCACGGTGCAACTGCATTTCTTCATCAAAATATGAATCCACCACGACTTTGCAACTGAACCAGACTTTCAGTGAAAATAAAATTTGAAGGCAAAACAACGTTGGCCGGGTCAGCTAGTTTTATTATAATGAAAAAGTATAAATACAGGGTGCGGCTAATGTAACTATATGATTTGTTTTTTAAATAACTATTGAATGGAATGAAAAAAACAAAAAAAATTATGATAAAAAGAAAGTTTATTTTATGTTATTTTTTTACATTAATTATGAAAAATAATATCAGTTAAATGAGAACCGTTTTCTCTAACGCAAAAATGTGCTCTTTTTATGGCATTTTCCATAACTTTGTTGAGTGTTTCTTGTGGTATACGATCAATTTCTTCTGGAATGTTGTCCTTTAGTTGCTGCAAGGTTTGGGGCTTATTCACATAAACTTTGTCTTTGAGATAGCCCCACAAGCCCCACCGTTCAAGTGAAAATGCGCTTCGTCGGTCATCATTAAATTTGACAAAAAATTTTCATTTTGATCAACGAGATTTAAAACTGCTCTAGCATATTCCAAGCGCAATACGAAGTCCTCAGGATTTAGTTTTTGGACTAGTTGGATTTTGTAAGGGAAGAGGTGCAAATCGTGTTTTAAAATTCGCCGAAGAGTGCGGTCAGAAAGCTGCAACTGGGAAGATCGTCTTCTCGTTGATGTCTCCGGATTTTCTTCGACGCTCTGTCGCACAGCATCAATATTTTCGGCCGATCTGCCAGTTCGAGGTCTGCCCGTACGTCTTGAATCTCCGACAGTCCCCTATTCAGCAAAATTATTCACCAACGAACGAATGGTTGGACCCGTTGGAGCAGTTCTTACACCATAAAATCTTCTGTATGCACGTTGAGTATTAATTATCGAACGATGATTTTCAATGAATAGAAAAACAATCTTAGTTCTTTGCGCAATTGTATAGCGTTCCATTTTTAAATATTCTCCCAAGTTTAATTTCTGAAATAGGAAAAAAGAAAAAGTTAAATACTCGCAAGCAAAGAAGTTACAATTGTTTTACATCCTATAGTAACTTTAGCCGCACCCTGTATTAAGAAAAAAGTTAAAATTGGCCAATTATGAGTTAATACTCTTTAGCTGAACAAGTGCTATATGTACGTCTAAGTAGATTACATTATGTATTTTTTTATAACTAATCCATAGCCGGTGGTATTCCCTACTTATCACATCAGCTACTGCAAATTATCTATAGAGAGCTCATTAGATGAGTTGTTCACATGGTGTTGAGGGAGGTGGTTCCGGTATAGCAGCAAAAGATTTAAATTGAAACAATTTCAAAAAAATAGTGTATTTCAAAGTATAGAAAATTATCATTGTTTTTATTTTTATTATTATTTTTTGCTTTTTTTAGATTTGAGGTTTTTTACACACCACCACCGCATACATGTGTAGTGTTTTATAAATGATGTCAGCTTTGTAGTATTTATTTATTTTTTATTAATAAATTGTTGATTATGAAGTTGCAGTTGTGATAATGAATTGTTGTTAGGTCTAGAATTTCGTATTGAAATCAGTGAAAACTGTCATTAGTCAAGGCAGCAAACATGTGGCGCTTTGTTCTGTGATTGACTGCAGTTAAAGAATGATTTTAATTAAAATAAAACATTGTCCTCGTAAAATGCAATAGTAATTTTTCATTATTGCTTGTAAATCATCTAGACTTGGGATCAATAGTATCATTGATTTAGACAGTCAATTGATTTATGTTTTAAGGGTCAATAAAATATTTACTCTTTTATGGGGTTGAATAGTAAAAGGGCCTTGCTAGGCTACCAATTTTTTCCATCGTGTTAAAATACCTATAACATTTCTAATTATGTTTACTGATTAGCTGACAAACACAGTACATTTCATAGTTGTGTTACCTAGTTTTAAAATTAAAGTACCTACCGCACACGCAGAAAAAAAGTATGGTTGTGGTGACAACATACGACGAGGATAATACTATTGTTGGGTATATGGTTATGATACAACAATATTATGATCCTCACAATAACAGTATGATTCAAATACAACCATACTATGATCCACACAACAATAGTATGATTCACACATAACCATACTATGAGCCCCACAACCATATTTTGATTCACACTCAACCATACTATGATCTCCACAACCATATTATGATTCTCACAACCATAGTATGTTTCACGTACAACCATAGTATGATCTCCACAACCATAGTATGATTCACACGCAACCATGTTATGATCCCCACAATCATAGTATGATCACACATAATTATACTATAATCACCAATATTATTTAATATTACATATTTATTGGAATTATGAAAATGATTTAAAAAATACATTAAATCCAAAATAATAGGAGTGATTTATTTAACAGTAGAAAAAATAAGTTTAAAACATCGTTAACGATTTTATTAAAAGTATTTCAGTTAAACACAAATTTGAAAAATTTTAATTTCCATATAAAAAGTACTATTATTGCATTAGCTCCGTAACAATAACATTGTTCTAAAAAGCATATAAATGAAGGAAAATTACGATCATATAGTATGATTGCCGTAATCATATTTTTGTTGGCATAAAACACAAAAAACAATACTTTTATATTGTTGCTATAACCATATTTTAATTTTTTAAATTGGCAATGACACTATTGTTACATTTCAACAATATTAATATTGCGCCAATCATACTATTGTCAAAAATAAATTCAATAAACAATTCGATGGTTGCCACGAACATACTTTTATTGCGGAGAACATATTATTATTGTCGTGACCATATAGTAACCATATTTTTTTCGGCATGCATTTGGCTGCCTTGTAGTATATGGACATGTAAGGTATACCCTCAACCATAAACTAAAACGGTCCTTTTTTCAGAGCAGAGTTCTTATATCAGCCAAAACATCAAAATAACTTCATAATTGGATTTGTAGCAAAATTTGCCTTAATATATGTCCATATTTACTACAGATCGATCGTTTGACCATACGGGTCGAATTTTTTGACCCCAGTTGCCCCGCAAATAAGGCCTTTTAAAATGTATTAAGTGCGCTCAACTAACAATTCCTAATTTAACCATTGTTCGTCCAGAAAAAATATGATTTTCAAGCAAAAACTCCATATTGTGTACTTTCTCTGAGGCTCGTTTAGGACCTCTAAAGGAAACATTTTTCCCTTTGCTGATTTCGTTATATTTTTCTCTTTATTCGATATTTCGTTCCTCTTTGAAGAACATCATCAGGAATAACTAAATTAAACAAAATAACTCCGTAGCGAGTACCTCAGTTTCTTGTTGTTAAGAAATGTTGAGTACATTTCTTAACAACAAGAAACTGAGGTACTCGCTACGGAGTTATTTTGTTTAATTTAGTTATTCCTGATGATGTTCTTCAAAGAGGAACGAAATACCGAATAAAGAGAAAAATATAACAAAAAATAATAACCTTGGCCTCGAGCTCGATATAATAATTATTTAGTAAAATTTAATATAAAGGCCGAATGCAAAATTTAAAATTACCTGATTTCGTTTATTTACAACCTTAAACAGCTTAAGACCATAAGCCTTCATTATGCAAAATTTAAGGATTCCGGTTTATTCGATTGGCCGCTATTATTCTTTTAACACACACACGAACGGACATGACTAGATCGTCAAAGAATTTCACGACGACCAATGATATATATATACTGTAAAGAGTCTCCGATCAATATTTGTGGGCGTTGCCAACGGTTTGTTAGGACGACCTGCCTACTATACTGCGACTGTCATCTGCTTAGCAGACCGAGTGTTCAATCTGCCTAGCAGAACGGGTCTGTCATCTACCTAGCAGACCAGGCCCGTCATCTACACAGCAGACCTGGTCTGTCATCTCTCTAGCAAAACGGGTCTACTATCTTCCTAGCAGACCGGGTCTACTATCTTCCTAGCAGACCGGGTCTACTATCTACCTATAGACCGGGTCTGCCATCTACCTAGCAGAACGAGTGTGCCATCTACCTAGTAGGCCGGGTCTACTATCTAGCAGAACGGGTCTGTCATCTTCACAGCAGACCTGGTCTGCCATCTCTCTAGCAGAACGGGTCTACTATCTTCCTAGCAGACCGGGTCTACTATATACCAAGCAGACCGGGTATTCCATTTACCTAGCAGACGGGGTCTGCCATCTACCTACTAGACCGGGTCTTTCATCTACCTAGTAGACCGGGTCTGCCATCTACCTAGGAGACCGGGTCTGCCATCTACCTAGCAGATCAGGTCTGCCATCTGTCTAGCAAACCGAGTCTACTTTCTGCCTAACGGCCTTCGTTTGTTGGTATCCTTAATTGTCTATTATTTTATCTACACGCAGAAAAATCTTCCAATAGCATCCGAAAATTGGTAGGTAAATGATTGTGGCACAACAATATTATGATCCCCACAACCATAAAATGATCCCCTATATCATTATTTTGGTTGTGCTCTTGGAGAGTTGTCACCCGAACCATACTTTTTTTCTTCGTGGAAGCTCGTTTTTGTGCCATTTCCTTCTTTCATCCCATTTTCGGGCCATACGATAGTGATTTCTTAATCAAATGCAAAAATGCTTACATTTTGAGGTGGGACAGTAACAGTTTACATAAGGGCGAAAGTGACAGAAATTGTCAAAACCCGAAAATAGGATGAAAACAGGAAATGGTGATCAATGAGTTATGAGTACAGTACGATAATCATATGTATCTATCATCTTGTGGCATTTCAACCGAATATCCATTACGAGTGATTGCAACCGAAATTCCTCTTTTGAAAGCGATCGAACTATCTTTTTTTTTTAGTTTGTTCCAACTTTACACTCGAAGACGGAAACCATTTTTTTAAAAACATCTCGGACTTGGTCCATTTTTACAGCACCTGCCTTTGTCAACAAGCAAAATTGCAAACGGAAAACAACAACACGAGCGAAAACTATCCACAACTATAAGTATAGGGAAAACATTCCACAAATGAAGCGAGCACAATCCACAAGTAGAACCATTACCCAAGTAGAGCGATCCACAAGTGTATAATTAAGCATCATAGCATCCACAAAGATTGTCTTTTTCAAGCAGTTTAAGCTTGGGGATATTATCAAAATTGTTTTCTTTCAAAATGTCCAAAAAAAACTCCTTTACCGACAGTGGACCTAGGCTAAGGACTTTCTTTTCGGTTTTATATGCCCTACAAGCAAAGGCGTGCCTAAATTTGGGAAGTAAAAAATTGGCAACTGCACGCAGAAAAAATGTATGGTTGTGGTAACAATATTCGAAGAGAATCATACTATTGTTGGTTATATGGTTGTGGCACAACAATATTATGATCATCACAACAATAGTATGGTTCACACATAACCATACTATGATCCCCACAACAATATTATGGTTCTCACAACAATAGAATTATCCACACACAACCATACTATGATCCCCACAACCATATTATTATTCACACTCAACCATACTATGATCCCTACAACCATATTATTATTCACACTCAACCATAGTATCATCCTCACAACCATAGTATGACTTACACACAACCATACTATAATCCCCAAAAAATTTTGTTGAGTTATTCAACAATAGAGATTTTTATTAAGTTTTGTAAAAATACATTAAAATTTTAATAATGGGACTGATTTATTTAACAGTAAAAAAATCATTTATTAAAAACATTTCAGTTATACTAATCCGTAGTTTGTTTTGAAAAAAATTTATTTACATATAAAAAGTGCTATAATTGCGTAAGAGTCGTAACAATAACATTGTCAAATTAAAAAAACATACCATTTTTAAAACCCATGAAAACAATACTTTTGTCCCACCAACCATATTTATATTTTTGCAACAACCAAGTTTTCATTTCTAAATTTGGCAATAATACTATGGTTACATTTCAACAATATTAATATTGCCATAATCATACTATTGTGAAAATGAAACTCAAAAAACAATACTATGGTTGCGACGACCATGCTTTTATTGCAGAGAACATACTATTGTTGCCATGACCATATAATAACCATTTTTTTCTCTGAGTATGGTTCATCTTATGGCGAACGTTTATGATTTGTTTGCCGCTATCCTCAGACTTGACGTCTCTCGATTATTTCGTCTGGAGCTACTTCAAGATTTTAGAGTATGCTATCAAGCCTACCACATTGTACCAGCCCAGGTATTGCTAGAAAAATTTTGCACCTATAAGCCTAGGTAGCATAAAGCAGTGAAAGTGAGGTGACTATTTGAATGATGCGATTATCCACACATATTCGCTTAAATGTAGGCTCAAAAAAGAGCAAGCTTCAGTCTTATACCTGATACCGTTGTGCTTTTCCTTTCGTCTTATCTGATCAGTATGTGTGTGACTTTTTTCGTTATCAAGTTGGTCTTGCTAACTTTTTCCAGGGTGTCGTTTAACAAGCGGGAAAATGTCAAGGCTCTCTTGTCCTAAACTTAAGTTTAATTTCCATGTAAATTAAGGCGAATTTGGAATTTTTCACATGTTAAATGGGTGTATAAAAAAGGTGACAAAGGTGACAAGGTGACTCCCAGCATATTTAAAATATCCAAGTAAATATTTATAGACTATATTTGGATACATCTCTTAGTAATTATGTCCATAATACATATGTTAAACTTGACTTGAATAACTCTGTTCTCCTAAACAGAGCTGCAACTTAAGGCCAACTTTCTTTAACAAATATTCAATGTTAATGGTTTGCAAAACCAAGACAACAACAACAAAAAAACTTCATTTCTCAACGATTGTTATAGAAGTAATTAAAACTGAAATTGAGATACATGTGTGTAAAAACATTCTTCATAACGGGTAAATAAAATCTCATTAAATAAATTGAATTGAAATCCACAAATGTGCAATTACTCACAATGGTCCAAAATATTTTGCTACACACTCAAATGGTGTTAGTTTTTTCCTTTTCTATTTTAAATCCTAGTTGAAAAATGATATAAAAACCCCAAGAGAAACAATTTTAATAAATCAAAATCATTGAATATGGATTGTTTTTGGTTGATCGGCCGCCGTTGCCGTTGTCGCCACCGCTAGTACCCCGATAGCAAACTTGATTTGTATCCGATCCGGTTTATGTTGAAGCGGCACTCGCAACGAATGGCATGGACTTGGCCATACGATTGAGACAAGAAATTTGAAACTAAACTGAACGCATGGACATCTGTATTGGCATGTAAATATGCTGTATTTACAAATGGATGTAACTGAGCATATGTATATGCCTATGGCTATTATCGTATGCCTCCAAACGTACGTACATACGTTTGTACGTTTGGAGTCATGGGTAATTTAATTACCATTTGGCCTAAGCAAAATGGATTTTGTTACAATTCCGATTTGATTTCCAATATTCCTTGAAGCTGGCCCAAAAGGTAAACATGTTTTGAAGCGAGTTTGTTTAATTTCAAACGAATATTGCGCGAGGGTCGATTTTCTAATTATGATAATTGATTTCAGGTTCTAGTCGCAAATACACGCCGAGAAAAGATATGGTTATTACATGGTCACCGCAACAATAATATGTTCTCTACAATAAAAGCATGTTCGTCGCAACCATAGTACTGTTTTTTGAATTTCATTTTGACAACATTATGATTGCGGCAATATTAATATTGTTGAAATGTTACAATAGTATTATTACGAAATTTAGAAATGCTATGGTTGTAGCAGCCATATAAACATGGTTGCTGCAACAAAAGTATTGTTGTTTAAAATTTTCGTTAACAATAATATGATTACGGCAATCATACCGTATGGGTGCGAACATGAACATAACAAAACAGGTTTTATAGAGCAAAAATTTATGATTACGGCAGTCATACCGCATGGTTGCGAATATGAACATAACAAAACAGGTTTTATAGAGCAAGAATGTATGTGTGTGCGTATGTTTTTTTTGATATGCCAAAAAAACTGAAGGTAGTTCTAGGGATTTTTATTGTGTTCACTTTGTTCAGTGAAATACTCGACTAACGACTGGTTCTCGTTTATTTACAATCTGCCTGCACTTAAGTATATAGCCATTGATCATGGTTTAAGCATATTCGTTACTTGGAGTCTATGGATGGTGAAGTTAGTTGCCGCCTGCTGTCAACTAAAAGTATTTTCGACTGCCGTTGTAATACCGGGTTGCCCATATTCGACGGACCCATCTGGCAACGCCATAACGTTTGACAGAGATGTCAGATCGCTTAATGACATACCGCGTTTGAAGCGTCAGTCCAAGCAGATTTTTACCATGCAACAATACACGCCACGCGAGCGCTCTGAAATAGTTGAAATTTACATTCAACAGAACAAGTCAATTGTGAAAACTCAACGTGCTTTTAATATATTAAAAAATGTGAGAAGTGCGCCTTCTAAGAACACCATTAAGCGTTTATACGAAAAATTTTCGACTGGTGAGGCTCTTTCTAATCCGAAGAGGCCATATAAAAGTCGACCAAGGCGATCGGCCGAGAATATCGCTGCCGTACGAGCCAGTGTTGAGAGGTCCCCAAGAACATCCCAAAAACGCCGTTCTCAGCAGTTGGGCATGGCTCGGTCCACTTTACAACGGATTATTCGCGTTGATTTGCATTTGTTCCCGTACAAAATTCAATTGACGCAAAGATTGTTGCCAGTGGACAAGCCTCGTCGATTGGAATGGGCCCAAAGAGTCATCGAAATGGCCGAAAAAAACATGGGTCCGTCGAATATGGTATATATTTTTGTTTCTTGAATGAAATTCTCTACTTATAGTTATGATTAACAACATAACCCAATCCTAATAAACAATTTCTGGGGATCATAGTATGGTTGAGTGTGAATCATACTATGGTTGTGGGGATCATGGTATGGTTGAGTGTGAATCATACTATTGTTGTGAGGATCATACTATGGTTGTATGAGAAACATACTATGGTTCTAAGGATCATAATATGATTGTGGAGATAAAAGTATGGTTGGGTGTGAATTATACTATGGTTATGGGGATCATAGTATGGTTGTGGAGATCGTAGTATGGTTTAGTGTGAATAATAGTATGGTTATGTGAGAATACTATTGTTATTAGGATCATAATATTGTTGTGTCACAACCATATACCCAACAATAGTATGATCCTCTTCGAATATTGTCACCCCAACCATAGCTTTTTTCTGCGTGTATATTTAACTACACGCTGTGGTGTAGGGTATGTTCAAGAGCAAATGTGAACAACGCCCAAAAGATCGATTCTGAGTTACTATCTGCGTAGATTTTGCAATATCTTGCAATCCATGCGTCCTTTCACTGATTGTTGCCGTAAATATAAACCGATCTCGATGAAAATATGCCCATTTTGCTAATTTGAGCCAAAATCGAACGGATTGATCTGATCGTGGTTCATCCTTCACCTAAGATCTTGATCAAACTTGGCACATTTTATTGTAGAAATAGAAATAATAAATCCTGGCGAATTGAAGCCATTACATGGTAAACCCTTGTAAAAAAAATACCTGACGTTCTTATCCTAGACTAAAGCCTAAGTTTCATCTGAATTAGTCGTTTTTTTTTTTGATAACAAAAATTTTTGATAATAGTTCTTTGGAAAAAATAAATTAATTTTTTATTCGAAAAGTAGTAAAAATGAGTTTTCGTGCACTTCTCCAACATATGCACATATCCATAATCGACCTCTAAAGCCATACCATAAACACCATCCGCATATTTTGGCCTCAGTTTCGGTTGTAGCAGAGAAACTGCGACTTACGTCCCAGAAAACAATAGATTAAACGCCGTGAGCAGCTTCTTGGCCACTCGTACGATTTTTATTCAGGGATTATGTTTTGGAGCCGAACTCAAGAACTAAATACGTAAGACTTGAATTTTCGCTTTAATTAAAACCAATGGGCTCTACAAAAGCTAAGGGAAGATCAGCTGTATTCGCGCCAAATTTTACTCACTGATGTCTGACTTATGTCTGGATCAATAAATAAATTTAGAAATAAATAAAACTCTGAATCCATAATTAAAATTCGAAATATTGGGAAAAGTTAAAATAAAATATAAAAAACACAATAAGTTTTTTATTACATGACCTGAAGCCAAAATAGCAATAAAAGATATTAAATAAAATTGTTATTCTGAACTTTTAATGGAAACTAAATGAAAATGAAAATTCTTAATTTCTTGATCCAAATTTTCTGACTCAAGGTCATTAAAAAATTTTAAATTTCAATATAAGTTTTCTCGAGTCTAGAAATAAATACTCAAGATCAGCTGTGACGTCTGAATCAATAAAGAAACTTGAAATTGAATTTTAAATTTTTAGTTTCAATTCAAGTTTTTCAAGTCAAGAAATTCTCAATTTCTAACGAAAACTCTGATTTCAAATGAAAATTTACTTTTTTTGTTAAAATATTCTCAATTTGAAATGAAAGTTCTCAATTTAAAAAAAGTTCAAAATTACAATTGTATTAATGGAAAGCTAACTGTCCAATTATAATTTTTGATTTAAAACGAAAATACTCCGCTCTGAATTTCAAAAAAAAAATTGAAATATAGATTCTCTATATAAATTGTTACGTTTTCTATTTCTATTGACATATTTAAGTTGGCAATTTTCTTGTGAGTTAAAGAAATTGAAATACTCAATTTCAATTAGAAATCCCCAATTTTAGTTCCAAACTTCTCAGTTTAAAATGGAAACTCTCAAATAAAAATTAAATAACCCAATTTTAAATAAAAATCTTAATTTCAATTGTAGTTTTCTGAATTGAAATAAAATTTACGATATCTTAAAAGAAATTCTCAATTTCATAAAAAAATTATAATTCACAATAGAAAACTTATGATCTTTAAATAGATATTCTTTATTTCCAATGGATTTTCTTTTGATTTGGAATTGAAGTTCTCAATTTCAACCTAAAATTTTAAAAACATTAATTAAAATAAAAATTCTCGATAAAAATCTCAATTTCAATTAGAGTTTCATCAATTGTAATAAAATTTACGACTTTTTTAATGCAATTCTCTATTTTATAAAAAAAATTATTAATGACAATGGTAGTTTTTTCAATTTTAAATAGAAATTCTAATTAAAATTGGAATATTTTCAAATTGAAGTTCTTAATTTAGAACAAAAAATTGGGAAATTCTGAAATTAAAATAAAAATTCTTGATACAAATCTTAAATTCAATTTGAATATTCTCAATTGAAATAAAATTTACGATTTTTTAAAAGCAATTCTCAATTTTATATAAAAATTCTCAATTACAATGGAAAATTTCTGAAATTTAAAATAGAAATTCTCAATTTCAATTGGAATGTTTTAAATTTTGAATTGAAATTCTTGATTTGAACCAAAAATTGTCAATTTCAATTAGAGTTTCTCTGTATCAAATAAAGATTCTCAATTGTGTTTAGAATTTTTATAAGTTAATACAGAAGTTTTGAATATTTATTTGAAATTCTTTAAGTGAAAATTTAAGTAAGTATTTACTGAATTTAAGTTTTTTTAATTGTAATGGAAATTGATTTGGAATTTCGCAACTAAATTTAAAATTTTTTTTAATTGGAAATTCTCAAATAAGAAATACTGAATTTCTATTTAAACTTTCTCAAGTGCAAATCTCAATAAGAATTTACTTTATTTCAATTTTGTTAATTGTAATAGAAATAGAACTGGAATTTTCACAATTAAATTTAAAATTTTCTCAATTTTAATGGGAAATTCTTAATATATTTTGGATTTTTTTTAAAATAACTAAGAAATCATTACTTAAAATAAAAAAAAAAAATTATTTCAGTTCAAATTTTCTCAGTTTAAATAGAAATTTCCACTTTTTATTGGATTTTTTTTAATTTGTAATGAAAAATTTCATTTGCGAATTACAATTTCAATTAAAATTTTTTCTATTAAAAATGAATATGAAAAAAAAATGAATTAAAGAATATTTAATTGCGAGTTTAAGTTTTCTCAATTTGGAAACGAAGTTTTTAATTTCAATTAGTGTTTCCTCAATATCAAATAGATACTCTGATTTTAAAATAAGCAAAAAATCACAATTTCAATTGAAATGTTTTCTATAAAAAATAGAAATTTCCAATGTGTATTGGACATTTTTCAGCTTGAAATGAAAATTCTAAATTTCAATAGGAGCTTTTATCAAATTGCAGTAAAATTTCGCGGTTTAAATTGGAATTTTCTAAATTTGATTAGAATTCTAAATTTAAGTAATAATTCTCAACTTCAATTGGGATTTTCTCAATTTGATATATAAAAATTATGAGTTGAAAACTTATTTTTTTATTAAAATTATCGCAACCTGATATGGAAATTCTAAATTTCAATATAAGTTTTCTCAATTCAAATTGTTATTTTTTTAATTTGAAATAAAAATTCTACATAAGAGAGAAGAAATTCTCTAGTGTTATTAAAATATTGTCGGTATAAAATGAGAATTCTCAAAAAAAAAACAATTGAAATTTTTCAATTTAAAAAAAATCTCAATTTCAATTAGAGTGTTGTCAATTTAATTTAGTATTCTCAATATGATATAAATATGCTTCAAATGGATATTCTCAAGTTTAAATGGAAATTCATTATTAAATTGTGATTTTCTCAATGGAAATTATTAAGTTTCATTGAAATTTGCTCAACCTAAATTGGAAATTCTTAAGGAGTTTCTTAATAAAATTGTGATTTTCTCAATTTAATAAAGAAATATAAAATGGAAATTTTCTACATCAATTGCAATTTACTTAAGATGGATTAGAATTTCTCAATTTTAAATGGAATTTCTCCATTATAAATAAAAATATTTAATTTAAATAGGAAATTTCTTAATTACTTTTCAAAGGGTTGACCATTATTGACTCAACATTCAGGGACCCTAACTAAACTTATGCCTGCTTATTAAGTCCATTTGCGTGGTCCCTAACTCAACACATGTCTGCGTATTGAGTCGCTTTTATTAAAGGCCTTTCTTCAAAATGCGAGTAAAAACTTCGTTACCTTTAGACCGAATCTCATAACACTCTACAGTTAAGCAAATACTCAGAAAAGTATACTATTTTTCTGAGGTACCTTTAAACACTTCGAGGAAATTTTTTCTCAATCTTTGCCAATTTTGTCCATTTATAATTCCAACCACCACATGACCATAAGCCATCATTGTGCAAAATTTCAGTTTCCTAGCTTAATTCGTTTGAACGAACGACGTTCGGACCTGGGTCGAACGTCTTTGATTTTTGCGACCATCAAAAATTTATATAAAGTATACGAGTACGTTATGGGAACTCCGATTTATATTTCGAGGTGTGACAAATGAAATCGCACATTTAGTTTATACAAATTACAGTATCCAACTATTTTCACTTGCTGTGCTCAACATAAGCATGGAATAATTTAAACATTTGGAATCACTCCATCTTCTGTATATTTATACTGTTGCCCTATTATCGTTTAACACTAAAACCAAATTCCAACATAAATCATTTAATGATGGATATGATTACGATCTGCACAGAAACAAGACGAGATATACCAAATAGGTTCAATAAACTTCAAATTTATGCTTTTTTTTGTTTTTTCTATTTGTTTTTATGCCATTAAATTAGCATATTAAATTAGCATAATTCAACAAATAAAAATTTAAATTAAACAAAAATAATAGACCCCGATTAACAAACAACAATAAGTAAATGGTCGCATATTAGCAAAGACGGCTTGAAATCAACCGTTAAAACGAACGTTAACATTTTGAAAATTGAATTAAAAATTAGCCAAGTCAAGTTTAAGTTTGTATTTTTGTATTGATGACAGCCGGGCGGGGCCCGCCCGGTTACAATGAAATGCATCATTTCAGAAAATTTTAAATTTGACAACAAAATATTTGTTAACCCTGAACTTGACCAAAACATGAGTGGCAGATAGCCATTGAAGTCTGTCGCTGTCCATTTGCAAACCGGCTTTTTTTAGAAGCAGAAAAGAAATAATAACAAAATGAAATACAAAGATTTCGCAGTGAGACGAGCTCTCAATGGTTGTGGTGGTGGGGTTGGCAATTTCTCAACATTGCCCAGTTTCTTGGGCAAGCCAGAAAACGTGTTTCGGTCCGACCACTTATTAAATTGTTGATATTTTAGCAGTTGTGTTGTCAAAATACTCGGCCGTTAAAGTGTTTAAGCCTATTTTGTCTGTCTGTCATTTCACTTCATCTAAAAATCTATTGGACGGCCATCAGCTCATGTAAAACTCTTATGACGGGTCCATGATGGATGGCTGTTTATGACGTTGTAACTTTTACAAGAAAAAATCGTGTTCTTCTTCAGCTTCTCTTTGTTTGCTCGTCCTCCTTTCTATCTATTTTCACATTCTTGTTGTTTAATTTTTCTAGCTTGGTTTTCTTAGCATTTAGGCTTCGCCGTTTCAAGTGTCATTAGAATTTCTATTTATGCCGCCGGTGAAAGAATTATCACACTTCACGGCTATAAGATTACCTAGATTTTTTAGGCTAAATGATCGAAGTTTAACAAATTGACTAATTGTGTCTGTTTTTTTTTTTCTTTACAGATTCTTCGGACATTGTGGATTGTAAATTGAAATTGATTTTGGGTCTAATATGGACTTTGATTTTGCACTATTCCATTTCGATGCCCATGTGGGATGGTGAGGATGAGAAGCAGTTGAATGGCTCCGGACCAACGCCTAAACAAAGGTAAGTTTTTCGGAAAATGGGTAATATACTTAAGACAAATAGACGACATTTAGACTTTTCGACTACTACAAAAAAGTCAAAAGTCGACTTTTGGAATTTTGAAAAGTCGACTTTTCGACTGTTTTCTTTGATAATGCAATATTTTGGGAAAAAACTAGTTTTCTTTGTATAAAAATTCATTTATTTTAAAAAATAAGAGTGGCTTAAAATAATAAACATCAGGAATTTTAAGTACAGTATTCATATTCAAGTTTTAAAAACTTTAAAAACTAATTTATTTTTTAAAGCATTCGATTAATATACATGGAACCACTTGTCCGCATCAATAGATCGCCAACAGTTAACCATATTTACATTTTTTTGGAGAAATTTGGCTCAGAATTTGAAAAGTACTTGAATCATTGCGCTTGATGAATCTAGAACATTTTTTAAGGCAATCCGTTTTTGACCTCGACAAAAAAATACAAAAAAATAATGCTTATGTATTTCTCAATCGGCGAAAATAAATGAAAGCGCAATATATTTTTTTTTAAAAAAAGACGAAAAGTCCGATATGAAAAAGTGTAATTTTAATTCTTTTTTTCGACTTACCGACTTTGACTTTTTTATACCCAAAATCGACTTATAAAACCCTAGGTCACTATTTATTAAAAAATTGATCAGACGAACTTTAAATTTCTCGAGTTTAGAATACAAAAGAAGTCAGCTTAAATCTAAAATTAGGTTGAATTGACCTGAATTGTAAATCAATTGAAAAAAGACCGCTAAGGCTTTAATTAAAAAAAAATATTGACATTTTGACTTAGCTTAATTAGCTTAACCGCTATCGTGGATTGAGATGGCTGGAACGTCTTTAATTTTAACAACTATCAAAAATATATACGATATGGGATCTCCTATTAATATTTCGGGGTGTGACAAATCAAATGACACATTTAGTATACACAATTACAAATAACGCGATGGCTTTAATTACAAAAAATATTGAGTGCTTAAAAAAATTGAATAAAAAATAGGTTGTTTTAAATATTTACGAGGGCGACCGCAAAAGTAACTGGCCTAACATAAAAAGAACCGTTTTTTTGAAATTATTATTATTTATTTTTCAACAAAATCTCATTCCAACTCAATACACTTCATCAAACGTTTTTCAAGTTTTTTAATTCCATCCGAAAAATAAGATTTTTCAAGACCTTCAAAATATGCCTCAGTTTCAGCAATAACCTCGCCGAGAAATTTTTTAAATTTGGAAACAGGAAATAATCAGAAGGAGCTAAATCTGGACTATATGGTGGATGCGGAGCAATTTCAAATCGTAATTCGGCCAGTTTTTGTTGAGTTAAAAAGGCAGTGTGTGAAGGAGCATTATCTTGATGAAAAATAACTTTTTTTTCTAAATGCGGTCGTTTTATCTTGATTTCTTCACTCAACCGATCCAATAATGCACAATAATATTCACTATTTATAGTTTTTCCTTTCTCAAGATAATCAATAAATATTATACCCCTTGCATCCCAAAATACTGTGGCCATTACTTTTCCTGCTGACTTAACAGTTTTCGCCTTCTCGGGACCACTTTTACCAGCTTCTCTCCATTGTTTTGACTGTTCTTTGCATTCTGGGATGTAGTGATGGATCCATGTTTCATCAACAGTTATGAATCGGCGCAAGAACTCTATTGGATTACGCTGATAAATCGCTAAAAGCTCCTCGGAATTGGTCAACGGACGATTTTTTGGGGCAAAGTCAACAAACGCGGCACCCATCTTGCGGATAGCTTTTTCATGTGGAGTTCATTATGTAAAATACTCCAAATTTGTTTTTCGTTTATTTTAACAATATCAGCAAGTTCTCTGAGCTTTATTTGACTATCTTTAGTCACTTCATTAAATATATTTCTAATTTTTTCAATAGTAGTATCAGTTTTCGGTCTTCCAGAGCGTTGTTCATCTTCCGTACTTGAACGACCCATTATAAATTGTTGAACCCAGGATTTCACGGTGGAGTATGATGGTGCACTATCACCATGGACAGAATCCAATTCATCTTTGGTTAATTGTGGCGTATAACCTTTCATATAAAAGTGTTTAATTACCGCACGAAACTCTTTAATTTCCATTTTTCAAAAATTATAAAATTTGTTTACTTCAATCACCTGTAACAAAGGAAATAATCATTAAATATTTCGGAAATTTTGTCAGATGGCTTATAAAAGATTTAAAAAACAAAAAAAAAAGTTGCTAGTAAAACAGAAAATGTGCCAGGCCAGTTAGTTTTGCGGTCGCCCTCGTATATAAAGGGAAAAAGCGTGCAAGAAAATCGCTAGGCCGATTAATTCCATTGTAGTACACATAATGGCTTTTCCTCCCTAATTTTTTACTAAAAACTTAGTTTTTTAAAATCCTTTTTTTTAAACTATCGCCAAATAAAACACGCTTAATATAAGTTAAAAACAAGTAAAACCGTCAAGCATTTCATTAAACAACTCTATCGTCATCTATGATTTTTTGTTTGACCGATATGTTCTTGGCATTGATTTTATTCCATGGAAACAGCGTGGTTTTGCAGATTTTCCTCAATAAGAGGCTTCTACTTTTGAGATCCGATCATGTTACTTGGTAGAAGGACGGTTATTCTGTCTTTGCTTAGTTTCCCTCCTTTACACTTTTAGCCTTTGTTTGTCAGGGGGCGATCAGGAAGACATTTATAAAAAAAAGTCCGTTTTCGTCTGTGTTGAAAATGCTCCTTGGGCCATAGCCATTCAAAAGTTTATTTAGCCTGCCAATACATTCGAAACAAATAGAATTATCCACAATGGCAGATCTTTTAAAGTGCGATGCCGTGTCGGCTTTTTAAATTTGAAAGCCAGCCCTTACGGGCTGCAAATCTTGTAATTCGAAGATACTGTTCAAAAGACTTGTTTTTTCCTTCAACAGCCAACGGGAACGTTTTGTGCTCTATACTGACGAATCCACTTAAATGAGCTCTTTTCAAAACGGGGAAATTCACCATAATGTGGCCTTTTTCTTTTTACTCGCAATTAAGGCCTCCCTTTCGATTCTATCTTCGTTCTTCAAAATCATTTACAACATCGACGGTAAAATGCAGTACTTTTTGGCAACATATTTTTTTAATTGTCCATCCTCGACAGCTTGAATCACTTATGAAAATACACTTGATCTTTCTTGAACTCATTTTGATATGACACTTTAACAATTTAAAGCAAGACTGCGACCCCTTTCATATCTCATTGATGTAAACACCAGACCAGAGAATAGAAAGGCACGACTTCAAATAATAGAATGTCGGCGTGTAATAGACCAATCCTACAACTTCAAATTACCGAAGGGAGCAAATTACATTGATTTTTTCAACTTATCGAGTATTTTTCAAAATAACGAAAATATCAAGAGCCGACTGTATATATTTCCAAATCCAAATATATATAACATTCTTTTTCATTTAAAGCTGACTAAAAATACGGCCCATTAGCCGTAGGGGCCCAAAGAGTTTGGGTGTTGGACCGGATACCAAACATGGACATGGGTAGCGAAAAATAACACAATTTATTTTATTTTAAAATCTTTTATCAAATTATTAATCACAATGTTTGACGCTTGGGGCAAAACAGGCATATGCCCCTTTTCAATTTTAAAATCGTTCATTAGCTATAATATTTGATGCTTAGGGTAAGGGCCGGGCCATAAATCAATAATCTACAAAAACGGTCAGATGTCCTTTTGTCTTAAGATTTTCCTAAATGCGGTCTAGTACTCAGTGGAACTAAATTGGGATTTATGTATACTCAAAATCAATAGAATTTCCACATGACTGCAAATATGTCATTACATTGACGATTTAGCTTAGTTTGGGGCTCTGACCAATAACTCAAGGACCGATAACAGGCATTCAGTTTCCACACTAAATGTTTAGATTTGTTCCAATAACATAATCAGTTAGTTAACGATTTTTTAAGTTGGCTTTTTTGCATATGCCGTAGCTCAGGGTGTTATATAGTCGTCCATGAGAATAATATGGCTTCATTACAAATACACCCGCAAAAGTGGCCAATTTCATAAGATTTCAATGTTGTCGTGGGGCTGTCTAAAAAGAAGTAATCAGCAATTTTAATTGGAAATTAGTCGGTTTGTTCCATGTTTTTATATAGCCTTCCCCATGTATCGCAAAATTTTATTTCTTTTGGGCATTACGGTACAGGGTGTCAAAGTCGGTACATCGAGATTTGTGACTGTACAGTCTTGAGGAGATGTCAGTCAGTATGCACAATTACGTATAAAGATTTTTTTTTAATTGCAAGCAAATTAACCCTGAGCTAAAAGTTGCTGACCTCGCGTTTGATTTTTTTTTGTAAACCCTAAGGTCAAAATTTTTACTTTGGCATTAGGGCTTACATTTGATCAATTGAAATGTTTTTTTTTACTGTCCGATGTATTTCGGTTGGATTGTGCTCGAAATCTGTATAAAAGGAATATTCGAAAGCAGTATTCATTATTATCCGTAAAAGGCTGTGGATATTTTCAAAATTCTTGTAATAATTTAAGTTTCTAATTATGATTTAAGTACTCCTCGCTTGTATGAATAGGGGTGTCCACTAGAGCGTACCAGGTTACAAGTAAAAAAAAAAAAGTTCGCCGTACACCTTCGAATATGAAGTATTATTGAGAGGTAGTTTCAAAAATTTTTTTTTTATTTTTTATGCCGAACGTAGGGGTCGCGCTTTTACATTTTTCTATATAACTTCTGCATTTATAAACGGATTTTAAAGTGTGATACATCAATGTTTTTGTCTCGACGAGGCCGATTTTTTTTGTCTTTGAAGTCATTGAGCTCAAGCACCCCGCGCGAGCTTTAATTTTCTGATATTAGAGTGGTACATTAGGGTAGTAGCAACTGAGATATGATGGGTAAGTACCAGAAGGGGGTGCTTGAGCTCAATGACTTCAAAGACAAAAAAATCGGCCTCGTCGAGACAAAAACATCGATGTATCACACTTTAAAATCCGTTTATAAATGCAGAAGTTATATAGAAAAATGTAAAAGCGCGACCCCTACGTTCGGCATAAAAAAATATAAAAATTTTTTTTGAAACTACCTCTCAATAATACTTCATATTCGAAGGTGTACGGCGAACTTTTTTTTGAGGTACGCCCTAGTGTCCACTACTGTCTTATCCCTTGGGCCATGAACATAATTTTAAAGTTGGACTGAGCATAAAATGAGTTTTTTTTAATGTAAATCACATTGTCATAAGTTTTGATTTGGCGTTAGGACCTGTACTTTATCTGAAACTATTTAATTATATTTTATATTTATATGATTTAAGTTCATATTTCTAATGTTAATAATTTTTCGCCTTCTCTCTTTCCAGATTGCTCAACTGGATCCATGGCAGAATACCCGATTTGCCCATCAATAACTTCACCAACGACTGGACCACCGGCAAAGCTGTGGGCGCTTTGGTCGATGCTTGCGCTCCCGGCCTATGTCCCGACTGGGAAATGTGGGATCCCAAGGATGCCGTACAAAACGCCTCCGAAGCTATGGGCTTGGCTGATGATTGGTTGAATGTGCGCCAATTGATCAAACCCGAAGAATTGGTCAATCCCAATGTGGATGAACAGTCCATGATGACCTATTTGTCACAATATCCCAATTCGAAATTGAAGCAAGGTGCCCCCTTGAGACCCAAAACGAATCCCAACAGGTGAGTAGTAGCCAAAGGGTGACTTGATGGAGATCAAAAGCACGTGAAGTTTGTCACTCTCTCCTTCTTTCGCAGGAGTTTTTGTAGATAATTTTGTTTAAAGAAAATCGTAAAAAGTTTTTCGCCCCCCATTTTTTCCCGGTGTGTGTTTTTACCTGTTTTGTTACAAAAAAGAAAACAATCACAGTTTTGTTTAATGGTTACGTTCTTTTACTTGGTTATACCTTTTTTCTGTCTAATAACAATTTTAATTCTAATTTATCTGTATTCTCTTTCTCTCTCTCTTTTTGTATCTGAAATCTTTTTTATCATTCCTAAACCTTTATAATCAAACAAAAAACAAACCAATTTACCCACCAAACTACCATCACCACCAACCAACCAAACCACCACCAAAAAAATCTGCTCTTCTACTACTCCTACTGCTCCGTGTGTCTACTTCTCTACCTTCTGTGTATTTTTGTTCGAAATTCCTCAAAATTGAAATATTTTTGCGCTGCTGTTTTACTTTTGTTTGTTAAAAAAATAAAATAAAAAAATAACACCAAAATTGGATTTATCCGTGGCGTGCCTTCGTTGCGTCGTTCTGACTGACTTTATTTGCCGCCCATCAACCAAACAACCAACCAACAACAACAAAAATTGTATACTTTATTTCTACCTCCGTTCCGAACGAAACCCTCAACTTATACCAATATTGTTGTTTTTTAATCTCTCGCACTCTGACAAAAAAAACAAAACCTGAACTAAACCCGAAAACGTTTTAAAACCAACTCAGCATTCCTCCGCCGCGGTAAGTCTGGGAATGCCTGAATGCTCAAAATTTGTTGGATTTTAGCTGTTGTTCTGTTGTTTCTTTTCTTTATATTTTAGCTTTGCCTACAATCTTGACTGTTTTCTTTCTATTTTTCCTTCCAACGAATTTGAAATGCTAACGCTTTTTTTTCTACCTGCTACAAAGTGTTTCTTTTTCTGGCTCTCTGTTTGCTGGTTTGCCTGCATATTTCTGTTTTGGCTAGCATGCTAATATTGTCTTTGGCGAGAAAGATCGCCAAAGATTAAGCGGCTTTTTTTGAAACTGATTTTGTTTTGTCATGTTTTGCTTAAACATCACCATTATCACTGGCAGAATTTTAAGGCGTTCGTTCGGAATCCAAACGTTTCAAACTTAATAACAACGACTTTTATCCGGATAACGTTTACTGCTTTCGCTACTAATTCAAACTATAAAAAACCTAAGTTTCTTTTATACTATCATTTGTATACAAAATGCTTTTTTCTATATCTTAAGTTTTCGCGCTGCTTTTTGGATAACCTCCTATATAAGCTAGGACGACTAAAAAGGCTTGTACATAATCTTTTGCCATTTTCTCTATAGCATCCCTTTACCAACTCTTCATTCTTACAAAAAAAAAATAATCTAAGATTTCGAAAAAAAATGGAGTGAAAAAATATTTTTTTTAAAAGTTGGCCCTTGGCCTCTTGAGATATGCTCCAGTTCTCCTTAAAATATAGTCTCTCGGTTTGCGTTTCTTAATAACTAAGTATAGAAGCTAGAGGCTTTTGGAAATAGAGAGCCGGTCACGATCATTGAATTGTTTGGCGCTTTAATCCTCCTCGTCCCGATAGGTTTTGCGGTAGTCATCGGGTTATAAAGTCAATTTAACTACAGGACTGTCTATGAAGCAGTTCTCCGTGGTCAATGCTACACAGATAGACTTCACGGCTTAATATAGGGTGGCGCATTAATTGAGCTACAATAAGAAATTTAAACAACTTTCATTTAATTTATTTTATATATTGTATTAAAAATTTAATTTTAAATTCTAATTGTTTTTGAGATAAAAGACCGTAACTTGACAGGAAATTATTGATTGCGGTCTGAAGGATTGAAGTTGCAATCGCTTCAATTATTGTTTTTATGGACTGCTTCAGTTCAGTCAAATTGCTTGGTTTCGTTTTGTACACCACCTGCTTAACATAACCCAATAAAAAAAGTCCGGTGAAGTCAGGTCCGATGACCTCGGCGGCCAGCTGAAAGTGAAACTTCTGGATGTTCATTTGCTTCAGAATTTTCGTTAGAGCTCTGCCGGTCTGGCTATATGCGCAGTTACTCTCCACCCTGCTGGAACCAAATGCTGTTGAATCGGATACGTCTTCGGGGTAGTTCCGGGTAAAAAACTCCTTCAACAGCTTTAAATAGACAGTCACTCTTACACCGTTTTCTTTAAAGAAGTATGGCCCACAATGCAGCTCGATGAAACTGCGCACCACACAGTATGTATGGATTAGATTCACTCCATTTATCAAGCTGTTGTCTTCGGCCATTTCAATAATTTCTTGGCAAAATTCCATTCGAATAGACAAAAGGCCTCATAATGGTCCATCTACTTGGGGCAGTTCTGCCAAACTCCCGCCTAAATTCCTTTGGACGGAAATGCTGGACTGCAAAGCATGCAACCGATGCACTATCCAAATCCTCTTTCGGTATCCCAAGCATTCGTTTTAATACATCTTAATACTAACTTTAAACAGCCGATTGCCCACACAGAAAAAAACGTTACGGTTTGTATTTGTAGCACGGTTTGCCATCCTGTATAAAGGACTTAGAGCCGTTTAGATCGTACCTCGGATTGATTTGCCTCACCTGTCCTAGCCCTTGGCGTTATGTCGCAGCCTAACTATCAGAATATATTATGACACCGATAGCTGACGTTTCGCCCTAGCACTAGGCAACTACGCTGATCGCCATGCCAAAGATCGCTAGTCTAATGGATAAACTGAATAATACTTATCTTGAGTTGATTCTATACCACACCTTTCCGTCTAGTTTAGACTCATCTGTGTAGAAGCCTTTGTGCTTTCTATTATCTGGTATCCGACTCTGCCAGTCCTACTTCTTAGGGATATGTGTGGAAAAGTTCTTGCCAAAACCTGTGATTGGTCCTATGTAATCTACAGCTAGTGTGTATTGTTGTATTCTCCCTGAAATCTTTTTATGGTCAATGGAGCTTTTTTATTTAAAAAAGAAAAATTCTCTGAGGCGCATTGCTGACAGCATTGTCAATTGCCTGCTCATTATGTTAAGTGGCAATAGGAAGAGATTGGTATCTAGGCTCGTGGAGGCGGTAGTGCGTAAAACCTCTCTGATAAACTTTAGCCAAAAAGCCAGATAATGTTAACTAAGTAAAAAAATTCCAACGCTTTTCCCCAAACCCGAAATTTAAAATCCTTATTTTATAGTAAAACCAGAAGTATGGACTATGAAACCTTAGTATTACCCTAAAGCACTTAGTGTAAATCCCTCCGAAGCTTCCCCGCCGAAAAAATGTTTATCAAACATTGTCTTTTGTATTGTAAATGATCCTTTAATATTGTTGCAAGCTGTTATTCGTTAACAATAACTAATCCGAAACCTGCATTACGAGTACTGTAACTGGCTTCTTTTATAAAAGGCAAGGTGAAAGCTCTTCTAGAAAATTTCAGGAGCTTTCGCATTGTTTATTTTACAAAGTAAGGCTGTTGAACTTAACCTAGAAAGCTTTTTGTTTATTTAAAAAAGAAAACCGCATTCACACGCAGGGCAACTAATAAATTTCTATTTATTTTTCTCAGAGTGCGTGCTTACGGACCTGGTATTGAACCCATTGGACCTGTTGTTGGAGCTCCCGCTAATTTCACCGTTGAAACTTTCTCTGCCGGCAAAGGTAAATAATCCCTTTCTTTGACATTTCCTTACTTCAAAACATAACTAACCTTTTTTCTTATTTTTTCTTGACACAGGCGAGGTCGATGTTGAAATCATTTCCCCCGATGGCCTTGTCGAACCGGCCGATGTCCGCTTCAACAACGACAAAAATCTCACCTATTCCATCTCGTATATACCCAAGACGGAGGGTGAACACAAGGTCATTGTGAAATTCTCCGGTCGTGACATACCCAAGAGTCCCTTCCCCGTCAAGGTTGAGGGCCATGCCGGTGATGCCTCCAAGGTTAAAGTTACCGGCCCCGGTATCCAACCTGCTGGTGTGGTCATTAGCAAGCCCACATTCTTTGATATTTTGACCAAGGACGCTGGTCGTGGTGTACCCGAGGTTATTATTATTGATCCTGCCAATCACAAGACTTCAGTGGCCGCCAAAGTCAGGCAATTGGAAACCGATGTCTGGCGCTGCGAATATGTTTCGGCCTTGCAGGGCCTTCACTCCGTGAATGTCTTCTATGCTGGTACGCCTGTACCCAATAGCCCGTTCCCGGTGAAAATCGCCCCCTTGTCTGATGCTAAACGTGTTAGAGCTTCGGGCCGTGGTCTTCAAGCTACCGGTGTACGGGTTGGCGATGATGCTGATTTCAAGATCTATACCGAAGGTGCCGGTGAAGGTGTGCCAGAGGTGCGAATTGTCGGTCCCGGCGGTATGAACGAGAATGTGGCCATGACCAAACTGGACTCCCACACCTATGAGTGCCACTATTTCCCCAACAAAGAGGGTAGATATGTGGCAGTTGTTACATTTGCCGGCCAAGAAGTGAACAAATCACCATTTGAGGTCAAGGTCGGCCCCAAGATGGAATCCAACATTGTAGCCTTTGGCCCCGGTTTGGTGGGCGGTGTTGTTGGCTATCCCGCCGCTTTTGTAGTTGAGACCAATGGCGAAACCGGTGCCTTAGGTTTTACAGTGGCTGGTCCTTCGCAGGCGGAGATCGAGTGTCATGATAACGGTGATGGTTCTGCTTTGGTCAAATATCATCCCACGGCTCCTGGTGAATATGCTGTGCATATTTTGTGCGACAACGAGGATATTCCCAAGTCACCCTTTATTACACAAATTTTGCCCAAAACCGATTACAATCCCGAGCTGGTTAAGGCTTTCGGTCCGGGCTTGGAAAAGAATGGCGTATCGATTAATGAGCCCACCAGTTTTACTGTGGATGCCACCAAAGGTGGTCCAGCACCATTGGATATAGTGGTTGAGGATGTCTATGGCAAGAGATTGCCCGTTGAGATTAAAAATCAACCGGATGGTACCAAGAAATGCACCTACACCCCGTTGTCGGGCTCACCACATACCGTGGAAGGTAAGTTGCTTATCACGGATTATTTTATTTCGAAAATATTTGGATTTCAATAGATTGATTATTAATTCCCACACTGTTCGAGAGGTAGATCATCGTCTTTTAGATAATTAACTTAATTTACAATTGTTAATTTTGTACATTAGGCTTCATAATAATGTATTGGTGTAGTCTTATAAATATTCGTTGTCCCTGTTAGTGTCCTACAACGTAAAACTTGGGGTTGTATCTCATCTTGTATCGCTCCCACTTTTTTATGTGGACTTGAGAACATTTCTGACTCTAAGGCATAGTTGATGGTTGATGGTCTGTTCAATACAAATGGCAAGCGTCGATAAGAAATAAATTTTCTATTTATTTCAATTTTCCCCCAGGGGAAGTAAGAGCTTTTGGTCGTTTGTAAGAAGAGTAAAGGATAGTTAATCATCTATCCCAACTCTTGTTAAAGACGATCAGGCATTCACTGACCCGGTTGATAAAGCTAACCTATTGGCTGAAATGTTCGCAGGAAATTCTTCCTTGCCGGAAAGCAATCAACCACTCCCCGTGATCGAAAACGTATCTAGTTCCATGCCTCAGATATTTTTTCGAACACGTGGGGTTAAAAGGGTTCTTGCGAATCTCGACGTAAATAAGTCCCCGAGTCCGGATGGTATTTCGGCACTTGTCCTGTGTGAGTGCTCCTCGACGCTAGCCCGTCCATTACGCAACCTCTTCAACCTTGCTTATCGTGCGGGAGTCTTCCCAGCGTGTTGGAAGGTTGCGAACGTCCAACCAATTCCTAAAAAGGGTGAAGCCAATAATCCTGTAAATTATCGGCCAATCGCGATTTGCTCTGCGCTCTCTAAGGTAATGGAGAGCATGGTTAACCACCATCTTGTGAGGTATCTAGAGTCCAACTGACTGCTTAGTGATCGACAGTATGGCTTCCGTAAAAATCGCTCTACGGGAGACCTGATGGCTTTCTTGTCGGAGCGCTTGAGTTGGTCTATCTACCAGTTTGGTGAGAGTACGGTTGTGGCTCTGGATATCTCCAAGGCCTTTGATAGAGTCTGGCACGGTGCACTCTTATCAAAGCTGATGGCTTTTGGTGTCGGTGATACTTTCGCTCGTTTTATATCGAGTTTTCTTAGAGATTGCACTATAAGAGTTGTTGTAGATGGGTTCTCATCCAACAAACATAGGCTTACTGCAGGAGTACCTCAGGGCTCTGTCCTTTCTCCCTCTTTATTTCTAATTTTCATTGATGATCTGTTGGGTCAGACCGTGAATCCAATCTACTCCTTTGCGGACGACAGTAACCTCTGTCATTCTTGTTCATTCGACCGTAGGCCGAGTCTTCAAGATATTGAGGACAAAAGGCGAATTTTGGATGAGACACTTGGCCGGGATCTACTGGCCATTTCCGAATGGGGTCGAGTGAATAGAGTAGATTTTAATGCACGTAAGACACAGTGCTGCTTGTTGTCTCACAAGCGATTCGCTGACCCAACAACATCGTCAATTTCTATCAATGGTACGGATATTGAACAATCAGAAGCTCTTGATGTTCTGGGCATGAAAATACAATGTGACGCTCGTTGGGCGAGACATGTATTCAAAGTGTCGAAAGAAGCACTTAAGTGCATAGGTGTTTTAAAGCGGTGCAAGAAATATTTCACTCCTTCTGATCTTTTCAATATCTATACAACTTCATCAGGCCGAAGATGGAATACAACTCCCATATATGGGCAGGTGCTCCAAAATCATCCTTGGAGCTACTTGACCGTGTTCGAAGGAGAGCGATGGTGCTGATAGTTGACAGTAGGGTTTCCAACTCTATTGTTTCCCTTGAGCATCGTCGGAATGTGGGTTGCGTGACGCTGTTCTATCGTTACTTTCATGGTGTGTGTTCATCAGACATCCGTCGCCTTATTCCTGACGTAAGGAAGTTCGGTAGGGATACTCGGCTTTCTAGGAATTCACACCCGTTTGTTATCGATTGGCCAGTTGACCGCACTATACACTACAGATCAAATTCGTTTTTCGCTCGTACAATCCGTATGTGGAATCGACTTCCGGTAAATGTGTTTCCCACTATTTGCGACATCCAGATATTCAAGACAAGTGTCAATAAACATTACTCCCTCTTTCCCCCCTCCGATCCTTTACTTTCCACTCGCCAACGCAATGCACCGCATATATAGGGGGCATCCCCTGAGTGTTGGTTATTAAAATTTTCAAAATGCCTTAAAGTCGGGAGTTTTAGCCACAACCCTCTAGGTACCTTTCAACAATACTTCTTTTGTATTGGCGTAATATCATTAAAATATCTCTATTCTAAATTTAAAACTAGAATCGTTAGAAAAACTAGGTCAACGAAAAGAGAAATCCAGCTACGCCCAATTCGGGCACCTCCAATAAGATGACTACGTGATGTTACATCAACCAATCTTTTTGGAGGCTTTATATTTGACTTTACATGATGACCTTTTGTCAGTGGCAATTCAAATTGGTTGTCAACCCGTTGTTGCAAACCATAGATGCAGTTTTGTTATTTAAATTCAGTTCAGTTCTCTTCAGTTATTAACTCGGAAGCAGAACAAAAAATATTTATTAAGAGCTCGATAGCGGTCAATTGAATTGAAGTAGGACCCTGCAATTTTGGACGATACCTGACACTTAATGCCACTTTTTAAGACGATACTACGCATTTGTGGAGCTTTTTGTAATTTTGCGCCAATTTTTTTGTGCCATTTTTTGAAAAGAGTTTCTTTATTGATTCAAATAAAGATGTTTTATAAAAACGGTTTGTATTTTGTCCTGTTTGCATTTGAGCCCGAGTTACCCTGACTTATATTTAAATCCAATCGTGCACCGATTTCGTACAGACAAGTCATGGTAAATTTTCCTCATAAAACAGTTACTTAAATGAGAAACTTTGCTTATCGATAACAAATCGACATTTCTTGGTCTTCTTCGATAATTGCCGCTACGACGGCTATGATTTCCTCACTTTGCACTGATATCTGGTTTGTGACTTAATGTTGAAAAGAATGAGCCCACGCTAAAATTTCGCCCTATAAAGCAAATTGCCAATTGTTTGCCGTTTTAATATAAAGGTTTATACTCGTAGTCTGATTGTTCAAAATATTCGAGTCAGAATAGATCCAGCCGAATATTTGGCAAACTTCACTATTTTCTATTTTTAATCGAATTGAACTTGAAATTTTTAGAATATGGCTGGGAAACCTAGTAGTACTGTGTTGACGTCATTGAATGCAATATTTATTGAATTTCCATTGTGATCGCGATATACTTTGTCCATGAATAGACAAATAAGCAAATGCAATTAAAGAAATTTTCGCTTAATATAAGACGAGTTCTATTGGTGCTAGCTTATTAAACGAGTACGTGGTCGTTTAGGCGATAACTTTAAAACTTTATGAGCATTTTTTAAAATGTCCTTGTATACAAGAACTGATTGCCTTAATGCATCGTAATCTGTTTGAAAAATTGTAATTTAAAAAACAAAGTTATTCAAGATATACTATAAGCGAGTAATAACCGAGCTCGCTTAAACTTGCTAAATGTTATTCTTGAATCACATTCATCTCAAAAATTGGAATTATTTAAAACAAACTTGTTTTAACGTTAATTGACTTTAGACTGTAAACAAATTTATTTATATGCTCTTGTAGAATAGAATGAAGTTATCGCGTTGGCGACCTCCGTGTTCCAATCGAACACGGCCATTAATAACCTCATGAAAGGCCACAAAGAGTTTTTAAGAAATATTCTCCATAGGTTTCATTAAGGACATTTCATAAGGACATTGTCTTTAATAACATTTAATTATACCATTTAAGAAAAGTAAAATTTAACAAAGATGAGATTTGCATGAAAACGTAAAACTTTAGCTTTACTTCACTTTGCCTTCCCTCTATGACAAACAACAACAAACCTGATCTTATTAGCTTGTGGAGTAATTCCTCTTTAAAATAATAATAATGGTCACAACAAAACCAATTATAAAATTATAAACCATGCGGGAATAATGTAAATTGCATCATGAACAAAAGGAGAATGCATCTTAAAATATGTAGCTTTAATAAATTTAATTCGAACACTCCTTTAGGTGTATACAATTCCTTGAAAGATTTCATTTTTTTTTTTATGAAAGCAGAAATAACCTGGCTGGACTTTTACTATCATGAACTCATTTAAGAGATTATTAATCTTTTATTTTTCCCTTCACTTTCAGTTAATTTTGGCGGCGTTGCCACTGCCAATTCCCCACATCGCGTCTATGTCGGTCTACCCGTTGATGCCGCAAAGGTACAGGCCTTCGGCCCGTGGTTCCAACCTGGTGTTCATCCCAACACAGCCACCCACTTCAATGTGGATTGCCGTGATGCCGGCGAAGCCGACTTGAAGGTAAAGATCGTTCACGAAGAAACCAAAGTGGAAATACCCTGCCGTATTATCGATAATGAGGATCAAACCTATTCCGTGGAAGTAGTGCCACCCACCAAGGGTGCATACACCACCACCATGACCTATGGTGGTCAACCCGTGCCACTGGGACAAAAGGTCATGGTTGAGCAACAAATCGATGTGTCCAAAATCAAAGTTGATGGCTTAGAACCAAGTAAGTATTTACCCTGGAATCTGCGCAGTCTCTTTTGTCTTCACAGTCATACCGTTCACCATTAAGTCAGTCACCTTTCATTTCAACACACACACATATACACAAACACACATATACATCTACACATATGATATCTTCCATGCTATGCCATGGAAGCTATTGCCTTTTTACTTAGAAATTCTTAGCAACCTATACAAAAACCAAAGAAAAAAAATAGTTCATCATCTAAGACCAAAAACTTTCGTTACAAACTCATTTATCAACAAGCTGCACCATTAAATAGTCTCCAGCAGTTTCGCATCATTACACACGGCCTGCCGAAGGCCGATTTGGCGGTAACCATAACCAGCCCCTCGGGCAGCCGTGTCAAGGCCCATGTCATACCCACCGCCGAAGGATTCCTGGTGAACTTCACACCCACCCAGCTGGGCGAATATCTATTGAGTATATGTTTCGGCGGCACACCGATAACGCCCAGACCATTCCGTTTGCAGTGCCTAAGTGGCAGCGACTCGAATAAGGTGCGCGCCTTCGGACCGGGCCTGGAGAAGGGCCTAGTGGGTCAGCCGGCAGAGTTTATGATCGATACGCGTGGTGCGGGTCAGGGTGGTCTTGGTGTGACCGTGGAGGGCCCGTGCGAGGCGGCTATCAATTGCCGCGACAACGGCGACGGAACATGCAATGTCGCCTACTTGCCCACCGAGGCCGGAGACTATACTGTAAATATAACATTTAATGAACGCCATATTAATGGATCACCATTCCAACCGATTATTTTCCCTTTGCCGAATCTCAGCAATACACGTGTTAGTGGTATCGGCATACAGCCACATGGTAGGCTATGATGGCATCCCGAATTTTTACAAAAAAAATAATACAGTTGTTGTTCTTTTTGCTGTTGCTGTGATGCTGCAAGCCGATTCCATTAAAAATAAATAATAAAACCGAAGCAAATCCAAAAAAGAAACCTAAACGAAAAGAAAAACTACCAACTGGCTCCTTTAATAAAAGCATGTGCCGACATAAATGAAAATGTGAAAGCTTTTATAAAAAGCTGCTGCGCCCCGGCTTTTGATTAAAGCTCTCCGCCAGACTACAAAGCGTTAACTAACTGCCCATAATCCTGCCGATCACTTACCACGCTGCATGCTTTCTTCCTTGTTGTTTAATTTTAAATGTTGTTGCGTTTTTCATTTTATTTTCTTTTTTCTATCATTCATAACAAAAAAAATTTGTACACTTTTTATGTTATTGTTTTTATATATGCACCGATTTCTTTTAAGCCTTTGTTTTTTATTATATTTTTTTTAGCGAAAGTTTGCTTTAAAATTTGTCATGTAATTTTTAGAATTTTTTTTTAGAGTTTGAAAGATTTTTTTCTAAGAGTTTTCCGTATTTCCTTGCCTGACCTTAGATATGTTCTCAAAAAAATCTCTGCTCAATATTGATGATCAGAGTTCGGATGTGTGATAGAAACCTTGCTTTACATCCAATTTAAATTTAGTGCCTCTAACTTCGAAGGAATGCTACAGACTACTTTTTCTTGAACCTTTCTTTGAAGAGTTTTGATTGATTTCACATTCCGGTGGAATCAATTAACAAATTTGATAAAATCGCCCATCATCAACTTTCTGTAAATCTTTTGCTTCTCTCGTGGTTCTATTTTTAAACCTATTTCTGTCGAAACAATTTAATTTGAGAATTAAAAATTCAAAATTTTTGAGAAGTTTGTGGATTACTCCTTAAGTATATCCAAATATAGGATGGTCCAACTAAAACGCACAATGTTATTTGTAAATAAAAAAAAAGGTTTTAAAGACTTATCTGAATATTTTTTGATACTATGACAGTTATTTTTGACAAAATATAGGCCAAATTCTCGCCACGGCTTCAGTGGCATACCTCTATCCGATGGTCCTTATTTTCAGTGACTCTGAGACATAATGGCAACTCAATGTCGTTAAGGTGCCGAACTATCTCATTCTTTAGCAATTTTTCTTGGCTTATTGACGTGATTTTTTCTTCAGGGCTGTCATAGAAACCAATGTTGTCACTATTGGTTTTAAAAACATTAAGATAAAATGCTTTGGTGTCATGAAAACCAATGTTATCGGTTTTATCAGCAACAGCTGATTCGAACATTGGTTTAATTTACATTCGAAATGGACAAAACCAACTTGGCTTCATGACACTAAATGAAACCAACATTGGTTTGCAAAATCGACAATTAGCAATATCTACATGGTTTCTATGGCATCGCCACGACGTAAATAAGGCAGCCCTTAAACTTCTTGCGAAAAAGAGCCATTGTATTGTTCTCTGTGTGGCAAGTGGCACCATCCTGTTGCAACCACATATCATGCAGGTCCATATCCTCAATTTCTGGCCACAAGAAGTCCGTTATCATCTCGCGATGGCGAACACCAATCACGGTAACTGCTTGGCCTACCTCATTCTTGAAATAGTACGGCCCAATGGCATAAGGGCCATTGAGCCGTTTTAGCCGCCTCTTATATGTAGGTGCATGTTCAGAATAACAGGTACTGGCTTCAAATAGCTTTAATAGAGGACCTGGAGAAAATGTTGAATGAAAATGTTGAATGAAAATTAAGAATTTTATTTTTTTTTTAATTCTACGAAATATAACGAAAATTCTTCTTTTAAAGAATTAAGGAAACTTAACTGATTTTTAGTTCTACCTGTTTAATAGTTTTTCTGTCAGTTGTTTTCTGCGTTCCTCACTCTCGTCGCCTTCTAATTTTATTTAGCTTAATATATCTCAAGTAGCAAAGTAGTTGAGAAAACAAAAAAGATATCATCATTAAATCTTTGTTTACCTTCGGCATAATTTTCGTTTGACTATCTCCTATTAAAACATCGTTCAACCTGTAACAACAAGGATACCCTATTCAGCTATATAATTTCCTTAACCTTGCTGGAGATGTCTCTAAGCTTTAAGACATATCAACTAATCTAAACCCACTCTTTCAATAACCTATGATATCTTGCGATACCCGAAGGGTTGTATTGCTTTATCCAATATGTGTTGCCCCTTTCGAAAAGTACTCGTAGTAAACAAGTTGAGCCGCAGTCTTTAAGTTCCAACTGCTCATGATCTCACCGAGAAAATTACTGAAAGTAATACTGTTCAATATGGCTTACCTTAAGAAATTCTGACAGGTCATCCCTAATTCGCTAATTTAATTCAGGCAAACCTAAAAAGAGTACTCGTAATATTACATGATACATCGAAAGTATTATCAATGACTTTTTCAAACTCTGGCAGCAGTAGTTTTTCAGTTCATTTACAGTAGTCATTTTTAGACAAGTGGATTTTCTAACACGGATTTAATAAGAGTAATAGCCAAATACGAAATCACTTTGATGTGAAAAATGTGTCACAGAACCCAAAGAGTATGAGTTACTAAAAAGATACCTTCAACTTCGAAAATTACTTTTTGATTTAAGCAAGTTCGGTCACTTAAACAGGCCATGGTACAATAAAGAAGGTAGAGTTATGCTAACATCTGAAATTTTTTTGTCGTAGTAATTTGAATTGTTTGGAATTGAATGGCGTTTGTTGAATTATCATCAAACATTCACAAAAATGTATTTTTGGCATTCTCTTTCAAATGACTTTGACAATCTAGCGAACTATTTTTGTAGTTGTTGGGCTAATGACTATACCTTGTTTATTGTATCATGGCTCAGGCTTTTTATATTAATTTTTTGTGTTTTTTTTAAACAGCAAAGTTGGCTTTCAAATTTGACTCACAATCACAAAATTAGTATATTTGTAACCTAAGTAGATTTCTAACAAAACTTTTTTTTCGGTCGTGCGAGCTTGAAGTTGTAGGAATCTCTTAATAACCCATACTGTTCTATAGGAACCTATTTTACTTTCACATTAATTAAATAGTAACAGCCGTTTTAAAATACAAGAGTATTTTGTTAGATGGTATGTAGCCCCGGAACCAAGAGCCGATTATTCATAGTTCTTAGACAACTATTTAACTCTATTAAATTTTAAGATAAATGTCTAAGGTAGAGCCTTCTAATTTTTTTCTTTTTTTACCAACCCAATACAAAAATGTATGAGTTTTTAAAGATTTTCAATCACGAGGGTGTCGCCAAAAAAGTGGCATTAAAAACCTATTGTTTATGCTGGCATAAACAATTATGTAATAGTAATTAGAATATAAATAATAGTTATAATATGATAAAAAATATTTGTTGGCCACTTACATTAAAAAATAACATTTTCGTAAGTCTCAAGCCAATTTTGGCAGTTCCTGTTACAGAATCTCCTCGTATAAAGAGGCCATAAGATAGGAACGTCAGGCTTAGTCTGAAATATATTTTATTTTTATACATAAAACACCACGGCCATATTTCGATCAGCCGAGAATCAATAATTCGAGCTCAAGATGTATAATTTATTTGCTTAGTCGTAGTATATGCACTCTCCGTTTTTAGCAGACTAGCATTTTTAATATTGTTTCGAACACGCCCATAAAAATTGATTTTAGGGATGACATATCCATAAATTGACAGCTTTTCTCTCTCTCCGTTCTTTTGTTTCTTCTTTGTTCAATTTATTTCGTTCATAAAGCCTTTAATTATTTTATTATTTTAGCTTTCTTAAGAAATCGGTGTATTACTGTCCCCGCATTTAATGTTAAGTTGTTTTACTTTCTGTTTTTTTTCTCTCACATCCGACTTATAACAAATGTTTTATTTTTTCTTACCTTCCCACTATCTTCACATTTTTACAGTACACTTACGCTAAACGAAATTTATCCCTTTTCACAGGTGTCATCATGAATGAGAAGACCGACTTTATGGTAGACATGAGTAAAGTTGGCGCCAACATCGAATCGAAGAAACTCTCATGCTCTGTCTTCGATCCTAAGGGACAAATGTTGCCTAGCGAAATATTGCCCGGCACAACGGACGATGTGTTCCGCATTATGTACACGCCCTTCGAAGCCGGCCGCCATACAATTGAGTTGTTATACGATAACATTCCCGTGCCAGGTTCTCCATTTGTGGTCAATGTCAAGAGCGGCTGCGATCCGACCCGTTGCAAGGCCTATGGACCCGGCCTGAAACGGGGCTTTGTCAATGAAAAGAACAAGTTTGTGATTGAGACCAAGGGTGCCGGCAAGGGCGGTCTGTCGTTGGCCATCGAAGGTCCCTCGGAAGCTAAGCTGACGTGTATTGATAATCGCGATGGCAGCTGTGATGTGGATTATTTGGCTACCGAAGTGGGCGAATATGATATTTCGATACGATTCGCTGATAAACATATACCCGGCTCACCGTTTACGGTTTATGTGGAAGAACGTTCGGATCCCTCAAAGGTAAAGGTTTATGGACCGGGCATTGAACACGGTGAAGTGCGTGAGGCGGTGCCTACACACTTCTTTATTGATGTTCAAGATGCTGGCCCCGGACGTATTGCAGTCAAGATACAAAATTCAGAAGGTAAACCCATAGAGGATTTGAGGGTGGAAGAAAAGGGTGATGGCATCTACTGTGTGCATTACTCGCCGCCCAAGGAAGGTTCTGTGTTGACTTGTACCATTACGTTTGCCGATACCGAGGTGCCTTGCAGGTGAGTAAGAAATAAACAAATGCTGTGAGAGCCAATTTAATCATCGATTTATTTTGTAGTCCTTTCGTTATGACCGTGTTCCCCAAGTCCGAACCCTCGAAGGTTAAGATCAAGGGTGTCAATGACAAGAGAAAAACTCCCGCCTCCAGACCAGCCGAATTCGAAGTGGACACGAAGAAGGCGGGACAAGCCGACATCAATGTAGACATCAAGAATCCCAAGGGTAAAAATATCAAACCCCGCTTGCAGGAAATCGACAATGGCACCTATGTGGTGTCCTTTATACCCGATGAATGCGGCACCTACAATGTTAGCATTAAGTATGGCGGCAAGGAAATCGAAGGATCGCCCTTCAAATTGGAGGCCTTCCAAACCGGCGAGGCTAAGAAGTGCAAGTTGATGGAGGAGGCTCCCAAGATCCAACCTTCGGGCAGCAAGAGCCATTTGACCGTGGATGCCCGTGAAGCCGGCGATGGTGCGGTAACCTGTAAGATCGCCTCCAAACAAGGAAAGTGAGTAGCAGAAGTTGTAGAGAAATTAAGAAGAGATGCTAATAACTGCGGTTTATGCTTTATGCTTTCTTAGGGAAATTGTGGATATGGATGTTATTGAAAAGGACGGTGTCTTCGATATCTTCTATGCCTTGAATGATCCCGGCGATTATGATGTCAATGTGAAATTCGGTGGCAAAGATATACCCAATGGTAGCTTCTCCATTAAGGTAGTTTGATTTCTAATTCAAATCGTGTTGTTTTTTATATACATATGTTCGATTCAATTCCCTCTACAAAAGCCAAAGTTGAAGCTCTCTAGTCAGTCCCTTCTCTAGTCAGTCCCCTTGAAAGAAAAGAAAACTTTTTCAAACGTTTAACAAAAAAAATTAGCAATTATTGAAAAAAATAAGCTAAATTAGTTTGTGTATTTATTTATTACACTTATAAACAAAGTAAATTATTAAATTAAAGAAAAAATATGGAATCAAACGTTAATTATTTTAAATGCCATTTCACAAACAGTTTAAATATTTTATTTTTTGAATAGTTTTTCTTATTTTCACTCTTGTTACCATATTTACTTTCGTTTACTTATTTATTTTTCTTATATATATAAAAACTATTGTATTACATTACAGCGAAACCAAACAATAAAAAATTTATTTCCAAAAGAAAACTACAAAATTTGTTCGAAAAAAAAAACAAAAACCAAAAAGAAACCTTCCAGTAAGACTTTTTTCAATACGCATGCACGTTTTTCCCCCCAAAGGAAAAACAGCCCGCTTTATTTTCAAATCAACACCACACTAAATTAAAGCTTACACTATATTTTCGTTTTCGCAATTTATACAAAAATTTTAATGCTTTCGTTTTGACACTTGATTTAATTTATTTTTTAGAAATTATATTTTTTTATTATATTTTATTTTTTTTATTTATTTTATATTTAAGCTGTTTGTGTTATTGTGTGTCTTGTAGTTTTTTTTTTAATTCATATAATTAACATTGTCAAACTAAACGATTCTTTCTGTAAGAATGGTTTTGTTTAATTTTTACGATAAAATAATGAATTGTTAAAAATGCTTAATCAATAATTGCTAATTTAGTTGTTAACCTCTCTTAAGATTTGAGCTACCCAACCGAATCGAATATGTTCTTTTTTTGCACTACGCGCTTTTTAAAACACCATCGAGCAGCAAAACCACGAAATATTAACGCTTCGCAAAACGTGAATAACAAATATGATAAAATATTGGAACTCAGGTAAGTTTTTATCTATGTTTTTCAATAATGACTGTTTCAAATTGAGCCACTGGGATTTCATTTACTTGTAAAGGTAGCTTTGAATAAAGATTCAGGTCGATTGAAGCTTTTTTTCTTACACAACGCACATATTTTATCTTCCGGTATATTAAGAGACTGTATAGCAAAGTAAATTATTATATTCCAATGCCCAGAATTTGTTAAATCTAATTAAACCTTATCTTCAATGCGGAGTATTTTGCATATATGACTTACATTTTGGTCTGAGAATATGTGGCTAGGTTAGGTATAGGTAATATAGAAGCGGTTGTCAACTATTTTATCTACCTTGTCTAGTTGTGGGCCGCCCGGATGTGATAGCTAATATGCGCGACTACCCAGGTTTAACTCACCTCGTATGAACCGGCGACTTTACGACTAAGAGATTTATCCCTAAGCCATGTTAAAACTTTTCTCTTTAATGCATTCGCCGTTCTAAGCCGGCATTAAACAGTGATCTCGGTCGGTGGGTACTCGTATAAGATTTATTGTTTTAGACTCATTCTCGTTAGTACCTAGGAATCGAACCTGCACAGCTAATATATTTTTTGAAATTACTGAGTTAAAAGTTACTTATTAAATAAACTTTCTTAGACTCGGAGCCGGGCACTACCATATACTTATAAACTGTTCGACGCTTTCATCTACTTATTGACCCTACAAAATATTTGACCGCAAGACTTTCTATCGAGCATTGCGTCGTGGTCACGTCTATTAACATGGAGATGTAGAATTTTCGTGATTTCGTGCGATTCAAGTCGTAAATAGGCTAGATTTGTCTGGCGATCAGGCAAGTCCTGCTACTAACTTATATTTTTTTTGAGTGAATTGAGTGACACGTCATAAGCAGGCTCTCCCGTATTTGGCTGCATGACTGTCTGTCCATCTGTCCCTGTAGTCACGCCCACTTACTTGGATATATCGACCCCTAGAGTGGATTTACATGATTTCGAGCGATGGTAATCGTACCTAGGCCAGATATGCCTGCTGATCCGACATGTCCAGGTCCTAAGCCATCTGTCCTTCGCGTGACTAAGATATTTTATTCTAAAATTGGGCTGGCATGTAGAATGGGGAGTACCTTAAGTGTCTAGATCGAGTCTATCAAAGTGTTCCGTGGCCACGCCTTCTTGGAGATATTGATACAGAGGCGTGCACGAGCCTATGAGGCGTTCAACGCTTTCATCTGCCCCCTCGTCCCTACAGCTTCTTAAGAAGTCATAAGCATTATGAATGTATATAAAGTATTGCGTCGTGGTCACGTTTAATTACATGAAGAGAATTTTAAGTGATTTCAAGCGATTTAAATTAAATCTAGGATAGATTTGTCTGGTAATCCGACAAGCTTATATTTTGTTTTGTTCGGCCCTAGCTTATATTTTGTTTGCTTGTCTAAGAACTTCTTACTGGGCTTAAATGTAGAGAGGGGTGTACCAACATGTTCTTTTGACTGGATAGCAAACCCATTTCTGTTTTAAACTTCTTATGGGCCCATTAAAAATAATAATCACATTAATCCTTCATGGGGCACCCTACAAAAATTCCCACTTCGAGGCTAATTGTTATCGCCGACACGGCTTATAACAAGATTAACGAACTAAGCACTGATATTTTCTATTTTGGCGGTTGTGTGGCATGTCGCGCCATCCTGCTGAAACCAATATTTCGTCCTAGACCATAGTCGTGTTTAATTTGAGAAGTGGATAATTTCAAACCGTTTAAAAAAAAAAACCTAAAAATGTCTTGGATATATAAGTTCTCGTCAAATGTAGTTTGTTTTGAAAATTTTTAATTCTAAATATGTTTAATTCAAAATATGTTTATGTCGTTTTTGACTAGGCTGCTTGGTCGGTCGGTAAATGAATAAAACTAATTTATAGCATGTTTTCTTTAGTTTTAATTAAAAGGAACAAAGTTATTTAACATGTAAACTACTACATGCTACAGGTTTTATTAATTCCGTTGCAGCCCGCTTAACGCATTTTCTTCAATTATTCTTCAATTGAACTATTTTATTTTTTCTATGAATCTAAAATTTTCATTCTTTTTCGACGGGAATATCCCACATATTTTTAGTAAATATAAAATTTTAATGTTTCTTGATAACGATTTGGAATCATCGGCTCAGCGAGGTTTTAGCCGATTTTTCGCTTCGGAAATAAAACACGCCTCTTACCTTTACATTCGGTCACAAAAATGGTTTATTTTGTTTTTGTAGAGCGCTTCAAGAATTTTTTTCAAAGAATACTGCGCCATTGATGCCACCGCTCCCTGGGGTTGTATTAAACGATTATACTTATAGGTAGGTTTTCCGATTTCCAGTTGCGACCATTATGCTTGTTAACATAGCCGCCGAGGTTTAAAAGGCGCTTCGACAGAAAAGATTATTTTGCGAGCAAAATTGTTTTCCATTTCGTGATACTTCTAAGGGCCTGACTTAGAAGCGTTAACGATGCGTATGGTCTTCAATTGATAATTCAGTTGGTCCTGGTAACTGAATAATGAGAGCGTTTTTGTACGATGTTCGCATCAGGATGATGCGTGAAATGTTGAGTTTGTAAGATCTGCGGCGAGTCGATGTTCCAGGACAGTCACTTTGTCATTTCAATAATGGAGCGTTTAAATTGCATCTTACCGCATTTTATGTCATCATAGAATAAAGGATCTTAGAAAATTTTCATTTCGTTTGCAGCACCTCGAAATACTGTTTGGAGAAACCATCGTTGGTATAGAAAGTGGGCCAGATCGGCAAGCAGAAAATAATTTTCCCCGCACAAGGAATTCAACCTCTTAAAAAAATAACAATTTGTAATACTTTCGGGGGTTTTGCTTATATATCATCACTCTCAACTCGTTTCAAAGTTTCGATCGTTCAATAGCTACGAAAGTTTCACGTTAAGTTACGTAGTACCACGAAATATTTGTAAGATTCATTGCGATGCGATTGCACAAGGAGACATGGCACCGATCACACAACCCTGAACATAAAAAGACAATATCTCATCACTGGTAGATGATATTTGGAATGCTGGAATATTGGCACTAACAAGGAAAAGTGGGCGGTGCCACGCCCTTGTTAAAAAACACATTTTTTTCGTTATGAAATTTTAAAAGATGAAAATCTATGATTTGCTTATTATATATTATTATAAAGACTATATTGTGTTAAAATTGGATAAAAGGGCGTGATACCGCCCATACAGCCAGTAAAGCCTTATCTCGTGTGATGGCCTTATTTCGTGTGGTGGAAAAAAACACATTCTGATAGAAAGGAGGCCGGTGCCACACCCTTCACAACATTTTCATATTAAACCTAATTCAATGATAAAGTGTATATATACTTATATCAGCCCCACCGAACTTAATTTGTCCACTTCCTCCAGCTTCAGTCCATTGTTTGGTTTGTTCTTTTGTCTTTGGAGTATAGTGGTGGATCCATGTCTCATCAACAGTTATGAAACGACGCTTAAAATCCATTTTATTTCGCTGAAAACGATCCAAACAAGCTTGAGAAATGTTCATTCTTATGCGTTTTTGGTCGACTGTTAACAAGTGCGGCACCCATCTTGCAGAAACATTTTTCATCTGTAGTTCTTCATGCAAAATTAAATGGACTCGATCATTTGAGATGCCCATGATATTAGCTATTTCACGCACTTTTATTCGTAGATCATTTAATACCATATTATGCACTTTGGCTACAATTTCTGTTGTTAATGCTGTTTTTGGACGTCCGCTACGTGGTTCATCTTCAATGCTTGTACGACCCCGTTTAAATTCAGCAACCCAATTTTTTACTGTTGCATATGAAGGAGCACTTTCACCTAACACATTCACCATATCATTATGAATTTCTTGTCCCGATAAACCTTTTTTATGTAAATAT
Organism: Hydrotaea diabolus; assembly: GCA_963513945.1. Taxonomy (NCBI): domain Eukaryota; kingdom Metazoa; phylum Arthropoda; class Insecta; order Diptera; family Muscidae; genus Hydrotaea; species Hydrotaea diabolus. The sequence goes on along the minus strand of OY740716.1, from coordinate 244,305,670 downwards.
TCAATGACACCACGCATTTCTAATTTTTCCATTGTAAAAAAATCGCGGATGCGTCTTTTGTGAACACCTGTTTCTATATGAAGGAGTTGCCAGATCGAAACAAAATTTAATATGTTGTAATAGCAGAGATGGAAGTTTCCAAAACACTTAACTTTTTTCTGTTTATACCGCGCTTTTTGTGCTAGGCTAAGAAGTTTCCGAACCGCCCTCGTACTATCGTTGGTGCGTAAATTGCACAACTTTATTTCCATAGCCCTTAAGTTCAATAAGTTCTAATCAAATTTTATCATCCCTACAATTTACTTGAAGTGATTTGTACCTTTTAAAGAATCAAAGGATACTTTCATCAGTTTCTTTAAGATCATTTTGTATCTTATAGTTCCTAAATTATCAGACAACAATCTTATGTTATTAGCTGCAGCTTCCACTTATTGAAAAGGATTTGTTTTATTTTGCCCAGTATACTTGTTTTTGTACTTATGTATTTAACCGATTTCACCAGTAATAAAAGAGACCCATAACAGAAATCCGGGGTTTCGAAAATAAACCGAAAATCGACTTTATGATTTAAACGGTAAATTTTGAAAATATAAATATATCAAACGAGAGTTACCCACAGTGTGATGTATCAATATTCATTATTTTTTTTGTTTTTTTATTTGATATTTAGAAAACTCCCAATATATACTTTGCAAACCACTGTAAGAGAATTTAATGACAAATTTATTTCAATCTTTACTTTCCTTTTCTTGTCTAATATTTTAGTGAAATATACCCGTATCATCTTTGACAAACATATTTAGCATTTCAAATTGGACGCCGCAATTAGCTATTAAGTTATTTACTAATTTATGTATTTGCCTCGACATGTCCCACTGTCACAACTAAACGTTGTCAAAATATATCACAATGCAAAGGAAATGCCGAAGTCACCGGAAATTGTTGTTTTTTGCAAAGACCAAAAGAAACCTCAAACAATGAAAAACTTTTCGCGGTGAAACGAAATTATCAAAAAATATTAAATAATAATTCAATTAGGGTAGCTGGCAATTTGCCAACAACTAAACATGAAATTTAAGCATTTCTAGTATTAGTGGTGTGCTGACAAAACCAAACATGCAATCAACCGAAAAAAAGATTTCCCTATCAGAAGAGTGACAAATTTGCGCGACCAAATGTCATTAATTTTTGAGTGAAATCCTGTTATCACCGTGATAATTTGGATAGAAACTGTCAACTTCGAGCAACTACACGAACATACTCGTCGTACCCTAAGAGTGTAAATGAAATGCGCCAGCCATTCATGTCCACATGAATTTGTGCCACGATTTAAATCACTGGCTTTAGCACATACCTGTTGCACTAAAGGAAAGGGTAGTTGTCCCCATTCCTTTGCCAGCTTCATTGTCATGTGACATTTGCAACTCTGTATGATGGTGACATTTCTATGGCATGTCGCTGACAAAGTAGATTGCTACTTTGTACGATAATTTTAATTAAAAACATAAAATTCCTATTATTTCTTTTGTTAATAACATGAACTACAAATATCCGTCCCTAGTAATTTGTGTGATAGGTTCAGTGTAGACAAAATAGAACAGTATTTTGGTAAAACAGGGCCAGACTAGTCGTTTTTTGTTTAAGGATTTAATGGCACCTTTGGAATATCGTTGTACAGACACAAAAGCTGTGTTATTTTTTGGCAGATACTCGGTTAAGGAGCCAGTTGGTAAAGAAACGAGTAACAGTGCCCACACTTATTTTTCCAACAAAAGGTCAAACATGGCACACCCTGTTGTAAAAAACATGTTTTTTTGTGCTATATACACTCTGAAATTAACAAATAAAGAAATGAGGTCTAATCGGCGAATTCGTAATGGCTACATCTGCATGAGATGGGATAAGTTAAACTATAAATTAACTCAAACTGATCGTTCAATAATATTTTACACATTTTTACCAAACAAAAGTATAGCAATTAATTGATTTATTGTGTAATTTATTGATTTGTTATTTCATTAATTGATTTATTATTTTATTAATTATTTTGTTGCAATTAATAGTGTTTTGTCGTCAGCTTTTGACGAATCGCCGATGAACCCTATTGTTGTTTAATTCTCTTTAGTCTATACAACGACAAACAATGTTGCCATATTACTTCCAATTTTGTACAATGTTGCTAGCTTATTATATTGCAAACTAACTATGCAATTAAGCTATTATTCTTCATTTAAGGATAGGATATTTATCTTCATTTAAGCATACTTCAAACTACGATGCACAGTGGGGTATTATAACCCCAAAATGGAGATTAATTAAAGGACGCTTTCCGGAGATGTAATGTTTATATATATTTACCACTTCAGAGATTATTAGCGGATTCCAGTTGATTTCGTCAAAATCGGCCTTAAAATGGCTTAGATATGGCCGAAACATCGGAAAAGATATGCCAAAAATATAATTTTTAAAAGTATATTGGGCTATAATAAAAATCACAATTCAAATGGCCTAACTATCCGCGATATTACGTCGAAAAAACACATGTTCGGCTGATATCGGGCTATAACTCCCGATATGAAAAATCTTTTCAACCGACATAAGGCTACGAGGGCGGTTCGGAAAGTTCTTAGCCTATCAATGAAAGAGAATAGTTAGTTTTTCAAAAATATATTTATTTTTCAATATAATCTCCTGAAACTTCAATACACTTAGTCCAACGCTTATCTAGCAATTCTATCCCTTGATTAAAATAGTTTTCCTCAAGGTCTTCAAAATAGTGGTTTACAACTGTAATTGTGGTTTACAACTGTAATTGCATCCAGCAAGGAATTTTTTTAGATTTGGGAACAGGTAAAAGTCACTGGGAGCTTAATCAGGAGTATAAGGTGGGTGGTCAAGCAACTCGTACTTTAATTCGTTGATTTTAGCCATTGTTAAATCACTCTTGTGCGCTGGAGCGTTGTCTTGATGACAAATTATTTTTTTGTGTTGTAAGCCAGGACGTTTTTCTCGAATTTGTACATTTAATTGATCTAAAAGGTTGCAATAGTACTCTGAATTTATTGTTTTACCCTTTTGCAGATAGTCAATCAATAAAATACCGTTGAAGTCCCAAAAACCGTTGCCATAACCTTACCAGCCGATTGAATTGAATAGTTCTTCATGCAAAATTAAATGGACTCGATCATTTGAGATGCCCATGATATTAGCTATTTTACGCACTTTTATTCGTCGATCATTTAATACCATATCATGCACTTTGGCTACAACTTCTGTTGTTGTTGCTGTTTTTGGACGTCCACTACGTGGTTCATCTTCAATGCTTGTACGACCACTTTTATATTCAGCAACCCAATTTTTTACTGTTGCATATGAAGGAGCACTTTCACCTAACACATTCACCATATCATTATGAATTTCTTGTCCCGATAAACCTTTTTTATGTAAATATTTAATGACACCATGCATTTCTAATTTTTCCATTGTAAAAAATCCCGGATGCGTCTTTTGTGAACACCTGTTTGTATATGACGGAGTTGCCAGATCGAAATTTAACATGTGTTCATAGCAGAGATGGAAGTTTCCTAAACACTTAACTTTTTTCGGTTTATACCGCTCTTTTTGTGCTAGGCTAAGAAGTTTCCGAACCGCCCTCGTAAATCAATATAACTCTGTGAATACAAACCCCTCAGATAAAGATATAATGCATCGACCATGATATATAAAATGGGCGCTGTAACATACTATACAATACCCAAACATTTGACCGGCTTTTTGAAGCCTTACAGATATTTTAACAGAAAAATTATTGTGTTGCCCGTAACTTAATTTAAAATTCGAATCAACATGAAAATAAACTTGCTAACATTGTGTTATGTATGTAATCCTGTTATGAACAAATGTAATAATAGCTATATTTTTATAAAATATAATTTTTTAATATTTTTTATAAAGCAGTATTAAGTAAATTATTTTGTAATTTTAAAAATTTTTGCTTCATAACTCAATGGTATTCGTAAAATTATAGATGTTGCTTTTACAATTTTTTTTTTACAAATTTTGTTAAAAATCGGATTGGCACAAAAACGCGCAAGATGTTTTTGTTTATTATATTAGTACAGTTCGTAAGCTTATAAAAAAATATAAATTTCAGAATACGAAGTTGACCGGTACCATTTTAAAACTATACATACTTCTCAAGAATGGCTAAAATTTAGACCTATTTTCCATAAATGATTAAAAATAGTTGTACTAGGTAAATGTCGGTCTGCAACTTTTTTTTTTTTCGAAACTACCTGAAGTTGAAGGATCCATAATAATATTTGGCTTTTGAATGGCAAAAATAGAAAAACTTGCACTTGAAAATACAAAAAATTCACTTTTTGCAAATACGCGGAACAATCAATAAAAATTACGAACTTTGAGACAACGCAAAAAAGGCAGTAAGCAACATATGTTAACGATTCTTTTGCCTAATGATTGAGAATTTTGTCTACAATTATCGAGTATAAAACATTAATCGCATATCTCAATTTTCATTTTTCAATTAATCTCCGTTTTAGTGGTCAAATACCCCAACGTGCGATGGGATTTAAATAACAATCGAAAAGATCCACCTCAACCTGCTTAGACTACAAATTCAATTCGTTATTAAAAATGTCTTAGTGCGTTTTTTTATCAAATTTGAAAATTTTAAATTTAATAAGGCCTTGACGTACCCCAAAGGCAATAATTGGCGGTGGCATTAGTGCTCCAATAATGACAATTTTGGTTGTTGATATCGCCGCTAAGCCATGCCTTCTTCCAGTAATAAATTTTCTAAGCCAAAAGTCTGAATCTACGGTGAACATATTTTAATGTCTATTCTGTAAACTCAAGACCTTGTTTATGAGTGTACGGCATTTTACTTATATAAGCATGTTGGCCAAAATCAAACCGCAATATACTGGCGATTACCTATGAAGCTGATTGGAGCCGTATCTAGATTGCTTGGTCTTTTTAGACACTGACCACTACGTTGGCTATGTTTTCATCACTTTACAACATTTTTGTCTATTTGATTGCAAAAGACCTATAAAAATGTATTCCCGCTCATTCTAATCCACGGTGCAACAAATTGTCTGCACACTAAATCCATGATGACAACTGACTTCATGGCAATATTTACGTTGCGTTTGTACTAATTAGTTGCATTGTGATATTATTGTTCAATAATTTCCACACATTCAAAATGTTTTGACAGTTAGAAAGCATTGATATCTTTGACAGCATCTGAATACGTAAATACCAAAAATAGTTTAGCTAGATCCACAGCTCAACTCAGAATAAGCAGTTGATTCGATTTAACATTTGTCTGCTGTCTATCTAAACCTTGTTTTCAAGCTACTGGTCGGAATTGTTGTCCGAAATTTTCAAAAGCTAAAACTTAAATATAGCTCCCACACATATGTTTAAACGATTTTATGTGTTTAGCTCTAGCAGCCACATATGTAGTACATCCAATGACGGTGGTATTTGGCACAGTTCACTTATATCGACCAGTCAACAGCTCAGATAAAAATGGGTCTTATCGGTCCAAGTTTAAATATAGCGCCAGTGCAAAGATCTCTCCTCTCTTCTCAACAACTGTTCTAGAACATCCATATTAATTTCCATCTCAATCAAATTGTATATGTCATCTTACGATTGACAAACAACTAGTCTTGGAACTAATTGAGTGATATAGGCTTATTTTTTATATACTTATAGTCCTAGTACTGGCTTTCCATGTATATATTCATATGGCTCTAAATTAACTATAAAATTGTCTCACAAGGCAAAAAACTAAATTAGTTTTCAGTTTGGCCAAATAAGAGTTACGAGCTCCTTAAACATGGACATATGGGTACTTAAAACATAAAACTTTTACACAAATTGGTATATGACCTTATTTAAAAAAAACTGGGTAAATTAGGGCTAAGGCATAATTGCTTTATTTTTGATTCAGAAAATATTTTCCATTCTTAGACAAAAGGCTGAAAACGGAATGTCATTTTTTTTACTTTAAAAAAACCAGACTGTGGGGTTTTCTGAAACCCCTGCTTCTTTTAAGTCTTTATTTACTCTATTGTTCTTTTGTAAAGCGATTTATTTTCATAATTGGAATTAACATGTGTCACACCAAATTTCAGAGCTGCCATTTTTACAAAAAAGACTACACTAATTTTAAAAGTGCACTGAGACACCCTTTATCATGAGTACCACAACCATATTATTATTCTCGCGGCAGTTTCATGAGTCCCACAAACATATTTTACAAGTACTTTAGACATTTGATTTTGTCTTGCACGTTAATTAAACTTTTAATGGAAGTTGTTGCTGGGTTTCTACAGAAACTGATTGACCAATTGTTTGAGAATATCAAAAATAATATTACGTTCTTGCTGACTATAACATGGTTATTACAAGCATGCAAGTGTTGCATTCTTAATAATGGAGGATTCTAAATAATGACATTGTTCCAACAGCTTTACTTAAACTTATAATAATAACAATCATTTGATGTTATAGCCAAATTATTATATTATTTTAAAAATCATTATTCCGAAAAATCAAATTATTGTAGGCATAGAACTAAAATTTGCTTTTCCTGAAATTTGGTTTCTAAAAATTGCAATCACACGTTAAAAACTAAAAAAACACAATTCGGTTGCAACAACCACCTTTAAATTGTTTCAGCAAACTTATTTTTTTTTCTAAAAATAAAATTCATAGTTAATATCAAACAGCAATTTTTATACATATTATTGAAATCATATTATTATTACTTAACACAATCTTCTAATCGTAGTATATAGGTGCTACAAACATTTTGATGCTGTAGTCGTCGTAATCATTTTGCAACCATATTTTTCTTTGAGTGTATGCAACAAAATTATTTTTCTCCCATACGAAAATGCTGCATCTTGATGCTGGGTATCGTTTGATGCTGGGTATCATTTGTAATCGGATGGTGTCCGACAAGACAAATGCATGTAATTTTTCAAAATATTACTTTTCTGTAAAGAATCTTGGCCATTGTTTTCCCTTAACAAAACTAATGATTCGCTATTAAAATCTGTCTTGCATGACGGACTTTGTTGTCTTCTGGTCCTTCGCCACATGTTATGTGTAATTGGAAGTTGACAGATTCTTGGCATTTCTTTTTCAAAATTAATACTATTGTTTAAATATTCTTGGCTGACTACAATTAGCCAGTGTTTAACGCTTAATCTAGTTTGTAAATTATGCATTTATGGTAGGTGTCGTCCCAAAAGCTTTTGTTTATTTTAAGTTAGTTTGTGCGAAATTATGCTCTGGCATTTTAGCCAACACTAAAGTGATGAAATCGAAATTTCACGAAATAAATTAGACATAAGGAGAAACCCTTTAAGTAAAGTGTGAAATCTAGACATGCATGTGTCACCGCTGGCAGGCACTTTTAAACCAGATGTATTATCATACATTGAAGAGTAAGACTTAGCTGAATATAGAAGAAAGATGAACGATCGAATTTTGTCATTTGTTCGACCAGAAATTTTAAAAAATTATCGGTATTATTTTTTACAGCCGATTAAAATTTAAAATGTTTAATCGCCCACCTTGTACATGCATATTCTTTTTGCTCCCGTGGACATTTCCCACAGAAGTACTCGTAGACCTTCCTCTGATTGGCGAATGCAAATCCCATACAGTGAACGTCAAAAAACGTGTACATAAGAAATTTAAAACAATTCAAGTCGATGGTACACGTCGCATTCTGTTTGACTGTCCTACTAACAAATTGATTTTTCGAAAATGGATCGTCCGGGCGAAAATTTCCATGGGTTAACTATAAAGTTAGCCAAGGAGTCGCGAGTTTTATAATCTTCCCTCAAGCATCTGGTTGAGGCTGGCAAGACTCATTGCCCATTGGTATTGGTATTACTATTTTCATCATGCGGAACGTTTTTTCTTTGGGCAACATGGGCCACTATGCTATTATGAACATCCCAACTATCATTACTCAGTTTAACTATTGCCATAAATATGATATGCTTAGCAAATACTCAAAATAGTGTGTATTTTACCGAGGTACCTTCAGTCCCTTTAAGGGAAACTTTTTGCCTCCTGTGTCGATTTCGCCCACCCATCCATCATCACGCTCAATAGCAGGATCCAAGATTGATTCATTTCGCCGCTAACGTGCTTTCAAGAAGCACACGGACGGACTAGATGGCCAGATTGTCTTAGAATTTTACGGCGATCGATAATGAATATATATAATATATTGCCGATCAATATTTTGTGGTGTTGGAAACGAAATGGCAAATTTAGAATGCCATTCACTCTTCGGTGGATGGTATACAAATGTTGTGGTAAAAAGAAGCCAAAAACCTTTAAAGGCATTGCAGCTTAAATCTACGTGCATTCCTGGAAATACTTATACTATCTGATTTGACATTAGTCCGCGTTTTTATAAGTTTTTCTTAATCTAAAATCTTGAGACAATTTAGTCTGTGACAATTTTTTAAAAAATTTAAACTGCAAACTTGTGGCAAAATCAAAATTACATGACTTAAATCAGATTCGATCATTTCGCTTAGAGCGGTCGTTGTGTTAGATTCGGCCCGGTCGATTCTAAAGACTTCTCTTACTCCTTTTTAACTTTATTTTGGTTAAATTAGCTTAAATCGCAAGAATTAAATGCAAAAATTATTGAACATAATGCAATGGCGAAAATATTGCTTTTAATCAAAAAATGGGCGTGGCACTGTAGATAGTCAGCCCATATTTTTATGTGAGATCACATACAGAGAGAAAGAAAGTTGGCAATCCGTTAAAAATAAAAACATTCAATTGCAAAAGATGAATTTCCGTTGCTTTCATCGAATGTATTGAATTGTAGTGAATATTTGGTTCAACAAACCACTAGAAGAGAAATACGATCAAAGTATTGTGTACACAACTAATGTATCGGTTATGCCACTCAAATGCGAAAACAACAACTGGTGGTTGAGGCAACCAATAGTTTTACAGAAATTAATTGTTGTATCTAATACATTGGTAATTATAACTAAAATATTGTCATGTTTAATGGTATTTGTTTTTTGGTTTGAATAGGCATTATTGAAATCAAATAATTCGATTAATACTGACTAAGCCAATAGTATAATCAAATTGTTTTTTCCCTTAACAATCTTTCTTCATCTTTTCCACTTTTTCCTCGGCAGGACTTGTAAGCAAACAGTTATTTTGTCACTGATGGAAATTTTAAATATTTAGTTGAACAAGTGCGGCATGTGGATTTTTAGATTTAAATATTCTTTAGTGGATACTACGTATGTTCCACCGATAGTTCCACTAACTTAAAATACAGAGCACCAACTAAGATTCGGTTGTACTGATGATCAACATTTGATTTTGGCAACGAATCTCTTCTCTGTGTGCGGAACCGCATTCCAAATTTAAACAATTTCTGCTAACAAATAACGAAGTTATAGATTTTTAACCTAAATCGACCACTGTGCACTATGCGGATCTAGAGAAGATATGTACACTTCTATATTGGAAATTTGTAAATCGATTGTGTTCACACAGTAGAGCGTGTGATTCTTTCGATGTTGTTGTTTTAGTTTCTTCCGCCTTCGCACGAAACTATTTGTTTATGATTAATGAGAACATTTGGAAAAGGATTTTCCAAAATCGAAGGCTTTTCAAAAATATAGTGATAAATTGTCTTGGGCGATTTCTTCTATGCTAGCTATACTACTCGTACTGGTGACAGCACTTCAGCTCAACTTAGTTAAGATAAATGGGAAACATTGAAAAGTCTTTTGTTTTTTAATTTCTAAAAACAGTTTGCAAACTTTGGCGCGTGGATTTTGCATTCATTAGCACACGGGCGCGCACTAGACACCCCCACCACCTGCTGAGAATTTGTCTTGCGGTGACCAACTGACATTATGTTTAATACTTCATTCTTATTTAAAATAATTACAATTTTCAATACTTTTGTTTTAAAATTTTATATTTAACAATTGTTTACCAACAACATGTTGTTTCGTTTTTCACGCCCCTTTTGTTACATTGTGGCTGTTAAAAGGTGTTGATTACGCTAAATGCGGCGTATGACTGAAAATACTTTTGAATATTTTCATTTTCAATTGTGTGGTTTTTCTATTTTTTTTTTGGTCCAACAACTACAAAAACTAAAATTTCTTTTTCTTTTTGTAAAATTTGTAATTAAATTTTGAAATTTAATTGTTTGTGATTGGTAGCATGCGATAGTAATGCGGTGGCGTTGCACAGTGGTCCTGAATAAATTGTTAACGCCCAAAAGACTTTATCTTTTAAGTAAGTACACATTATTGAGTTCTGTAGAAAGGACGATTATAAACAAGAACTTAAGGATTATTTGGAGCTATTGACATTCCATAGTCTGGTATATTTTAGAAATTTGATTAAATAAACATTTTTGAGGTCTTTAAAACGAACAATTGTATCCAAGGACTTGAGAATTATTTTGAGCTATTGGCGGCATTCCAAAATCGGTATATTTTAGAAATTAGCTCAAAGTGGAATAATTTTCTTTTTTGCGATTTTAAAGAAAAGTAAATTTTTTTTTTCGTTTTATAAATATAAATTTATGTATGACCTTTATTTACAGTTAAAATAAATAACATAGAATATAAGTATAAAGCAATGGTAAAAGGTTTAAAGTGACCATAGGGTATCGACAAGCTCTTTCCATCTTACTCTATCATTAGGCAGTGTTTTTGTATGGTCCCAGGCGATGTCCAGGTAGTTCTTGGATGGCTTCTTCTTTGCTGTCCTTGAGGATTTCAGTCCAGCAGTGCTAATGAGTTCACGCGCCAAACTTTGCAAACTGTTTTCAGAAATAAAAAAACAAAAGTCTTTTCAATGTTTCCCATTTATCTTAACTGAGTTAAGCTAAAGTGCCAGCACCAGCAGTATAGCTAGCATAGAAATCGCCCATGGCAATTTATCAATATATTTTTGATCTTTCTCAGACGTCAGACGTCAACTCTTTTCTTTTTACCAAATAAATATATTGGTTGTAGTAACAATTTTTAAAATATCGATTTTGAAAAAAATATTACTTTGGAACAACATAACTTTTTTCCTTTCAAAGACTTTTGCCCACCCGATATTGCCCCTTAAAAGATACAGTGATTTAGTAACGTTATAAACTTAAAATAACATGTGTAAAATAACTCAAAATTAAAAATAAATATGTACCTCTCTTTCAAAAGTAAAGTTTTTTTGTTCTAAAATTTAATGTGTAAAAAAGAATTAAAAAGGAAAATATAAGTACTTTTCTTAAAAATCGCAATATAAGAAAACTATTGTTATTTCAAAAATTTAGCTAATATTGAATGCCATTACCTCTTTGGAATCCTTAAGAAAAATAGTTTGGTGTTATTTCAAAAATTTAGGTAATTTTAAATGCCATTACCTCTTTGAAGTCCTAGATCAATTGTTAAACACAGCGAAAAAATAAGGAAAACCGTCCGAAATACAAAAAATCGGTTGGATTGACACTATTTCTGTTGAAATCACCAACATTCTGTCGTATAGACTGTTAAGTGGTTCGACAAATCATAAGATGGTAGCAACGATTATAAACCGGTACGCTCAACCGACAAATCTGTTAAGCCAACAAATTTTACCAAAACTATTGGTTGCCATAACTGATATGAAGTCCATACCAAAGTAGTAATATTGGTGGTGACAAAAAATAAGTTATTTGTAGTAACCAAACTTCGCTTAATTCGGTGTTCTTACGTATTACACTATGCAACAAACTTTCAAACTTTCTCTGGGAGGAGGACTTCTTTGGGAAATGAAAGACTGTGAGTGAGTATAGGGTATTCCCAAATGGGCAGGGTCGTGGTAGGTTATTTATTTTTGATAGGCCGAACACATGTTCCTTTATTAGAGCGATGAGATGTCTGAAGTTACATTGTATGGAGATAATTTCCCAAAACATTTTTTAATCCTATCTTGATGATTGGCTTGTCTTTTTTGTCCTTTTTTCTAGAAAAGTGAAAAAAGGGATACTTTAACGGGAGTTTGGGTCATTTATATGTTCTACGAAAACTTTGACTAGTAAATTTTTAGTAGGGTCCACCGAAGACGAAAAAAGCATATCTCTAATTTTTGGACTGTCCTTTTGTTCCTTTTAAAAAAAAAAATAAAAAAAAAATGTTCTTGTTAGTTTATTTAAACTGTTATTTCAAAACTCGTTCTTGTATTTTTCTTAAAGCTATCCGAAGGACAGTGAAATGTCGAAACAAAAAAATTAAAAAGCAGACCTCAAGCTTGAAGAAAAATAAAAGAAAGAAGTTTCAAAAATGTTTACAAAAATAATGGATATCTCTAATTTTTGGTCTGTCCTTTTGTTCCTTTTAAAAAAAAATTAAAAAAAAATTGTTTTTGTTAGTTTATTTGAACTGTTATTTAAAAACTTACAGCTATCCGAAGGACAGTCGAAACAAAATAATAAAAGGCAGACCTCAAGCTTGAAGAAAAATATAAGAAAGAAATTTCAAAAATGTTTACAAAAATAGTCCTTCTATTTATTTTAGGTCGTCTGAATACAAATACATAAAATTCAACTATCAGTTGGTCGAGTTAACAATGACCAGCCGAATTCAAAGAGTACTTATAACCAACAATGTAAAACAACAACCTTCATGTAGTTTTCCAGTTCCTATAATCACCCTCAATAGTTTGGTTAACCGATACTTTGTCTATTTAACCAAGAGTGTCAGTTTCCTCTACTGAAATTGCCGCCTTTTCAATAGGCATTTGGTTGTAGCGCTTGAATACATAGATAGTACGTGAAACCACCAACATTCAGCTGTCAAAAAATATCATCTTTGGCAACAAATCTGCTTTCTGTGTGTATAGACTTTTGGCCAATGAAAATTGTTTCCGGACCACTGTGCGTCGTCGTTCCCAAAAGAGTTGTTCATACAAAACATTGCAAAATTTTGAGGGAAAAAACTAAGCAATTCGAACGGCCATAAGTGTGTTGGATTTTTTTTTAAGACCGGAGGAGTGAAATATTTCATGAAATTTTTTGCACATACGATAATTACTAATATCGTATGTGAATGTTTTTACTCGTACATATAGAACTACAAATACGATTATTTGTCGGGCAAGTGTGAACAAGGAAATCTCTTGTTTTCATCAACACATGTTTGTTGAGTTGAGTGTATGAACTGTGAAAATTATTTAAAAAAGCGTAAAAAAATCCGTATTTTTTCAAAAAAAAAGTTAAATTTCCTCTGTTTTTGGCCGACAAACGAAAAAAATGACTAAACAAGAGTTTCACAATTCAAAAATGTTTCCAGTCAATTAATCAAGCCGGGTTCTTCTATTGCTTTCTTTTTGAATCTTATTTTAATTTGTCAGTGACAGCAGAAATCTTGACAAAAAGCCACCGATCCCACGACAGTTCTATGCACCGTATTGACCCGAAGCAGAAATTCTTCGGCCAATGTCTGTCACCCCGGCACTTTGTGTGCCGCTACAGCAACAAAAAGCCACGACAGCCGGTTCATTGAACCGGATTGACCATTCTTCGACTCAGGGATGTTACCCCGGCTCGCAGTTTCCGCTACAATAACAACCACAAAAAGTCAGTATTATATATCCTTGGAATGAAATAAATCGCTCTATAAACCTTGAAAAGAAGTACATACACTAGATAACGGATATAAGAAAGACAAGAAATGCCACAAGTTTTTTCTCAAAAGCGTTTTTTTTCTTATAAGCGATTATAAACGGTAAACATTCATTACACGGTTATTTGCAAAATTTTCTTATATCCAAATTTTTCTTATAAATGCAGTTCTTATATGCGGGACTTGCTGTATTTCCATAACCGAAGATGTGTGGCCCACATAGTGCGTTTATTGAAAATATGTTTTGACCGACATGAGACATCCACCACACTTGCGGTAGGCAAATTTGTGCAAAAGTCGTAAGACTGGCATGCTAGGGAGCAGCCCTTATGGCCGCCCGTTGTCTTACAGTGGACATTGACGAAACCTTGGCTGGCGTAGCCTAGAATCGCCACTGACCCACAACAACTCAACATTTCACTTAACAGCCTCCGTGGAATTGCTGCAGAAAAACCTCACATTAATCGCATCTAAGGTCCAATTAAATCATCAATTAGAGACGCACGTCTGTGAGCTTTATCCCTTCTCAGTTTGGGGTACGATTATGTTCGTAAAAATCATTTATTTTTGATAAAGCGCATTTTTACCACGGCGATTAGAAAAACTACCACATTTGGAGATGGATTTTTCCGCACATGATCCCTGAGGAGCCATGCACCTTCAGTGAGTAGGATTATTATAAACGGGTCCACATTTCCTCCATTGCACGTGAGCTAAAGAAAAAACGCGTGCCTGTTTTTAAAAACGTTTTGCCAAAAAGTGTTTGATTTCCAATTTAACGGCAGTAATTCCACCAGATTGGAACAATCAATTGATTGTTTATGGTTTGCTCTGTCCGGATTGGAACAATCAACTGATTGTTTATGGTTTGCCCTGTCTTTTGGCAAAACATCACATAAACAAAAATCGAAATACTTTGGGATACTTTTGCAAATATTCTCAAGTAGAAACAAATATTATTACCTTATAAATGTTATCACATCGAGTTGGTTTTCTTGGGGTTTGTCATTCAAACATAAAAGAATCAAACGCATTCGAACAGTGTCACGAAGAAGGATCCCACCCACAAGACGTACGTACACATACTCGTATACCCAGCAAAACTTTTTGGAAGCTCTCCAAAAACATCATATGTTTGGTTTATGTGTTGTTATTGTTGTTGTTTTGTTGTTTGGACTACCGAAATATCTTGTCTTCTATGTGATTAACGGCGAAAAAATGTGTTTACGCGAATGCAGTTTTTTGCGTTTTTGAACTTGAATACTGCATACATATGTACGTCGTGCGCCTATATTCAATATCTGCATTAGATATGTGAGTATATTTATATCATATCACATATAGCTTATCATTTGAGAATATTTATGGCAGAATACGTACGAATCGGATGGTTGGCCTTAATTTAATGATAATGCAAAACCACTGCAAAAAAAAGTTATAGTCACACATTTGAAGATAATTATTTTCAAAAAATAAATGCCATAAAATGTCCTTTAAAATTACCAATAAAGATTCCACACTTGATTTGAGTTTTTATATTTTTTTTTGTTCTGAAAAAATACCTCTATATTTATCGGAATTCGGCCAGAATTCTGTACTACAATCGGCAAAATGTTCCGATTTCGGATCAGAATTCTTACCGAGTACGTAACGAAAAACATATGAGAGGGTTGACACGAATTCTGAACTACTTTTCTGAAAAATAAATCCTCAGACAAACCGAATAGAACTCGTAACTCGATAAGAATTCTCGATAGAGTTCAGATATTGTTCAGAATTGGAAACTCTACTGCCGGCAGTTCTCGTTAAATGTCAAACTGCCCGCCCTTAAGTGTATAGCCGCTTGAACATAGTTATAGCATATTCGTTGCTGGGTGCTTCGGCGCTCACCGAAACTGTAGTCACTTTGCTAGTAATCAAAGGCTTTCCGACTGATTTTTTGAAAAATTTTTGCAATTTCTTCGCTAATATATGAATATTTTTATCTCCTCATTACGAAAATATTTTCAATTGAAGTGAAGTTTTACATCGGCTAATACGAACTATTTTCTATCAACGCCTTACATCTTTTTTTGTAAATATATTTTTTTATCACCTCATAAGGTCTTTTGTATTGTAAATAAAATAAAAAGTTTTCCGAGAGTTATTATAAAATTTTAGGATATATGACAATTATGTGTGAAACAAAAGATCGGCCAAATGCTCGACACAGCTTCACTGGCAAACCCTTTATCCAGTGGTCTATATTTTCAATGACTGAGACATACTTATAATGAAGGTTTAATGTCGTTAAAGTGAGGAAATTTTTTCTTTTAGCTCTTCATTTGTTCTTGGGTTATTGACGTACTCTTTTTCTTTTAAATATCCCAAAAGAAGTAAGTTTAACGGTGTCAAATCACATGATCGCGACGACGAATGAACATCTCCACGATGTGAGATAACACGGCCATTGAAAAGAGCCATTCTTTCGTTGGCTGTATGGCAAGTGACACCATCCTGTTGGAATCACATATCATCCTCATTTTTTGGCCTCAAGAAGTCCATTAATATCACGCGATAGCGAACAAGCATTCACGGTTACTGCTTGGCCGACCTCATTTTCAAGAAGTTCGGCCCAATGACAGAACAATGGCAGAACGAACTGTGCGAATATGCACATTTTCTACATACCCGGTTGAACGAAATTTGCCCAAAATTCTCCGTATTATAGATACATTTGGTCGATTATGCTGACCAAAAAAATCAAAAAGTGCACGAAATGCATTTTGATTTTAACGATCATTTTCGTAAAAGGCTTTAACAATCATAACGCCTTATCAATTGTATAGCTCTCCATGTTTGAATTTGTCAAACACTGAAACAAAGAAATGTCAAATTCAGTTGGAATTTTTTTGAATTTTGAATTTAAATTCTTTTTTTATTGCTTGAAATCGGAAATATTTTCGATAAACACTTATATTTTAGTATATGTGATACTTTTTATTACAGGATTCCTAATTAATTTTTTGTTTAAATATTTAAAGTTTTTAATTGAAATGAAATAGTTTTTTTTGTGTACGAGTATGTAAAAAGAAACTAAAAATAAAAATTGTACTTTTCTCTAAAATTGCAAAATGCGAATAGTTGTCAGCTTTGGACCACTTTTTAAATATTTATTAACCGATTTTTAGTGCCAATATCCCAAAATAATCCTTGGGCCCTTGGCATCAATAGTGATTTTTATAGAACTTCAAAATGTTTAGTATATTAAAGTTATAGACTTTTGACCGATGGAAACTTTTTCGAGATCATAATGGATAGTTTATGATTACAAAGGAAAGTGTGTTTATCACATTGAATTTTTGTAGTTCGGACCGAATCCCAACAGGTTTCTTCTTTGTGGTACTTTGAACTCTGACAGTTGGATGACATAAGTAATTTTGATCCCTTCCAAAATGAAATAGGTGGAAATACTGTCATTTCTAATTGGTCGAAGAAAGGGGAAAACTTTTATTTTTGGGAATAAAAAGTACCTCCAAAAACAATACACTTAGTGGAGTATTTGCTCTGGAGACAAACTTAAAATCTCCGAAATAGACATTAGATGTGTTCTTTTGATTAAACAAGCTAAAATACGTAGTAAGTTTGCAATATGGAAATCTGGCAACATTTAACAGAATTGTGAGTAATATGGAAACATTATTTCTCTGTGTATACTCCACCCTGGCAACAATTTCTATCGCGGAAGTGACTAAGAAGTGACGCTAGGAAGTCAAAACTCATCGTCTGCTATACAATTTTCTCATCGCAGAAGTGTCTGCCGTATAGAGAAGTTGTACCACCCGGAGTTAACTTCCAGAAGTCTCTACTGCGTAACTACAAAGAGCCACTTCTTGGTGCCTTCTTGGAAGCTACTTTTGATTCTATTTTTTTCGCGGTCACTGCGACTTTGGCAGAAGTGTATAATGTTGTTTAATATATCCATAACGGCACATCTGATTTTCGGTTGGTGCTGTAAACAACAAACAATCTTCCAATTGCCGTCTGGATGATTTAAAGACGATTGTAATGGTCCTGTAAAATGCAAACTATCTTCCAATTACCGCCTGGAAGTGACTACAGCGTAACGCATTTGACAATGGACGATTAAAGAAACTTCCAAATGTTGGGAGGGCAAATTCCAAAGAGAATTGAGCAACAACAAGAGGGTTCTTCGGCTTTTCCGTCCAAAAAATGTAAGTTATAATGAAATAATCAATGAGATTAAATAAATCGATTAATTGCTAAACTTTTACTTTGTAAAAATGTGTAAAAATGTTTGACCTATTAGTTTGAGGTGATTTATAAGAATTGCCCAACTAGAGGGTTCATCGGCGTATCTGTCAAAAAATAAAAGTTGTAAGGAAATAGTCAATAAAATAAAAAAATAAAAAATTGATTTTTTTAGTAAAAACGTTTAAAATTTGTATGAACCGACAGTTTGAATTGATGTATAGTTTTACTTATACCATTTCGTGCATATGTACCCAATGCGCCGATAAGACCTCTTCTTGTTTGATTTTTTTGTATACATAACAAAAGACATATGTTGTTTTTTTTTACAAAACAGAATGTGTCATCTTTGACTTTTTTTTGATAAATAAGCTCATATTCGACTAACTCGCTTGCTGCCATACAAATTCTAGTTTACTAACCTATAAAGAACACATCTATTGTTGGCCCAGAAAACGGCTTCTGCGTTCGAAAGTTGGATATATAATGCCTCTAAAATAATCAAACTGCGTAACAACTCAAAACAGGGCCTAAAAAAGATCATCTTATCAACACGAAGAACCGATGCAATAATCATATTTCCTGAAATATGACCGAGAGTAGTTAGGGTTCCAGAACTTAAGGAACGATCCACAATTAGAATGACTATTTTGCTAATCAAAGAAAATTTCGTTAGAAATGCAAATATGAATTTATTTAAAAGATTTGGCTAAAACTCGGGTAAATCATAAACAGTGGATCATCCTCCAACGTCGGACGTTTATAAGAATCGGTAACGGACGAAATTTAACACAAAACACACAAACATCGGTTTCCCAAATTTAAATTTATATCAAAAATGTTCGCTGGGATATCAAATAGGATCCTTATATATTTTCCGTGTTTATATGCTTAATTATAATAAAAAATATACGAGATATAAAATCATTTAACAATAATTCGGAAGCTTAGTGGATGTAGATGTGTTTATTTATTTTTTTGGTTTAGAATTCTCTTTAGAAAAATTAATAGAAACAAAACAGGAAAAGCACAAAAAATATCATAATTAGGCGAGGGGGAGGAAAAAAAATAACTCAAAAGTAATGTATGTTTTTTTCTTTTTGAGTTTTTCAAAATAAAAATTTCGGCTCAACTTTATTTTGGTTTTGTTGCTTTTGGGTTATAGTGCATTTTAATTCATTTTAATTTTTTTTGTGATTTTTGAAATGCGGTGACGACAAAATCTTCTCCGAATAATGGTCAGCACCAACCACCACCACCCAACGACAGGGAAAATCAAATGTTGCGATGGCTTTGCAGAATCTTACTGTAGCTACACCTACACACATGCTTAGATATTTGTCTGAAATCTGGTCTGTGTGAACGTTTGCTGTTGTGGTTTTTGATGTTGTCGGTGGTACCGGTGGTATGGTGGTGGCATCGGGGGCATTAGAACTCATTTGCGACTTTTTTTTCTTCAGTTTAGATTTTTCGTTAGATCCGAAATTCTAATGAATACCGTCGAATGTGTGCTTCTTCCGAATGAGTGAGTGTGGCCACTCAAGATTTTAGTTTCACATTTACTGGTATGAGTGTGTGCTGGTGTTGTTGTTGTTCTTTTTCTGCTTCTCGTTGTGCATCCATTATTGTTGGACCACTCAAAACTCAAGTAAATTTTGTCGACATTCAGTCAAAAGTTGTCCTGTTACGAGTCTTGTCGTTTAGGGTGCCCAAAACCTAATAAATCCAAATCAACGTCGTCGTCGCAAACGTGCAACGTCTCCAATTCGTTTTGAAAGTCACACACGAAAAGTGCTCTAGCTCGGCGTATTGAAAAATCGCAACTGCAACTACAATTTCTTCGGTGCAATCTGTGAAAAAAGGTGCGATTAAAAAATTTTTGTTTTCAATTTCTTTTCGAATTTTCATTAAAGTAAAACAACAACGAAAAATCAAAACAAGTGGTGTGTGAGTGTCTTTGACATAAAAAAAACAGGAACAAATTGTCTCTTTCCGCTCATCTTGTAAATATTGACTTTTTCGGATTTCGATTTATTTTTTTTGCGTGTGTGTGTATTTTTCGTTTTGCTGTCTTTGATTGAGGTGGTTTTTCGCCCAAAACATATTGATCTATACTGCCATTTAAATCGATTTATAGAAATCGTTTTTATATATCCTACACACGTATAGCAGGCTGCCTATATTCTCTGCTCACTTCTTTCCATATTTTTTCTTTTTTCAAATCGAATATATTGTGTTTGATTTTTAAAAATAGCCAGTATTCTCAAAAAAATTGGTTGCTAATTTATAAAATCACATACTTTGTCGTTGGATTTTTTTCGATTTTATTTATTTTTGCCGAGTTTTTGGCAAAATATTGTTTTCCAAATTGATATGTTGACAAAAATTTAATTTGATTATTTTTGCCCACAAATATTTTGAAATTGTTATGTAATGTGATTGCAATGACTGCAAAGGAAAACAATCAAAAATCATTTTGATGGTGACAGGAAATTGAACAGCAATCATTGTGTTGTTGATGGGGGGAAATAAAAAGTTTAAATTTAATTATCGGAAAAGGAAATTTAATTGTACTATTATTTTTATAAACTATTTGTTGGATCTTAAGTTTTTAACAAAATGGTTTACTTGATCAAATCTAGTAAGTTAAGGAGTTTTGTATTCATAAGTAAGTAAGAAAGGCTGACTAATCCTTTTTTACTCTGGTATATTGACGACTTGGTAAATTCTACAAATCAAAGAGCCTTACACTCAACTAATCTTTAAAAAAAAACTACATTTTTTACTTTGATGTTTCAATTTAGTAAAATGGCCTCAAGTTGGACTTCGCCGATCCTATGAATCAAAAGGGTGTAGGCTACCATGTACTCAAAAGTATTGTAATCAAACAAAACGAAGACACATTATAGCGAAGTTGAATTGTGTATTTTTCACCTGATTTGTAGATAACAATCTGAGCCAAATTTGTTTCAGATTGGAGCTTTTATCGTGATTTCGGGTCCGTGACGACCTTCATCAGAAAGCTTCGCAGCAATTGTTCAAAGGAATAATTAACTCTTAAGACCAGGTCCTCGCCATATGTATGAGAACTACTGTTGTAAATCTTACTTTTCAAGTTTTCTTCAAACAATTTTTAAATTTTACAACCGTCAAAAAAAAACAAAAAAAATTATTTGCCAAAATGGCTTTAAAGAAAATTTCCCAGCAAAAAAAAAAATAAGTTCATACATATTCTTTATTCTGACCCACGAGACGTTTTCTCAAGATTAGATTATAGTTCATTTATTTCTGGGCGTTAACAACCTTACTCAAAAATCTTTAAAAAAAACCCAGTTCTTTGTGATTTCTTGGTAATACTTTTCTTCCTCTGGAATTCAATTTACATTTTTACTCAAGAGTGGTCTGGCTAGTTCCTTGCTTTTCCATAAATAAGAAAATTCGGGGTAATGATTATGAAATTTTACTGATCTTGGAGCCATATAGAAATCCTAGAAGAAGTTATAATAAATAAAGAATTGTATGTATTATAGCTTAACATACATTTGTTTCTAATCGAAAACCTTGATTATCTATATTCTTTAATTTCTTTTATTTTTTTCATTTTAATATGTTAAATTTTGAATTAAGTAATTCTAGTTTCCTAATTTTTATACCGGTAGGAGTTCGAATATCCGAACAAGATCCGTGCAATGAGTTTTATGACCAACACTCATAGATTTTGTGCATTGCATTGGTGCGTGGAAAGTAAGGGTAGAAAGACACTTCTCTTTAACCTCTGAATGTCGTAATTAGTGGATATCCATTTGACAGAAGACAACTCCACATACAGGCCGTGTGGGCCGTAAACGAATTTGATCTTTAATTTTGAACTTCTGCAAGTCGTTATTAGTGGGTTATCCATTTGCCAGAAGACAATTATACATACGAACCATTTGGGCGGCAAACGAGTTCGATGTGTACTTAGTAGGGACATAAATACTGTTACAACATTGAACACACCCATTTCAATAGTAGAACTGAACATACCCCGTTAATGTCATATGGGGGTTTGAAAGCTAACCTCAATAGCGTTAGTCTGTAACGGGATTTTAAAATTGTTTCAACTTTCATCATGGAGTGGCCAGATAATGAGAACCGTATCGCTGTAATAGCGCTTTTCAAGTGTGAGATGAAAAAAACGATATTTTCAAAACGCTCCGGCCACTAGGGATTTGCCGCATGTTCATCTGCCGATGCATAAAACTGTTGGAGGAGACTGGAGATGTTAAAGACCGCCACCGGTGGGGCCGCCCACGCTCTGTTCGAACACCGCATGTCATCAAAGCCGTTAAATTAAGAATTTACAGAATCCGCTCCGAAAATAGAAAATCATGGCCCGTGAGATGAATATCACGCAAAAGTCCATGAGTCGGATCATTAAAAAAGACTTGGGACTTAAGGCTTTCGAACGACGTACCGGACATTTATTGACTGCAGCTTTGAAAAATGCAAGCGGTTTTTGGTGAAACACGCTGATAACTTGCACAGAAAAATTTTGTTCACCGATGAAAAAATTTTTACCGCTCAGGAAAAATTTAACAAGCAAAATGATAGATTGTATGCGCGGTCATCTAAGGAAACATCTGAACTGATCTCAAGGGTGAAAAAGGGTCATCACCCAGCTTCAGTCATGGTTTGGTGGGGTGTCTCTTACGATGGGGTCACTGGCCTGCATTTCTGCGAACAAGGAGTCAAAACATCGGCCAAAGTTTACCAAGAAACCGTTTTGGAAGCTGTTGTGAAGCCTCTTAACAATCCCCTGTTCCAAAACCAGCCATGGACTTTCCAGCAGGATTCTGCGCCGGCCCATAAGGCTAAAACGTCCCAAGCCTGGCTTCAAAACAATTTGCCAGCGTTCAGTTTCTCTGAATAATGGCCCTCAGGCAGTCCAGATTTGAACCCATTCGATTACAAATTGTGGACGGTTTTGGAGGACAAGGTATGTCACAGAAGATACCCCAACATTGGATCTCTTAAGACTGGTTCGAGCTGTTGCCAATTTTCCAATGGACGAGGTTCGTGCAGGTGACGATTGGCCAGTGCGACTTAAGGCGTGTGTAAAGGCAGAAGGCGGGCATTTCGAATAAGTAGATTCTTTTTGGATACAATATACATCAATAAATATATTAAAAAATATTTGGTCCAAAAACATTCAGTACTTTTTTACTTTACAGCATAAAACGTGTGTAACAGTATTTATGTCCCTACTAAGTAGTTTATAAACCGGTCAGTCGATAACAAACGGATCTAAAAGTCGCGTAACCATTCCAAACATCCTTACGTAAGTAATAAGTGATTTTGCGATCTAGGCGAAATTGGCCCAGATAGAGAGAGAGAGAGAAATTTTCTATTTTAAAGACTGGCGAACATATCTCAATTATCTGTGAACAAATGATTTCTAAACTGGGCATGCCTTTTGAACCTATATCGAAGATATTCCAATGTAGTTACTTTCCAATTTTTTTTACCTAAAATTCGAGCACGGATCCAACAAATTGCATATATCGAAAGTAACCACCAATAAAAAAAGTGGACATCTGTTAACTCAAAAAAAATCAAATAGCAGTACGCCTTCAAATAGAAAATCGTTTGTACGATCGGACCCCAAAAAACTGACGTAATGATTAAAGTAAACAACCTTTAGCTAATATGTCAAGTTAAAGTAAATTTTACGAAGGCAAACATAGATTAATTTCTAAGCGTTAGCTGGGATTTAGGCTCGGACCATAGGGGCCATAAATATGATAATTTGTGTATCTCCTGTTTGATGCGATGTTATTTGAGGTTTGACCCGAACGAATTAACCGCTATTTTAACTTGCTTTTTCTTTAATCGCTTACGGAACAAGTTTAAGTCTTCTGATACTTTGTCCTTTCAGCCTCTGAAAAGGTCTCGCATTTTCGAAAAATTAAACTCAATTAAAATTTTTTAAAATATACGTAAAATTTGAAAAAGGAACGTCTCCAATTTGTTCTTTAAAAAAACGCTAAGTATATTTTATTATGCCCACACTAATTTCAAATGTCGCTCATAACCTTTGATTGATATATCATAAATTTGTATATATTAATCACAAAGACACAGTGATCACATTCTTTAAAAATTGAAAAAATCACAATATTTAAAGTACCACGTAGTATATGTTTTCAATCAAATTTTTTTTGTTTGCATTTAAGAACCAACCGCCTCGTCTGTAGACGCAAGGTCATATGCACCCACTATAAAGATTTTTGCAGTTCTTCCAGTTTTCTTTTATTTATTTTTGTTTTGTTAAAAACATAAATTATAGACTAGTATTAGTCCATATACATGACATTTATATTTAGAAGAATGGAAAATATTTTATAAAAAATATTATCTGTTCCATGCATATAAACAAAAAAAAATAGATTTTGACGCCATCGCAACGGAGGAAAATTGAAATGTTGTCAACGCCGTAAATGCATCACTGCATTGTGTTGTCATGGTGAATGGGTTGTGCTTCATACGCACCATTGTGAATGATGTTTTGTTGTATCCATAGGGGTACTTACGCTATAAAAACACTTATTAAATGTTTGAACTAACGATCATTCGCTGCGGTAAGCGGTAGTATAATAGAAACACGTTTCCAATTGATAAAAAAAATATGATTAATTTCAAATACATATATTCATTTAATCAATTTATTTCTGTACAACATATCCTTTTAGAAAAATAGTCATCAATGGCCCTGTGATTTCGTTGTGGCTTCCGTTTTCAACGATTTGTTGAGCTCCCCGAACTAAGCATTCATTTAACGCAGGACTTTTTCACATTTCCTTTAGCATCATGACAAGGAACAAGCGAGGAGTTTATTAGAAATCAGTGAGCTGTGTACGAGATGTATAAGACACTCTCTGATCGGAACCTTTTGTTTTAATCTGGCTCTGGTGAAACTGACAACCGATGCACTCACATGCATGCAAAAACTTGTATATACCTATAATAGAAGTTTTTGCATGGAACAGAGATTAGTATTTTACTCGTAAATCGATTTTATAAACGTCAGCTAGTTTCTTAGACCTTGGGCCTTATCGGAATTGCAACAGTGCACTGCATGTACTACGCATTCTTAATTACAAAGTCCGGCAACACTGTAAGCGTCAGATGTTCTAAAAAGCAACTATCAAACATATGTTGGGCAATCATACTAAAACACGCACTATTAAAATGGCTGATGCAATGAATGAGCATCTTCAACAGCTGATCGGCAACTGCTGTGCAACGGTTCAAAGTTGCGCAGCAGTTGCAGCGCAACGTTGCAATTCCGGAAAGGCCCCTTGTGTTTTCCGGCGATTTCCACGAAACTTTGCACATTGTGTAGGCCAGCTAAAATTGGTTCATAAAAATGCAAAGTTCGTTTCTGTCGAACCCTACAGCTGCAAGGTGCCGACCGGGTTAAGGTCTTAACGCTCGACAACCACATTTTAAATCCGATCTTGCTTAATTAAGGCTTAGAGTGTTATGTTCGACCTGAAGCCAAACATGGTGACACTAGAACATATCGGTCCATGTTTTCATATAACACCATACAAGGGTCCCACTGTTCTACGTGCCCTGTCATTTTATTCTTTGACGGTTTTGGTTTATTTAAAGATAAAACCTTCCTTTTATTTATTGAAACTTAATTTATTTATGTGACTACGGGCATTTTCGGAAATGCAGCAATAGATTTTGACCGTTAAAAAATTGATTCTTGTTTTGCAAATTATCGGTTGTGGTGAAACCTGCTGAAACCAAAGAGTGTCTTAGGCAATGCCTTCAACCACTGACGAGACGAGAAGTGACATATTATGCGTCTGTGTCGCTTCCTGTAAACAGCATTGGTATTTCTAGCAGCATTTACGAAAAATGGGTTAATAAAAATCTAAATCTCTCTCCGAGGATGAAATGACTACTCCACAATTCGTTATCCCGATGTGGCAGTTTTTTTTGTTTGTTTACATTGCGAAAATCGTTCCGTCGCCATATTCATCTCAAAATGATTTTTTAACAAAACAGTTGACCATTTCGAGCATATTTCCAAGGAGCTCTAAGACCAAAACGTAGAGGCAATAACGAAGTCGTGTGCCTTCGTTTTCAGACCTTATCGAACGTTGTAAGCGGTGCATACTCGTAATATGTTGAATTTTTGAGATCCTTGGCAAGTCTATATTCCTGAACTATGTCGCTAAGTGTTTTCCACCATCATGCCTGTCTTACAAACTTTTTGAACAAAATTACGTACAGCAGACGCGGTAGAAGCCCCATTAACGGTACCCAGCATTGAACTGAATTGAAAACCAGTTTGCATTATTTCCAAACGTTGTTCAAGCTTAAAGTAGTTCGTTTTATTCTTTAGAGATGTTGTACTGACTTTCTGTCAATAAATTACGCGATTAAGAAGATATCACTAAATGAACATCAAACTGGCCGTAAATATTTTCAAATTATAAGAGTTTTTTATTTTTGCTGTATAACAACAAGCAAAAAAGATCGCTCGGAAATATATTCCTATTTTAAAAATCTGCACTCATTGTTAAAAATCGCTTTTGTTAGTTACGATATTTTTACATGAATTAACAGGCATTAGGTACAGTTAGTCGGTTACTTTTAAAATCCCACCACGAAATATAATCCATTTTTTTTGTGGCGCAATTTTATTGCCTGTCGTAAAAACCAAACAATCCGGAAATGTATTATTTGCCCGCCGAAAAAAACGGATAAATAATCGACAAACGTAAAGCAATAAAACATACTTTGAATTCAACGACGATACTAGAAAATCGCCACGATTTTTTGAATTTCGGTCATTAAAGACGTGCTTTTTATCAATACTTTCTCCACACAATTTGTTAACAAAACTTTGCACGTCTCCCTGCTATGGTTCATAGTCAAATTTTGAAGGTCCCACAAGGACGTCGAACCAGCGAACAAGAAGTATAGTAGTGACAGTGTATAAACCATTTGGGATTTTGTGGTAACTAAAAATATATTCGAATGTCTTGACAATATATATGCATATGATTTATATACTAAATATACCATATATCTGAATGTTAACGATATTTAAAATATATAAATTAATTTATCATATTCATTCGACATTGGCGCTGATGACTATTTTGCGTAATTCTGAAATGGATGGATTTTATCGATCGTAAACGCGCAACCTTCCTTCTCTGCCTCCCGCTCTGCTTCCCCTAGAAACGTGACAAATTCTCTGACACAAAAGTAGGGGGTGAGCGAGGGTGATGAGAACAAATGCAAATTGTTTAAACGTTAAAATATTAATTTAGAAAGAAAAATACACTTCTTTATGTGACATTAAACAAATTGATACAGAGTGATCCAAAAAAAATGCATGCACACCAGAATTGGCTTACAGTTTTAAAGGGTATTTTAATATTTAGCAGAGAATAACCATGCCCTCATTTCGAATGTCCAGTAGGCCGCCGTGGTGAGATGTCAGTTACCCCAGGATCAACCGAGGCGGGTTTCTACCTCGTAAATAACGGCCACTTTACGAGTAAGAGATTTGTCTCTTAGCCATGTAAAAACTTCTCTTTGAAATGCATTAGCCGTTCGGGGCCGAGGGAAAACAGTAGGAGTATAAGAATTTAATCGTGCACTGCTCACTGATTTGGATTTTCCCCCCCAAAAAGTATGTCGAATGTCCATTGTGGGGTCTGCCATATATAATGTAGCTACTATAAATCTGAAGCAATATAAATCTATGCTACTGTCATAGATTTATATTGCTTCAACTGCAGCAAAATTACTTGTTGACATATCCGTTAATTCAAAAATGGATACGTGATTACAGTGTTTGCTTTCAATGCTCTAGGTCCAATTTAGCGTTCTAACGGTATTTTCTATGATAATTTTTCCTCAATTCCTGTCCCCCTCCAAATTAACGTCGGCAAAACGCCGAGATTTTGTGAGCCTTACGAGCTGCTTCGGGATGTTCAGGATACTCTTTAGGACCCATTTGTATTTCCGTATTTGTAATACCTACCATTTCAAAGCACCTACTGCCACCTGTAGCTTGTGTTATACCGGAACGAACAATGTTAGAAAAAATGAGTTGAATATCGGTTGGAACTACAATGATTCGGTTGCAAAAGAAAAAATTCGGTTGCCTTCACCAAATGTTTATAGTCGTACTGAACAAGGTGATAAATATGATCATCGTATTGTCTTGAACGGTTATACCAGTAAAACGCAAAAAAGGTATTTTTATTGGTTGTGGCAACCAATAGTCTTGCCAAAATTTTTTTGTTGTTACCAATTGTTGGCGAAGGGTTGTTTAAAGGTAATTT
This sequence comes from Hydrotaea diabolus, assembly GCA_963513945.1. Taxonomy (NCBI): domain Eukaryota; kingdom Metazoa; phylum Arthropoda; class Insecta; order Diptera; family Muscidae; genus Hydrotaea; species Hydrotaea diabolus. The sequence continues at coordinate 244,277,343 of OY740716.1, read as the reverse complement.
GATTCTGGTTTAAATGGGCGTTATTAAAATAATATAATAGCATAGACAGACGACGGATTTTATGTGCAGACGACAGTGTCTGCATTAGGGTAATTGCATTTAGTAAACAGCTGTTTGTAAACAACTGTTTGTCAACTAATAATTTTTTGCCGTGTACTTCGACAGACGACTGGTTTTATGTGCAGACGACAGTGTCTGCATTAAGGTAATTGCATTTAGTAAACAGCTGTTTGTAAACAACTGTTTGTCAACTAATTATTTTTTGCCGTTTACTTCGATATAAAATTGATAAAAGGAAGAAATTACGATTAGCAGCTATGCTGTTGGAGAGAAATCGCAATTTATTTGAAAGAAAGTTGAAATTGGCCCACAATGTAAAAATTGTACATGCACTACCAACCATAAACAATTTGATAACAGCCGCTGCTTGTGAGTACAGCGGTTGTTTGTAAAAAATACAGTGCTGCCAGGTTGTAATACCTCAATTCCGTATAAATTCATTTTACTTTTGTGCATTTACGCCGGAGTTAATTCAGTTTGGGTGGAAATAATGCACGAGTTAATTTGCATTGATTTTGCTTATGCACATTAACGCTGTCGTCTGTCTAGGCTATAATTCGATAATTACTGATTTTAAGCCATTTCGATTTTAATACATATCTTCCTTTCCTTCCTTTTTGCTCTAACTGATCTTTCCTATGTTTTAGAGTTCTTTAAATTTGTAAGCGAACAGTTTAAGCCTCTAGAGCAATTTAATTTAATTTTTTCGTTGAACAAGGGCAGCATTTAGATTTCGAGATACAAAAATTCTTTTCTACAGATTTGGAAACTTGCTATGTTCCATCGATACTTCAGTTTCAATTGAGGTGCATGCAACTTTAATTATTCGGTTGGCAAACAATTTCTGTTGTGGCAATTATTCTGTTCTCTGTGTGTACTTTTTATATTATTTCCCCCATTTCAAAAGGATATGTACTGATGGAATACTCGAGGTGCTTGCACCTTCAATCATCCGGTTGGCAAACAAAAATTCAGTTGTTGCAACGAATCTGTCTGTGTATTCTATTTTTTTATTTCTTCCATTTAGTGAGGGATCCATAGTTAACCAGTTCAGCCAACCGTGTTTTCTTGCCGAACAACCGGAAGTCAAAAAACAATTGAAACTATTCTTTTTGTGGGAATTAAAACGAAATTATTTATTTGTTGCCATTACCGGTTGTTGATAATAAACGAAGAAATTTTTAAAATGGTATTGGGATGTCACCGCAGGCGTTTATAACAACCAATAAATTTAACTTCGTTCCATTTGTATATCCTAATAGTAAGTAATCTGTACCATATTGTCAAAGCCATCATTCAATGGTATGTGGCACCGAATTTCTATTAGGATTAAATACATTTGATGATTGCAACCGAATTTTTGTAGTTCTGACCGATTTTCTAATTATTTTTCAATTACAATTTCCTGTTCCTGTTCACTTCTGAAAACCGGAAGTTAAAAAAAGCGTAGCATAGCAAAAAAGTTAGTCGACGAAAATTTCTATATTTAAGTGCGGAACAGTGAGGAAATTCCAATAGCACCTAATATGAAATTCATTATAAACAAATTATCATTTCTATTATTAAACTCATGTGTTTGTATGAAACACAATACGCCACATATCAATCATTAACGATGTTAATTTGAGCAATCAAGAATGTTGCAAATAGTTTTTTTTTGTATTTTTTTTTTGAAACTTATTTGTTTTTATACTTTTTTTTCTCAAATTGTTTATTACACATTCCCCCCTATGAATTTTATGTGAAATTTCAATACTTTGCCTGTTGAAAACATACACAACCGACACGTATATAAACAGCCCGATTCTGAATAACAATTCCCCGGGAATTTTTTCCCTATTCCCTGTTCCCCTATTCTAAATAAAATCTCCCGGGGAATTTTTTCACTTTTCCCTCTTCCCTTATTCTAAACGAACTTCGAAAAAGGGAATCTCTTCCCCGGGAAAAAAGTAGGTATTACGAATGTCAATTAAAGGGAGAATGTGATGAAAATTTTTGGGAATAATTCCGCCAAAAAAATGCAAGGGAGTTGCGCCAAAAATGTAAGTATCTAAAATGTTTCATGAAAAATAACACATTTATTTTTTCAGGTCAAAAACAACAAACAAAAAGCAGTTAGACATTCTGCTAACCTCAGTGCAATTGCATGCAGACATTGCTCGAGGTTGGTTTAAGGGAAGTAAAGAGGAGATAAACCGGGTATGACGCAATTTGGAGGCGGAATTAAATGCAGCCGGGCCACCATTAAAAAGTCTTGCCGAGTGGAAGAAGGTATGTACAACAAAATTTGATTTGTACAATGCTCAAATGACGAAAATGCGAAACCTTTTTCAGGTATGGGCCGATCAAAAGAAATATGTACGGCACAAAACCTAAAATACTCCAGAGGAACTGGTGGAGGTCCCAATATGGAGCAAATTGTTAGCCAAACAAATCAGCTGACGCAAAACAGCTGACTTCGAATAATCGAAATTCTCTCTCCCTTATTTCCATTCTCCCCGTTTGTTTAGAATAGGAGGATTTTATTCCCGGGAAAAATAAATTCCCCGGGAATTATCTCCCGGGGAGTATTCAGAATTGGGCTGATAGTGAACTGAAATGAAATGCCTTTATCAACAACATCGGTGTGGTAAATCTATCAACGTCGAAGACGTATATAAATTGAATATACATACGAGTACATGCGAATAACGCCTTCCAATAGAGCGTGGGGCCACCTCACGGTATAAAAGCGAAAGTGCAAAGAAAGAATCATGTTTGTTTTTTTTCAAGACATTTACCACATTTTTTTTCCTAATATCGCGATTTTTGTAATTATTAACAATGTTTTTCTTTTTTGTTTGTCTTTTCACCCTACAGGCTGTCGAGCAGTACAGTGAATATATCGAAGAACATACACAGGTTATAAAGACCACAACTCAGGTAAGACGAAAGGTAGAGTTTCAATTCGAAAGTATACAAGCCTTTAAAGATCTTTTTACTAACTGGTGGTGTTTCTGCTTTCTTTTCTTCTTTTCATAACCATCGATTTACAGGTGTTGAGCGATATTTTTCATATTTGATTAATACAAACGTTTATATCTTCATTCTCATAAACAGTTTCAGAAGCCAAGCGATCCTAAAGGCAGTCCCGAAAAGTTCTAGAAATTTTAAAAATTATGAGAAAGCTTTTTCTGAACGGAAATTGTCATATAGTTTTCAAACAAAACTCAGGAGCTACTTTATTATTAAAATGTAACAAAAACGGTTTCAAAATCATTAAAAACAAATAAAAGCACAGTGGCTCATTTTGTATCATAACCCTTTTAACTATAGAGATAAGATTCTTTCAAAAGCTCAATCTATAGAGAGAAGGCCCACTGAAAAGATTTACTGTTTTTGTGTGGCACATATAGGCAAAAGCTCAGATATAGAAATAGTTTAACAAAGATAAGAATAAAGCTGAAGTTATAAAGAAAATCTAATTTCAAAAGCTCTTATCTTATGGCAAATTCTCTTAACAGAAAATGTAATGACGTTATCACAAAAAGGCAGCTGAAGCTTTAATTTTTTTTCACTATTTTTGTAATATGAAAAACAATTTTTATACCAATAGTTTATCACTTTCTATTATAGACCTTTAAATATTATATAATAATAGGTACACTAAAAGGCTAAAAACTTGTGACGTGCCACATGCAAGCGTCAGCTTAAACATAGCAATTATGTTGCTGTGGTTGTAGTACCTTACCAATAAAAAACGTCAACGTACTTAAAACTTTACGATAGCTTTTTAGGCAGAGAATTTTTTTTTTTCAATGAAGAAAAACCGGCTTCTACATCAAAAAAAACCGTGTTTTTGGCTTCTACATCACGTCCTTATAACAGAGCTTTCTCCTTTTATAATATATCAGTTTTTGTCTTTAACTTGAAATATATCCATTTTTAAGCTTTTGACTTTGTCTCAAGGCTAGAACTTATTTTAAACCATTATCCATTTCTACGTCATCTATAAGCTCAAATATATCAATTGTTTTACTAAGGGTAGAATAAAGTTGAAGTGATTAAGAGAATCTAATTTTAAAACCTCTGATCTTTTGACAAATTCTCCTTACACAAAATGTTTTGCCGCTATCAATTAAAACACAGCTCAAGCTTTATTCTTTTTTCACTGTTGTTGTTAAACAAACTATTTTCATGGAGAATTAAGTTATCTGTTGCTCATTTAGCATCATAGCCTTTTTATTATTTGAGATAAGGTTTCGCAAAAAGTTTAAGATTTTTAAGTACACTGAAAAGCTCTAAACTTGTGACGTGACACACAAAGGCGTTAGCTTAACCATACAGTATGAGTACCTTAACAATAAAGAAAAAAACATGAATGTACTTAAACTCTTAAGATAGCTTTTTAGGCAGAGTGGGTTAATCAAAGAAAATCAACCGCTTTTGTCTTCTACACCACTTCCTAATACAAGAGCTTTTTCCCTCTAAAATATATCAGTTTTAGTCTCTTACTTTAACTATTTGAACAGAGATTAATCGGCTCGAACCTTTTGTATCTGCATTTTAATAGATGACAATTTTTTTCTTTATTTTTTGCAAAGTGACATTGGTTTTCGTGGCTGCTTTTATCGCGATTTCGTGTCCGTGACGGCCTTCTTCAAAAAGCTTCGCAGCAGTTGAAAGAAAAACTGAACTCTTTAACACCAGATTCTCACCAAGCGAATGAGAACTACTCTTTTAAATCACACTTTTCAAGATTTCTTCAAACAATAGCCCACGAAAATATAATTCACCTATTCCACCTCTACAGAGACTCCACATTCAGAGCCATCTATAGACCATTATTACAACATATTGTAAAAAGAGTTTAGTTGGAGTTGCCCAACTTTTTTGCCGTGCCGTGCATTAACATTTCTTTATTTCGGTCTTTTGAGCTTTTGCCTTTTTCTCCAAGACTAGGATTTTTTTCAAAAAAAATCCGTTTCTACGTTATGCTTGCAGACATGATTTCAATCTGCATCGAGTAGATCAGGAGCTACGATATTTTTCAAACAGAACTTAAGATGATTTTTATCGAAGTTTGTGTTTTATTTGTTTCTAGCTTTCTAATATTTCATGAACTTTTCTGGTGTGCCTTTAGAGATAAGCCCTCTTATTCATTAAAACTTACAACAGGTTTAAAGAACAATTTTATAAAGAAAATTTGAAATTTAAACCTTTCGTAAATATTTATGAATAAGACCTCCAAAGTATTTAAACAATCATCAAGCTTTTTGGGTTTTAATAAAATAAATTAACAGCTTTTATAATTAAATAAATCGAGCCTTTAAAGTTTTAATGCAATAACAGCTTTTAAAATATTTAAACATTTTAATATTATTAACCAGATTTTATTAAAAATCTACGCCTATACGAACAAAATCCACCAAATTTGTTTTTTAATTTAATAATTCAACTGTTAATTTCTAAAGAAAATGCAATAGATTTTGAACCGAAATCAGAAGCGTACTTTGTCCGTATAAGCGAATGAGATTTATTTTAAAAACGATCATGTCTACCTGTTATTTTTTGTTGTAAGATGCCAACGATTTAAAAGCTCAAAAGGCTTTACATTTTTTTTGATAGTCCTCAGTATTTGTAAACCTATTAATAAAACCTTAAGTTAAATACATTAACTTAAATACACATTATTATAATGGCAGATTATAAAAATGTTTATTTAATCTGGAACTAGTTAGGAACATTATTAACTGGCTACTCGAAAAAAAAAACATTTCTGCGCAGTCCACCTACTGCCAGGCTAAGAAGGATCTCTGTAAATCAAACAATATATTTACTTGTCACATCACATTTCCTTAAATATCTAAATCTTACCGAAATATTGTCCTAAAATATATTGTTAAATTTATAGTTTTAAAAACTATATTCTTTTTTAAACGTTCACCTGAAAAATTCCTTTATCTTAAAGCGTTATTAATTATCGAGATAGTTTTTGATTAGTCAACTATCTACATAATTTTTTTTATTTTTCACACTATTCGAAAGATAAAAATTATTAAACTTCCAGAGTTGTCAGATCTCTGGAATCAGTAAACCTAGACCGATGCCATAGTTCTCAAGTTTCTTTATCTGAAACTTTTTACAAAAAATCGTCCAGAGCGAGGATATTTCTAAAAATATTATAATTATGAAGTAATAACCTTTAAGGATTATAACCATTTTTAAATAAAATTATATAAAATTCAAATGTAGTACTTCTCTGAGCTATAAATATTCTGAAAAAAACATACATACAAACTGTTTTCTGCATATTTAAAAAACAAAGAGAACGAAAATATATCGATCCCTTACCACGAAACAGACGAAAGCCCCACTCACTTTTTAATGAAATTCGATAGTAAATTGTACAACGCTCTTAAGATTTAATATTGAAATTTAAATATTGATATTTACAAAGATATATAACCTTCAATCGGAATCCCCCAGATAATTTAGACAAAAAACCAAAAAAAAACGCTCTCCTGTAAAATTTTCTTTTTGGCGCTTATATCATTTTCTCAGTTAGGGCTCGATATATTGTAGCTACCCGAAAAAGTTTATTTTTTTATAAATGTTTTGCTCTTTAAATTGCATTTTCTGGTATTTTGCGGCAAAAATATATTAAGCATCCATTTTTGGAGTATAAAGTATATTTTCTGTTAATGTTTGCAAATATTGAGGACTATATCATTTGTTGTCTAATTAGATAGTTCAATTTTATTGTATATTAATGTATGTATGTCTTTATGTCTAAGGGTATATCCGGCATTACAGCCCTAAAATCGATCATTCTAGGGTATAATTTATTCATAAAAACTCACTCTCTTATTTAATTTATTATTGAAATCAAAGAACTATCACAAATATAAACTGATTTCGACTATCATTTGCACATAGTTCCTGATTGGAACAAGGGCTAACCCTATTGAAATTTATCAGTATCGGTGCATATTTTGACATAAAGTTTCATACAAAGGTCTCTTCTGATTTGAGGGGGATCGTACTCAAATATAACATAGAACTTTTAACTCGATCAACAATCTACGCTGGTTGAATTGGACCAGATCCAAACAAGCGTTCATACCGATACCAGGTCCTGACGCCCTAGTAACCTCATGCAAAGTCCGATCTTGTTCTTATTTAGAATATTATGTTCTACTTATATAAACGCCAAGTAAATAATCCATTTGAAATGAGAGCTTTTTCGTCTATAATATAGCTTCCATTCAATGCACCCTCCCGATTTCTGCTCCACACGCCCTAGTAAACTCATTCAAAGTCCGTTCTTGTTCTAATTTAAAAAAGTATGTACCACAAACGACAAGTAGATAATCTAGGAGAAATTGGAGCATTTTGGTCCATTATCGCATATAACTTTCATACAATGCACCCTCCCGATTTCTTTTCCGGTCGCGCTCTTCAGGCCACTTGAGGACTAATGACACAATCGCAGCGTTAATTGAAATTTCTCTTAACTTTTTACCTAATCCACGAATTTTGCTTGTATTATGCAATCTGTTTATTTCATATTTGTGCACGCCCCTTTCTAGTACCCTTTACGAGATCAGTACACTGATATATTTTATCTAAATGATACAAATGTCATGCCCCTTTAAGTTTTCCTTCATGGATTCCGGCCAAATATGAAAATTTGCTCACCATTTCATCAGGGTGTGTTTCTTTTCAAACCACACATCATATCGGCATTAGTTCACGAGTTTTTAACTTCAATGTTTAGAGCTGAACGGGCGGTGACACGCCCTTTTGTCGAATATTAACATACATAGTATATGATAATCTGTTAGTCATTGATTTCATTTCGTTTTAATTTTATAAAGGCCAATAATGCTATTTTTTAAAGGTCGCTTGGAATCACCCACTTTTTAAGCGGAATGTGCTTCCATTTATGCCAATACGAGTATCAAATATGACGAAGACATTTGGAACATTATAGATGACGACTATATTTGTAACATGAAATATCGTCTAAGTTCAGATTTTATATGCCACGCCCCTTATCCAATCCCATCGTAAAGTATCCTACAAATGTTACCGTGGCAATAGTAACATAATTTAAAAATTTCGTAACGATCAGAGTTGATGGTGTTGATACGAATATCTTAGCAAAAAGCCCCCAAAAATGCTACAAATATTCTGATTTTGCCAGAAATTGACCTAGTCCTTGTGAGTGGACAATTTTTGCCTCTTGACCGATCTGACCGATTTAAATACCAGTCCATATTTCTACAGCCACCTGGCTTTAATAATATAACCTGTAGTTTGCTTTACAGGCAGTTTAATAGACGGACATGGCTAGAACATCATATATTTTTAAGAGGAATCAGAGTATGGGGTCTGCGACCAGTTTTTCGAGATGTTGCAAGCGGAATGACAGAGTAAATATACTTAGTTACCATCATCCTATGAGGGAGAGTAACATTCTGTTTATTTTGTTCTTTGCCGTAAAATCCTGTTTGGTTTTTTTTTGAAAAACTTGGCTTCACTTTTAATGTCATAAGCCTGGCTCACACCACTGAATATTTTTAAATTATTAGGCTCGGGCACACATACAATCGGCGGATACTGCAGCGCTAACCATGACGTGAGGAGGAGCTTGAGTTCTAGTGACCAATCTTTGCTCCAAGTTATCGTACGATCTCTTTGCTAACCATATCCGATTAGTTTCTTTACGTACTGCTCTATTGGATAATTTTTCTCGTCAGAAAAGACGATATATGGTAATTGGCCGCTGGCGTGCAATCGTTTTATCTCCTTTGCTCTTTGCAGTCGTTGGAGTTTTTGCTTATGTGTAAGGTTATGTGCCTTATGAAACTTGAAGGCTTCACACCGAGCTTCATTTCTAAAATATCCCGAACGCTTCGGCCAGATATTGCAAGATCTGCGGCCAAATTCCTAGCACTTTGCTTGGGATATCTTGCAATTCTTGCCTTCTCCTTTTGGACCATTTTGCACGAAGTTGCCGTTTTTTTGAACAGAACCAGTCTATCGTTTTGTGGTACGATATGCAAAACATTTTATAAATACTTATATTTAAATTTTTTACATCTTGGGCTATCGCTGGACACGATTTTACACCGTGTCGCTTCAATTCTATGCCATATAAAAATAATTTCGCCAAATTTAAACTCTTGTGCTTTGGTATTCTTGTAAACAATGGCACACAGTATTTTTATTTATTTATTCATATAGTAATACAAAAGCCCACAGGGCCAAAAAAACCGTATTACTTAGCAAAACATTCCCAAATAGAAAAACTTAAAAACTAAAATAAACTTTAATAATAAAAATGTATGTACAAGTATATACAAATGTAATTTAACGCGATTGGCTCCCCAGCCATATTTACATCAAGTAGAACTTAAAAAAAATGGAAATATAGTCCAGATTTTGTATTTCCATACAAAAAAACTCTGATTGCACTGATAGCTTGGCAGAAATGTCAAGTTGAAAATGGTAACACTTCAATTCCCGCAACCTGTATTATTTTTGAAAGAGTGAACTACTGCACAAGCTAAGAAGATCAGGTTTGTTGTTGTCTGTCATAGGGGGCAGGAAAATTAAGTCAGCGAAGTTAAAGCAAACACTTCACCGTCTGGTAGACGCACGTTGGTTTGGAAAGGTTTCTCAATACCATTATGTGAGCTGCCGACAAGGTCTCTACTCATTTAATATAATTTCTATATACCCGAAATATTGCTTGATTTTGCAATTATTTCATCTTACAAAACTACTTCCACTTCTTATTTTATTTTTTTTGAAGAAGTTAACAAGACTCCATCCTGGAACTTAGTGGCTACTCTAATACCAGTATAAGCTATTTAAAAAAAAATAAAAGTATACTTACCTGGCAAACGTAGCCAATACATTTCACCAATTTTTTTACGTTGATTTTGAAAAAGAAATAACAAAAAAGTCTCGAACCAGATTAAAAAGTGTTCAAAAGTGTTCGGTCTTTTATCATAATAATGATAAAAGACTGAATAAATATAAACAAAAAGAATAAACTGGTATACTTCTATTGAAAAATGGATAAATTTTATAAAATTAAAAAAATCGTTAATTTTGTGTTAGTTTATTCAACCTGTTATTTTCAAAATCTTTCTTTAAATAAAAAGAAAGAGTTTAAAAAATCGTTTGTTTATTTTATTTAACATTTTCTACTTAATAATTAGGGCAACAACTTTTTCATAATTGATTAACTCTGTCGAAAGACAGTATTGCAAATTTCCCAAAGTGTTGAATATCCAAATATGGTATAACTTTCAGCGTTCTTAAAAAAATATTTGGAAATTGCCATTAAAATCATAGATTTACTTGATCGTTGGAATATCTCTTGAACTACCCTTATCTATGTTTTGTTTTAACTGATCGATATTAGGGTTGCGAGTGCCTGAATATACCCATTCCCTTTTGATAAAAGCATATTAAAATTTCGATTCTATTTAAAACATATTTCAGATTCAAAGCATCTTTCAGGTTAGGAAAATTCTTTGAATCTACTTCTATTTATGTTGGTATCGTTTTATTTTAAGTTTTTGGAATTTTGCAAACAAAAAAGCCAAACCTAAATGTTTTTGTAATACTTGTAAACGTTGTGGAAAACAGGAGCATTTTTTAATAATTGTCCCTTTTTTTCTCTCTAAATGCAAAATTTCAGACTACCCAACAACAACAGCAGCAATTACTCAACGGCAAAACCGAGAGCACCTACAGGACTGTAGCGTTCGAAAAATTCCCAGTACCCACTACCGGAGGAATCGTTGTTGGTAAGTGCACACAAAAGTCTTAACATATCAAATTGTAATTTTATAAGCGCTAAATTTGTATGGGGCCACATAAACAACCAAATTACACGACAAAATCCTTGAAATTTGAATAATTTAATTAAATTTATGGGCCATTAAACAGTAATGTAAAAGACAATATACGACAGCCATTCGTCATGCGAAACAATGACATGGCACCCATTTGCCCCACAGAGAAGGGAAGGACAGCAACGAAGGCGAAGACATTTTCAAGATGCATGACCAGTCTTTCATCGGCATACATCTTTGGGTGGATGGCATTCAAAGATGTTTGTGAACTGAGTTGATATGGCATACGCTGGCTCGATCGCTAGCTCGTTTGTTCGTTCGGTCGTCCGTTCACTCAAACATGTCCAAAATGTCGCATCGCTACGCAGATATTTGGTGACACTTAACATGATCATGCAAGTATTCGGACAACAATCGGATCATATCATGAACGAGAACAACAACAATAGCAGCCGTCGGCTAAAAGACTAATAAATCTTTTTTGAATATTTTTCAATTTTCGTATAATTGAAAATGAAAATTATTTTGTTTCACATGAAAACATTTTATCATCGCGCATTTCATCACCCACAATGTTGGCGATGGCGTCGATGCGATTGTGAGAGTGCATCGCAGGAAAAGGTCATTGCATTTGAAATCGTTTTTTAGCGTAAAGAAAATCATAAAAATAACACCGACCAAAGAAAAAAACAACAATACATTTTAATGGTGTTGTTGAAAAACATGTCTACGCGTTCACATTTAATCCGAAAACATTGTATTCATGATTTAGGATAATTTTTGTTTTTCTTTCAAAGATTTTGCGTTTTCATCAAAAGGCGAAATTTTGAGTTTGGAATTTAAATTTAAAAGGCACAAAGAAAGCAATTTTTTGAGTTTGGAATTTAAATTGGTTTTTAATTGGGTTCATGGAAGTGTGCTCCTGTTGGGTTGGAGGCATCTAGACAATAACGCCATGCTTTACTATAAATTTGTTCAGCAACCATTTTTATTAAAGGTAGGCCTTAGCCTTTTTGAAGTACTCTAAAGCATCGCGAGTTTCATGACGTTTTTTTTTTGGAATGTTCCATGTAAGATTTTAAGAGTCTCTAGAGATGGCCACCGTAAGTCGTTTTATTACATAAAGTGAATTATTAACTTTTGACACTTTTCTTAAACAAAAGCTATTATTGTGAGATAAAGGGTGGTTAAATTTTAAGGGCCGATGTTGTATGAGAACCACACCTAAATGTGAAGTTTTTTTCTGCATTTCATTTGATATTTCTCAATTTCTGACTAAGTCAACTTAAACCATGGAAAGATACACAAGCGAGCAACGCGTTAAAGTAATTCAGGCTTATTGTGAAAATGAAAATCAATTTTTAAAGAAAATCATCTTCAGTGATGAGGCACATTTTCACCTCAGTGGACTCGTCAATAAGCAGAAGCATTTGGGCGAATGAGTGATTGTCATAAAAACAATGCACCCACAAAGAGTGACTGTTTGGTGTGGTTTATGGGCTGGTGGCATTATCGGACCGTATTTTTTCCAAAATGAGGCCGGTCAGGCAGTTACTGTGAATGGCATTCGCTATCGTGAGATGATAATGAACTTTTTATGGCCCGAATTAGAAGATATTGATGTAGACGATATGTCGTTTCCACAGGACGGTTTCACTTGTCACACAGCTAACGAAACCATGGCTCTTTTGCGCGACAAATCAATGCAACAAGTGAAAAGGTCGTTAAGATCAGACGGATTAGCTTTATATAACCTTCTCTGTGAATTTGCTTTTGACGTGGTCTTTTTCTCAACCAAATCTTCATAATAAATCCATATTTGTATTCGTTACGAAAATTGATTTTATCTGAGTACTCAAAGCTTATGTTTAGCGGTGATCCCTTCATTTGGCCATAAGGGCCTTTTTGGACATCCATCCATCAGTCCTGCCATTAGCTCAGCCAAAACTTCAAAATAAAACTATATTTGGATTCTTAGTCTCCATTTACACGATGCAACTTTTTTTACGATTCCCTTTTGAACTTGCCTCTTTCGTTTGCACAAAGCAACTCGGTTACGGCAAATTTAGTTTTCATTCGTTCTGAGTTTTGTGTGAAAATATACTTAAATAATCTGCAGCCAACTTCACACTATGAAAAACACAAAAGGGATTGACAGTACGGGCAAGTTTTTTGCCTTTCCATTCCCCTTACCTTTCTCTCCTACAAACTGACAGTTGTGGCAAGTAAAGTTGCATCGTATAAATGGGCAACATTTTTTAATTGAAATCTAGTTCCGACTATGCGGGTCGCTTTTTCGGCCGCCTGCGACAAAACGTCTAGCAACTATTGCATTTTTTAAAGAATCCCATTTAAACCACTGTCTGTCCACAAAAAATAAAGATTTGTTAAGAAAACCCTCAAAAAAGAGTATATTTTACCGAGGTACCCTTAATCCCCTTAAGGGAACCTTGTTTCCCCCTAGGATGATTTGCAGTCCCAAACAGCTTATGGCCATAAGCCATCATCATGCAAAATTTCAGTTGATTTGTTTAACCACTATCGTGCTTTCAACATACACACGGACGGACGAGCATGGCTAGAACTTAATAGAAGAAGAAGGTGATCAAGAATACATATGTGACGCGCAAAATAGAAAGGGACCTAAGGTTAAAAACCACTTTGATCAGGAGAGCCATTTTAAAGATGAGGTCCCTTTCTATTTGCGCTTAGAATCGTCGACTTCACCTTCATAAAACGCGCATATCTCTGGGAGGGAACACTTTTGGGGCATGGGATCGGTCTCATTCGATACTCAGATGTTGTCCACATCAAAAAAAAAAATGAAAATTCTCTATGCGCTGTCACATATACATTTTTGGGTCTCCGATCAATACTTTTAAATGTTTAAATTTGCTCCCCGCCTTAAAAAATTCTAAAATAGCTCAGCGGCAAAATAAGCTAGCCAAATTTTTAGCTTGTCAAATAAAACACGCCTAATATATATTCTTTATAGGGCTTTCGTACAATATTTTGTTGTGATGCAAAGGAAATGAAAAATTTTGTATAACATCCAATCGTTCGCGAAGGGTATAAAAAGGTTTGGTGGGTGGCGGTTGAGTAAGGACATTTTAGGAATCCGAATCATCTACGTTAACTCTTCTTTTGCTAATCCCATAAGGGAAATCCATTTTATGAAAACAAAAAATATATTTCTTGAAATCTGTTCTGTCCTGGTATTTATTAGCTTATTTTTAACAAAAAATGTTTCTGTTCCACCGCATGTTCACCCCACCCTCATGTTCAGAAATACATTGTAAGCGTAATAATCCTGATTATTTGCACTCGTTCCACTCTATACAAAAACATATTTGTCATTATTATTATTATTGTTGTTTTCCACAATAACAACAACAACAACCACAACAAAGAATGTGTAAGCAACAACAACAAACAAAAACAAACGACTTAATTAAATTTATGATTTATGGGCATTTCTCGCCAAGCAGCCTGCATGCGGAGCACAAACAGTCATAGGACAGTCCGTCCATCCGCACGTCTGTCCATTCGCCCGTCCTTCCATCGTTTGCTGCATGATGGACTAACCACATGCGTTGCATGATTATAAAAACTATTAACATAGTTGGAAATCAAAAATTGGCAAACCGAACTCCCCCTCCCACAAGCAACGCAAAAATTGACAACAGCGAAAAATCATACCAGCAAAACGGCCTGGCCAACCAATACTCGCACATGAAAACAATTTCCACCACTAACACCATTAGATTCGGCACTCATTCCAAGTATTTCGAGGAAAAATCGTTTTGAAAAATTGCAATAAAAATAATCTTCACGACATGTGTATGTGTGTGTGTGCGTCTGAGCAGTTAAGAGGTGGCTTTGGCGAATTTCGTTTAGAGCGCCTAATTTCTTTTGATGATGTTTTACTTTAAATGATGTGTCGTTCCTAAATGAATTTTTTCGCTACAAACAAACAGCAACAAAAAAAAACATTTGTTGCATTGATTTTTCATATCGGCTGCCGCTTGCATGTCACCATTTCGCTAACGAGGGTCATGCCGGGAATCTGTGTACGCTGATACGTGTGATGCCAATGTTTTATTAGGCAGCCCGGGTAGATGAAAAGAAGATCATCCTTGAAAAGATCATCCTTGCCATGCAGTCCTCATTAGTTGGTTTGCCAATGTGGCGTATGAGTTTTACAACCGCAAAAAATAATATTAATCATACGCTCTTGAATTGAAATTACTAATACGCCACGGCTTAACAAAATCTTCTTTATCAATTTTAAATGTCAACCCTTTACAGAAGATTGTAAAGGCTTTAACAGTTGAAGTTTTTGAAAGAAAGTTGTTGAATAAAGGACAACAACCCTGAAACTACATTGCAAATGCTCTAAGCTCAAACACAAGTATATCTTTGTCGCTTGGCAACTTTAAGTGTTGCTTAATGAAAAGTGAAAAAATCGAGATGAAGTTTTCTTTCTCATTCCAAATGCTATTCTGCATTTGTCCAGTTACATGGTTTAGATTTTCAGGTTTACAACATTTGAAGCTGGGTTTGAAAATAAACGTGTACTATGTAATTTGTACTCGTAAAGTAAGGCATTATGAGGTCAAAAAACCTTAGCTGAAAAATCATCGATATCAAGTGGTGTTACCAGGATTTGAGCATAAATTAGGTTTCAAGCTACACTAGGTTGTAAGTGCAGCTTGAAACCTAATTACCTCCTTTTTTAGCATAAGTTACAGCTTTTCAAAAAGTGTCTGATATGGAGATAATAGTTAATGTTCTTACCTAAAACAAGGCAACACACTGGCAAAGTTACTTCCTATTTTATTTCAATATAAATGGAGAAACAAGCCTATTTTGATTAAAAAGTACTGACCTATTTAACATTTAAGTTATCAATTGTCGCATAGCTTTTACAAACTTTATTTTTATCTACTTAAAATGCACTTTACAAGCAAGGTGTTTTTGCCTCGTGGCCGCAAAAGATTCTTTCCTGTATAAGTCATATTCTGAAGTGCCGTGGATTAACTATCTTAAATATATACTTAACGATTCCGTTAATGAGAGTGGACTTAGGGATCTTGATTTTGTTAAGAATGGCTTTCTTCTACTTGGACACAATATCTCTGGAGCGTATGAGTGCTGAAGAAAGATTGAGATGAAATAAATTTATATTAATCATACGCTCTGCAATTAAAATTAATCATACGCTTTGGCTAAAAAGCTTATCCTATTGCAAGAAGCGTAAGAAATCATTTCAATTGCCTCAACCACAAATAGGCGAATCCACAGACATAGCAAATACTAATCTGATGTGGGCCTCCGTAATAAGTGGACTTTCAACCCTTTGACAAGGTGAAACGTTTACTACTTATAGAATTGACGCAGTTCTTAGCTTTCGCTTAATATTTCAAACAATCGCTTGTTTACCTTTACAAATTTCGTTCTTTAAATAATTTTAATTTACTTTCCGCAATTCATAGGAATTGTTTACAACTTCTTTGAGTAGAAACTCCCAATGGCAACCCACGTCTGCGGCCAACGGTTATTTTTGATTAGCTCAACCAAAAAAAAATACTAAAACCCCAAGAACGCCCTGGAAAATATTCGAATAAATATATCTTGCATTTTCGATGCAAGTCACAAAAATACTTTTCGTACCAATTTCTTTCTTATAATAGTGATCTAAATTTAATGATGCATTTCTTTCATATTTTTCAATCACTGCTGCATCAAAACAATTTTTCTTCTTTTTTTCTGAAAACTTTTCTAATTTTTTCCTGCTGCATTTGTTCGATAAATATTCACAACATTTCACAGCATGTGCCGCAACCTGCCAGCCACTTACTCTCTCCTTCGGCAATCGACTTCGTTGGCCATACACACTTGATTGTGAAATGATTTTTCAAAATCCCCCTTCAGTTTATTACAGATTCGATTGATGGTATAAACGTTGAATAAAATAAAATGCGAAATATTCAAATCGAAATTTTGTTCGCATTCACCAAAATTTGATTGATTTGCGCCAATTGCATGTGAACGAACGCACACACTCGCATATGCTAGACTTGTGTTCATTCTAAAATTATTTTGCACAAAATAATATTTTTATAAATTTATTTCGCTGAATTAAGTTCCTTTTGAAATTTTTGCTGAGGAGGTGGGGTGGGTTCGTAATATGGAACATACGTAGGAGGGGGTTGGTATTTTCAAGAAAGTCTAATTTTTGTTATTGCCGATTTGGCGCCTACCTAGGCAGTGTTAAATAAATTGTTAGCAGGGTAATAAGGACTTGACATTGGAGATTCTAGAGAGATGGCTGTGGTCTCTCTAGACTGGATCTGACAAAATTGGCTAGTGACGGGCAAATATTTGAATGTATAAAATAACCCAAGCATTCGATATTTGATGTAATTTTTTAAATGTAATTTTTTCAAATAAGTTTCATAGAGTTGGGAATCTTTTGAAATGAAAATTCTGAAAGTTGTTCTCTCTCATGGGACGAGTAGCTGGGCGAATGTGTCGAGTCGGATCCATTTGTTGGACCATAATCCTTATCGGAAGACAAAGGGTATACAAATAAAATACTTTGGTGGCAATAAATAGTATCATTTATGGACTAGGTGTGCCAAATTATTTGAATTCTACTTATCATGACCTACTAGCAGCAAAAATCAGGGTTGCATTTGAACTGAGACAGGGGTGTTTATATTTTTGTGAGACATCATGAAATCAACTAGTGTAAGAACATCAAAAAAACAATTATAAACTACTTATGTAAAGTATATAATAATCACTAACCTTATAACCTATAATATAATAACCTAATAGTTGCAACAATCAGAGTTGTATTAGACTAAGACAGGGATGTTCACTGTTCACAGCAAAGACTAGTACTACACAGGGTGATTCATTCACAACTGGGCAAATTTAACCAGCGAATTCCTTGGCTTCATGCTCGAAAATGCAAGGGGCAAAATAGTATCGGTTTAAAAAATTTAAAAAAAATGGTGTCTGGCAACCATGCATGTTTCATTACAAATAATATAAAAAAAACCTTTACTCTGCATGAACAATTTTTCAAAAATATCGGGTGATCAATCTAAAGGTGTTTTTTCAAAATCAAAAAAATACCTAAATTTAAATCAAGTGTCGAATCTTTGTTGTTCATTCGAAAGGACATTTTATGCCATTTATATTTTGAATATAATTTCCTTCAAATGTTGGCCGCAACTACGCCCCAGGTTGTCCATTCTGAAAGTCCAATTTTGGATGACTTGTTCGAGCATTTCGACCGATATGGCATTAATAACACGCGAAATGTTGACTTCCAAAACCTGAATCGTAGCTGGTTTGTCAGCATAGACTTTGGGCTTTACGTATTCCCAAAGAAAAAAGTCTAAAGGTGTAGTATTACACGATCTAGATGGCCAACCCATCGGTCCAAAAGGTGAAATTAGCTGCTCTTCGAAATGACCTCTCAATAGATCCATTGTTTGAGTATCTACATATATGGCAAGGCACCTTCCTGTTGAAATCAAATGTCATCAAGATTACGGGCTTCAATTTCCGGTAGCAAAAAGTCCGATATCATGGCGCGAGCACCATTCACGGTTACGTTAAGGGCCTTCATTACTTTTAAAAAAATATGGACCGATGATTACACTAGCCCATAAACCGCACCAAACAAGTCGTGGTTTTCTCTGGGTTTAATGGCACCTCTTGAACATTTTTTGGTTGCTCTGCAGCTTAAATACGTTCCAATAATAATCAGATGGGAAGACGCTAACGTAAGATGCGGGGTTTTACATACAAAGTGACATCTACAGCTTGCAGCAAAAATCAAAGTTTCATTAAAATCTTCCGCGGCGGCGTCTAAATTTATTCGGCGGCGGCTTAAAGCCGGCTAAAGCTGATGTTCAAAAATTAAAAGTAACACTTTTTACTACAGACGTAATTTATGTGTGAACTAGGCAATATTTTAATACAAGATAACTTACCAGTAAAAATAATGCTCCAATCGGCTATAAAATACCCTACATCACATTGGTATACCGATGATTTTTTGCCGTGTGCTGAATTTAAGCAAGACGATCGGAAATGGCAAACTTGGACGGAGGGATTTTTTTAAATAAATACCAATAAAACCGTCTGAATATAATAAGCCGGGTTAAGCCGCTGCTTTTGTCGCCGGATGGAACTAGGAAATAAGTCGGAGAACTAGAACAAAATTCGGCTTTGATCAGTCTTCAAGCCACACAATTCTGACCTCTGGCTTGCAGATGTACTAATATATAGGGCATCTACCATTTAAAGATTAGGGCTAGGGAAAAACTCGATACCTACAGTTTGTGGGCGTAGTAAATACTCATGGAAAGAAAGCTAGAATTTCCAAAATAGTATATTGCCGTAATTTTTACGAAGAAATTGGTAAAAATTGCATATGCCATTTAAGTTTTTGGATATTATAATAATACGAGTATTAAGATTTTTTTGGATAAAAGAATGCAGTTGTCCATCCATTCCTATGGCTTTTCCATCTATTCGAAAATTAATTGTATACTTTTTATTTGAAGCCATTACTTCTGCATGCTACTCAAAAATTATAATTATAGACTAGCCTGGCCTATTATAAACCAGCTAACCAATTTGCAACATTTTACGCTAGATGGCGCCACTTGTAATTCGCCATCATTTGTATAGGTTTTGGATAAAGATGAGTAGCAACATCTTGAGTTCGTATATGGAATAAGTTGTCAGCACAAGCACTTTAAATATCTCGATTGATTAAAAAATCGTTAAAGGTACTTTATAGTATGGCCAATTCAATATAAATTGTTATATATAGCCTCTGTCACATTGTTTAGCCTTTAATGGCTAGATTAGGACTCGCATGCACTGTAAGGGAAAACGTTCCCTAGAGACATCTAAAGTTTGCAAATCTGGTAATACTCGAGCGACGACTTAGTCACTTAGAGTGGCCATGGTAATTTGAATTCCCTGTGGCTGTAGTAATACCTCCGATAAGACTGTTTTGTAGGGTTTTAAATGTGTTTGATCGACAAGGAAAATTCAATTCAATTAAATTTTTAACAATAGATTTGAATTATGCTCAGTCCATAATTACATTCCTTTCCTCATTTGCTCAATGGTTTTTTCACTCTCTCGCCACATGAGTTCTAAAAATATTTTAAAATCAAAAATGTTTTTCTTATCTTGAGAAGCTATAAAAACGACAATTTCCTCCTTTTCCGCCTTTCGAAAAATTCCTCCCGCAAAACGATCAATAAGTTGTATTGACTATTGGCAATATGTTGTCGTTGTAGCTTTTGTTGTTTGCACCTTGTCCACCAGCAATATTTGCTCACATTTTTTCAATTCAAAAATATCAGCAGAAAAAAAGAAATGATTATGAGTTAGGACAACCCAACAAAAGTCAAAAACAAACAAACAAAAAATAAACTCAAGAGATCCATCGATGCCGGACTCCGAAAACAAATAAATTAATTAATAAATAATATTTAATACGTTGACAAAACAAAAACAATTAATTGAGGTTTTCGCCTTTATGCTGAGTCTTTGTGCCTGTTGGCTTGCTAGCGAAAAAAATGAGAAAATATTGGCCATAAAGAAGAAAAGATGTTTCCAATTGAAAGCTTTCGGAATTCTTTAATGGGCGGCTGAAAAGGCCTCAGCAGCAGCAGCCGCAGCACCAACCAAAAGACAATATCTCAGAATATGTGAACGATTTTTGAACAGCAAAGAAGATACTACCTATGAACGCTTGCATACATACTTGGATGTATAGGTTTCGAAGGGGGTGGGATGGGGCCCAATAGCCCGCCATACAATGTTTAATGGTATACGTGTGGCAGCAGCATCATAATCATCATCGTTTGGCGAAGCAATAGCTGTCGCAGCATCAGCAGTCCATGCCCGTACCAATGGCCACCACCGTTGCTCGTTGTGACGCGCCGATGATGTTGCTGTTGCTGCTGCTCCTCCGTCGCTCTCAGGAAAATAAAAAGAACTCTTCTTTGTGTCGGCCGATCAATCGATACAGATAGACAGACCTTTATTTTAATTTGGAATTACGAAAGCTCAATTGAAAACGGGACGTGAAAACGGATAGACACAATTACGGATCCACAATTACGGTGACCGCCAACGTAATTCGATTAATTTAAAATTTTTTCATTGAACGAGGATTTTTAAGGACGTTTTTGGTAAAACATTTTTTTTTACAATCATAAACCAAAAGTGTTGATCGTCTAAAACTCAGAGCTTGTAAACTTTAATAATCAAACAAATATTAAAGATTATTACGTAAAAGCGCTTAAATTGCAACGATAATATTAACAAAAAAAAAGAAATAAAAAGTGTGAGTTTTCTGGCAAACACGCGTTTTTTGAAATCCTTTTTTTTTTTGAAAAAATGCAAACATAAGAAGTTCAAAATGAAAACAGTTTAAATACAAGATTTTTTTTAAATAATCTCAAGTGCTATTGAAAAAAAATTGCCAAACGGATCTAAAAGCATGCAAGAAACAGTGTTGTCAACTATAACCCATTAAAAAAACGGAATTGCCCTTTTTAACAGAATAAGGATTTAAGACTGTAAAAGTTTAAAAAAAATGGCAAAAAAAAAAAATACTGTGACAATAAAGCCATGGGCTCTTTATTAAGTGTGTGATCGGAAGTTTTTCAACTTTAAGTGTGCACATATTGTGATGAGCTTTAAATATCCTTTAAACTTCACAATGAATCGGCAAAAAATATGACACATAACAAGTACGCCATCTAGCGGAAGATTTGTATTTAAAACGTTTTACCCAATAGCTGAGCCGAACTTTAAACGGGGTTCTTTTCTCAGACTGAAAGCAAAATCATGAGGAATCGCTTTAAGGACATGTTTCACCTTAAGCCTAAATAAGAAAATACCTAAGTCTATTAGCAGAAGACATAATATAGGTACGTCTAAAAACGTAAGATTCATAGGAAAATTGATGCTTCGTTGGTAGAAAAACCAGCCGTCCTACATTTGAAAAAAAAAACCACAAGGGACTCCGAGTCTTTCCAATAGTCTTTGGTTAAATGTGTACCTTAGTTAAACCAAAGATAGTGTAGATTGTTGTACACCATCTGCAATCTTTGATCGCTAGATGGAACCACACGTACTTTTGGTCTTTCTTCATTTAATTCGCAGGAGAAAACATTTAGTATTTGGTTTAAAACTCTTCATATTCCATTAACTAATTTAAAATTAAGCGCATTGACCATGTACAGCGGAACACTGTTAGGGGAAAGCATCTAATCTAACACTTTATTAAAAACAAATTTAAGTTCTTTCAACCGTAAAAGCGTTAAGCAGGGGCTATATTGTGGCTTACAGAGACTATAGTTGCCCCCTGTCAAGAAAAATGCGTACGCTTTTTAAGTCGGCGTCTTAAAGTTAGCTAAGACATTCAAAATGGCTGACGCCAGACGTAAAACTGACTTCTATACTTTGTAGACTCTACTACTACTCCTGCAAACGTGTGTAGAACGCATGCCTTTTTTTGATTCTCTTTGTAGAATCGTCTCCCTGAACCAGTTGTTGATGGAAAAAACTACAAAAAAAATATACTTAGCTGAAAATATTTTATCTTGCCAGGGAATGAAGCAAAGAAAATACAATCTAGTAGCCAAGTGAAAAAAGTTGTCTGCGGATTTATCTAACAAATGTTTTTTGACGAACGTGTACTAATTGCTTCTAGAGAAATTACTTTTAGAGTTTGTAGACTTGAAAATAGGCGCAAATCTACCTAGGCAAATTGTAGGTGGTCCCTTGGCTTTAGTAAAATCTAAATGTCCCTTTAAAATGTTTAATCCCGCATAGCATACAAATCGACTGCCCAAGACGTCTATATTAGGTTAGATTAAAAAAATATTCTATAAGGCATTCAAAAGGGCGCACGGCAGGCTACAAGTTTTTCTTCGAACGCAGCACTTAGTTCGTACCTCTAGGGTTTTGCAGACGTATTACTACTCCTACAAACCGACATAGGTCTACAGGTCTTTTGATTGTCTTTCGTGTTAGTACGTTTGCGCAGGTTCCTCCAAATAATCTACCCTAAATCTGTATGCTAAAAATACAAAAACGCTATTTGCCTAATAAGTTTTTAGTTGACAACACTGTTATTGTTCGCTTCAAATTCATTATGTTTGTATTTTTTTACCCCACAATATTTCTCTATTTTTTATTTTTTGAATTTTGATACAAAAAAAATAATTTTAATCTAAATTTTAAGTGTCTTTATTTCAAATTTTAATGTGTGTGTGTTGTGTGAAACGAAAAACAAAAATAATTTAAACCAAAATTGAAAATTCCACAACAAAACTATAACTTTTTTAAATTAAAATATAAAAATAAAAAAATAAACCAACCAAACAAATAAAAAAAAAACATAAATCGCCATGAACTTCAGTTGGTTAAGTGGCAAGGACGCACCGCCAGCAACTTGGGAAGACTACACATATTACTACCATCCCAAGTTTTATAAGGTCACCGTATCGGAACGCGATCACGTCGAAAAGACTCAAATCTATTATAACGAAACTTTGATACCACAGAATGAAGGATTGTTTAATTGCGATTTTTTACCATTGAATTTTAGATCATCGTTTTATATTATAACACATCAAGGTAAAGTTGATTCCGAAACACACACAAAAATTACCAAAACAAAAAAAAAACAATACAAATGCAACACTGTAGTTAAAAAAGTTGTGAAATCTAGTAGCTTTGCGTTTAAAGAAAAAACTTTTTTATTTTTAAATGCTTATCGAAATTTGAAATACACATATTCGATCGATATACATATAAACTTGTAGCTATAATTAGAGATTCGAATTTGATTTCCCATTAGTGTGGGACACCTTAACAAATCTATTTTTGTTTTCTAATATCGGCATATTTGCACATGTTATCAAATTTTTATTAACGATCCCGAAAAAAACAATATGAATTTATTTTATGAAAAAATGCCATATGTTTCGCGATATATCGATAACGATAATTTACGATATATCGTTAATTGTCACACGTATTATAAATTATATGACTTTTAAACATTTCCAATATATATTTTTTTAAAAACTACATACGCACACAATTAGTTTCAACATTTCATGTTCGTTAGGGGTTAATATTACGATTCGTATGCTTTTTTTGTGCCCAATAACAATCAATAAATGTCAAAATTTCTTGACGTTACTGACGTCAGCCGTCTGTGGTTGTTGACAATCTCTAAGCATGTGATCAACAATAAATTCGTAACGAAATCGATTTTGCAACAGATGGTCTTGTCCCATCACGTTGCTAGTCAAGGGGAAGCATTTGTTTTTTTTATAAAAAAAAGTAATTATTTACATAAATTATAAGTTAAAGAAAAGTTTCTGAAATTTTGAGACTGATATAAAAAAATTTTAAAGCGTGAAATTCATTAAAAAAAACAAAACAACTTATTGTGTAAAAAGTTGAAAAAAAATCCTAAATATGATCCTCGAAAACAACTTCTTGAATTTTTGCCTTACGTAGGAAATGAGTGCTGCGTTTGACGAAACCCTGCGTTGTCTTTGTTTTGGCTGGCATTTTAATCACCTCTAGATGTCGGTAGAGTTCGCCAACTGTTCACAATTAATTTTTAAACAATCGTTTAACTTAAATTTAAGAAGTTGTTTTCGAGGATCATTTCAAGGATTGGAGTTTTGTGAACAGACTCGTTAAATTCTCTTTGAAAAGGGAAAACAAAAAAAATTGGGTTTATGTAGCAGAGCTAGATTTCGAAGACTCGATGAATATTTGCGAATCAGCTGCGACGTAACTTATGTCCATTGCCTTCATGTGTGTTATTTTCATTGAATGTAAATTAATCGAAATTAATGATTAAAGATACCGGGTGTATCAAAAATTGACATTTCCAAAATAAGGCATGTTCTAGTGGGACTCGCTTATTGAACTAAGTCAATAACTTCTAAACTTTATATTTATTATATTCTAAACTATTATACTTATTCTAAACGAAATATTTTTAATGTTTGATTTGAAAATGTTTAATTTTTAGTAAATAAAAGTAATTCAAGAAATACTATAAGCGTTTAATACCCGAGCTCGCTAAAGGTTATTCTTGCTAAAAAATTTCACTACTGGCTGATGCGGACGACCTCTCCTAAATTTCCTCTTTGGAAATTAACTTACAGCCAGCCTGCCGCAGCTTTTTTTGTTAATTATTGTCTAGACATCATTGAACTAATTTGTTAGCCATATACCTATATACTAATAATGGAACATTACCAAGTGATGAGAGAATAATTGAACATACATGAGTCGGGCAACTGCTAAGTCAGACACAGAATGTACCTACGGCAAAAAGTGTGCGTAAAATATTTTGTTGGAACCAAATGTTATCCATATCATTCTCTTGAATTTTTTGGAAACAAAAATTCGTTGAGTATGGCGCGGCAACGCTCACCGTTGACGGTAATGGCGGCTCCTTGCTCATTTGTCGAAGAAAAATGGCCCAATAATGCCACCAGCCCAAAATCCACACCAAACTGTGACTCTTTGTAGATGCATTGGCATTTTAATAGGCACGTGTGAGTTCTCATATGCGGTAGTTTTGCTTATTGGCATAGCCACCGAGATGAAAATGAGCCCGATTTTTGTTCATTTCCTGCCAGACAATCTTCAGCCCTTTGGGCAAAGCAAAAACGCATCTGATGGTGTTCCATTGTTAAATGACAAAGTTTAACCTTTCCAATAAAACCAAAAATTTGAAAAAGTATTAGTACTTTTTTACAGCCGATTCAAATTTAAAATGCCCCAACCTATACAAAAGCTCAATCCTTTTCCAATCAAATGCAGAGTGACATCTAGAGTTTGCAGCTTTACTAATGTGCCTATAAACATACTTTAGTAGTATGTATGCCCTTTTGATTGTCTTTGCTATCTATAACATAGCGACATCTATAGTTTGGGGACGTACTACTAATTCTGCGAACAAATTTGTATCGCCTGCACTTTAAATTGTCTTCGGCTGGAAAGCATATTTCTCGAAGACTTTGTTGTTGTTGGAGCAGCATATAGTGCCCCCCCTGGCGAAAGAATTCCTCCTTCGGCTGTCGTGGGATCGTGTCGAAGACTTTTAAAAAGGCAGGCAACCGAAGTCTGTTTTGCTGAAGGAGTAATACGTTTGTGAACTCCAGATGCCGTTATTCTTTTGTATTAAATGAATTCCTCTTCCTTTATTGGACAAATCTGAATGTGACTGAGGGTGTCTGTTCTTTAGACACTGACTAGCAAAGGCCATTAGATTATCTTAGACATCCTGTATTATTTGCTTCTGATTAATGCCAGATGAAGGAAAAAAAGTGATGATGTAAACTTGTTGGGCGACAAATCATATAGTGTGAACTGCACTAATGATAAAAGGATATCAGCTGATCTGACTGACTTGGGGGTAAGCTGGCAACCTTTATGAAAATTTTAATTTACATATATAAAAATAATGCATTCTATGTGTTGAACCACTTATGTATTTACATCTCAATAAGTGAAACTCTTCTCTTATTACCTTCTCAGAAGTAAATAAACTATCAAACTGTGAGAATGTTTTCGAATATTTTCGGGAAAATTTAAGGCGTTATCTGACTTACCCTAAAAATCAAAACTCGCACGATTGTACTTATTTACCAACAAAAAAAATGATTCAAATCGCAGATGTAATTAAAAATTTCATTAGGTGCATCCATCCAAACCAACTTTGTATGTTGAAAAACATAATGTACAATTAGAAAAAAATGTAAACAAGTGTCAGAACATATTAAACGGCCAATTTATGGGACGGGCATTTCGCAGAGAAATAGGAGAAAAAAATGCAATGAACACAAGTTGCAACATTAGGACATTTGGTCCCACCACAAACAATAGATGTGTTTGATTAGGCACTTGCATTCGTTTATTTCCTACGTCGACAGTCGGTTCTCAAAAATATGCGAAACCAGACATGCTTTAACCATTTATTTGTTATCGTTTTTTTTGTGTTAAATGTAAAATTAACGAAAATTGATAATTTTATATACGGAATACGCCAGTTTTTGAACTTGAACCTCCTATAAGGGTACCAATAAACTCAGGTTTAACAAATGATGCTGTTTAACGATATTTGTCTCATCGTCCGCCTGCTGTCTATCTAAAGGGCCAATTAGTCTTGACGGTGGACGGTTGACAATCAGCTATTTCAGTTGGGGTTACATTTTGCATGTGTTAGAGGGAGATAACTACAGTTTGACGGTTAACGATGGTACCCTTCTGCAGGTTGCAGAATCAACCGTCAAGACTAATTGAACCTTAAAGCTTGTAATCGAACAAAAAGTGGCAATTGTTGCCCGATATTTCTGAAATGTTGTTCAAGTAAGTTTCTTGGGCCAATGAAAGACGCTTTTGAAATTAGAGAAAATTGGTTTACTTTTAGATATAGCTCCCACATTCCGATCTTCATTCGAATCCATGTTTCTGAAGACTGTTGACTTTTAAAAAAATAGGGTAATATTTAGATATACTCGCAGCTCCTACACATATGTATGTTCAACCCATTTTATAAACATTTCCTACAGACCCGGTTTTTCCCAGGTCGACATTTAGTCGATTATGCTGACCAAAAAAATCACGAAGTGCAGGAAATGCATTTAGAACACCCATTTTCGTAGATGTTTTCAAGAATCTTAACGCGCTGCTCAATTGTGTACTTCTCCATGGTTGAATTTGTCAATCATTGAAGCAAAGAAAGGTCAATAAAGTTTGACAAAAAAAATTAACAAAGTTACAGTGTGACTACAATTAACATCGTGCATTATGGTTGGACCATCCTTATTTGCAGTTTGACAAAAACAAATTCTAACAAATTTAAATATGACCTTATTTTTAAATCTGGGTAAATATAGAGCAAGCGGTTCAAAAGCCTGTTTTTACTTGGCTCTTTTCTGCATATCGAGAGGTAAAGGATATAGTATTTATATATTTTAAATTAGAAAACAATCCTCTATTTGGTGCAAGTGATTTTTATGAAATTCTAGAGTCTGGAAATGAAGACAATTACTTAACTTCTGATTGGGCAAATATTTTCGATTCATTGACAAAATATCTCGGTAAATGTCGGTTTTTTTTTCTTAAAATACGGTTTTGAAAAAAATCAGAAATGGCGGTTTTCTGAAAACCGCCACGAGTTTTAGAATTTTCAATATTGTAATCAACTCAAAGTTCAAAGAAAACAAATAAACACAAACAGCTGTTTGAATGCAAACGTGGACGCAAAACACAATGGAAACACCATTAAAAATTTTCGATAAATCGTAGACGCGGAGGTGTACGCGCCGTAGTGGAAACAGCCTATAAGTTTCAAACTTTTTGTTTAGAATAGTTTTTATCGTCTTTAAATTCTTCAATGCAGAATTCCCCCGCCTCGAAGTTTGATTCTGTTCTATTATCGATATTTTTCGTTCGATTTCGATACTCACGAAGAAACGACGTCAACACTGTTTACCTAACAAAATCGCGGTCATGGTACAATAAAGAAGGTAGAGTTATGCTAACAGCTGATTTTAAATTTTTTCTCGAAGTAATTTAAATTGTAAATTTTGAAATTTGACAATGACGTTTGTTGAAGATTTTAAAGGAAAATTTCGGTATCCAGCATTCACAAAAAAATATTTTTGGCATTCTCTTTCAATTGACTAGCGAACAATTTTGCCAATGCAGAAAATAAGTTTTTCAAGAAATATTGGGTGATCAAACTTGAGCTTTTTTTAATAAAAAAAACTTCAAATCAAGTGTGGAATCTTTATTGTTCATCCGAAAGGACATTTTATGCCATTTATAATTAAAATATACTTTCTACAAATGTTGGCCGCAACTACGCCTCAGAGTGTCCATTCTGATGGTCCAATCAAAGACATGATTGATGATTGGCTCCAAAAACCTGAATCGTAGCTGGTTTGTTAGCATAGACTTTGGACTTTACGTGGACCCAAGATAATAGTCCAAAAGTGTGATATTACACGATCTAGGCGGCAAACACACCGGTCCAAAACGTGAAATTAGCCAATCTTGACCTCTCAATAGATCCATTGTTTAGCTGTATGGCACCGTCCTCTTGAACCCAAATGTCGTCAAGATTACAGGCTTTAATTTCAGGTAGCAAAAAGTCCGATATCATAGCGCGATAGCAGCGAGCACCATTCACGGTGAGGTTCCGGCCATCATCACTTTTAAGAAAAATATATGGACCGATGGTTCCACCATAAATCGCACCAAACCATAGTTTTCTCTGGGTATAATGACAGCTCTTGAACCTCTTCTGGTTTCTCTTTAGTCCAAATGCGGCAATTTTGTTTATTGACGTTGCCGTTGAGCCAGAAATGTGCCTCATCACTGAACAAAATTTTTGGTCGAAAAACGTTTGTCACATACCACTGACTTCCATATTAAAATGGCAAACAATACTAAAAAGAAAAAAAAGAAAATTGTACACAACTCACGCGTAATCTGTGAAAAAAAAAACCCTATAAAAAATACCTCTAGATTGATCACACGTTACTATAAGCTTGTTATAAAAGAGCTCACTTAAACTCGCTAAAGGTTATTCTTGAATCACTTCCTTCCCAAAAATTTTAATTATTTAAAACAAAAGGGATTTAACACAAATTGTCTGCAATTATCTGGGAACATTGAAAAATAAGTTTTCTGTAAACAAAATCATTTTTGTACAATGCTGCGAAGTTATTGCGTTAGCGACCTCCTAAGCGAGTTGCCAATAGAACACGACCATTTTATTTTATGTTATTTCATGTGTTTTATTTTTAATTAATTAATTTATTTTATTTTTTATTTTTTTTAATTTTTTAATTGGATTATTTTATTTTTATTATTTTTTTTAAATTAAATTTTTTTTATTTGTTTATTTTCTGTAAAGAAGTTAAACTATTTTTTTTCGTCGAAAAACATTTATGATACGAAGTCCCAATCGAACATGACCAATAACAATGTAATGAAATGAAAATCTCTTGATGCTTATAAATACAACTTGTAATCATAATAAGCCTAATGAAAGCGAACAAATACTTTTTTCGTATAATTTTTTTCACAAGACCCTCCATTTCCCGCTAAACTAATTTTAATTGGATTATTTTATTTTTATTATTTTTTTTAAATTAAATTTTTTTTTATTTGTTTATTTTGTGTAAAGAAGTTAAACTATTTTTTTTTCGTCGAAAAACATTTATGATACGAAGTCCCAATCGAACATGACCAATAACAATGTAATGAAATGAAAATCTCTTGATGCTCATAAATACAACTTGTAATCATAATAAGCCTAATGAAAGCGAACAAATACTTTTTTCGTATAATTTTTTTCACAAGACCCTCCATTTCCCGCTAAACTCATTGGCCTCTTCTTTAGATTTACCGGGAATAAACGAACGCACTGCACTAAAAATTTATTGATGCACGTTGAATGTTTGCCAAATGAAAATATCGCCTACAAAAACAAAAAAAAACATTTTCATAATTTCGTGACATTTGTGCGGACAACGACAATCATGAGGAGAACCTGCAATAGCTACATGGTCATCAACTAGAACTAGCAAAAGTGACACTCTAACAACAAATCATGAAACTTTAGTGACAAAAGTCTGACACATAAATGACAGACCATAAAGAAATGGCATGGCTAACATCACATGGCGTGTTTCTACAAGGGGCAAGTAAAAGTGTTTCACTTCGCTGATGACTCTTCTGTGCGGTGTGATTTATGCTTTGACTTAGGAATAGGCCAAAACCAGCCTATTTATTACATCTAGAATATTAATTAAAATGTATATGTATATAAATACTGCCCACATCGTACATATGTACATTACATTTCCTTTTGATTTCAAACGGTCGCCAACATCAAATGGTTCATAAAAGAATTATGAAATATGCCCTGGCCGGTGTGAACAGCACCTTGTTTTGCTCTGTTTTGTCGGTTTTCTCATAGCTTAAATTATTGTCTACATGTTTTGGGTTTTTTTTAAATAAATCAGTTTTTAATGTTTGGGCGGCCATACACCGGTTTTTGGACCAGCAAAAAAAACCCACTTGAAAGTGGTTTCAATAATGTATGATTTCACATTATTTTTGAAGTACATTTATGTCCTACAAAGTGGAGCTGTTTTCTTTAAATTATGTTTAACAATTAATCACCATTCAGTTGTTCACCCTATATTAAACTGCATTCTTTGGGACAATTTAATAGGCTGGTTGCGTCCGCGTCCAAAAATCAATGAACGCGCCCTGGCCGGTGGCCACGTCCGCGTCCAAAAATCAATGAACGCGCGTTAAAGCCTATACAAAAAACATAGGCAGTTAGGTATGGGAAAAAGTCGCGTTCATATTGGACGCGTTTTTCGATAAGTCGCGTTTACTATAAATTCGATTATTTCTTTTGATTTGATTCCCAATTTCCACTGCGGTTAGCAAAGTAATATCATTTAACTCCATGATAATGTCAGAACACAAAAATATTAAAATTTTTCGCACCGCAAAAAAAAAACAAATAAACACAAACAGCTGTTTGAACGCAAACGTGGACTCAAAACAATGGAAACACCATTAAAAATTTTCGATAAATCGTGGACGCGGAGGTGGACGCGACCGTAGTGGAAACAGCCTATAAGATTCAAACTTTTTGTTTAGAATATTTTGCAATTTATCCTCTTTAAATACTTCAATGCAGAATTCCTCCGCCTCGAAGTTTGATTCTGTTCTATTATCGATATTTTTCGTTCGATTTCGATACTCACGAAGAAACGACGTCAACACTGTTTACCTAACAAAATCGCGGTCATGGTACAATAAAGAAGGTAGAGTTATGCTAACAGCTGATTTTAAATTTTTCTCGTAGTTATTTAAATTGTCAATTTTGAAATTTGACAATGACGTTTGTTGAAGATTGTAAAGGAAAATTTCGGTATCCAACATTCACAAAAAAATATTTTTGGCATTCTCTTTCAATTGACTAGCGAACAATTTTTGTTGTTATTGGGCTAGTGACTATACCTTGTTTGTTGTATCATAATCGCGGTTTTCCAGAAAACCAGCATTTCGTCTGTCGGGATTGCATTTACCCAGATTTTAATAATAGGGTCATATTTGAAGTTTGGTTTTTGGTAATCTTATGTCCGGTTTTAATTGGTCAGATTTTCGTTCATAGGGAGCGTCACCCAAATTTAGCCAAACTGCAAAAATAGTTTTATGCTAATATATAACTTTATAAAGTTATTTCAAAGCCATAAGTTGTTCATGTTTATAAAAAGCCATTCTTTGGCCCCAGACAATTTTTACGGTATCAAAAAATAAGTCTATATAACTTAAATCGGTCCAAAATTAGTTTAACAAATTTGATTAAAATCAGAATAAAAATACATATTCTAGAGCGGGTGTATATTGTATCGGAAGAGATCTTTGCACTGGGGCTGTATTTAAACGTGGAACGGTATTACCCACTTTTATCTGAGTTGATAACTGATCGATCGTTATGAATTTTATAAACATTGGATAAAATATGTGGCTTCTAGAGCTAAAGAAATAAAATCTGTTGGACCTATGTGTGTTCTAATTTTAACCGATTTTCATAAAAGTCAACCGCCTTTGGTCAAAAAAAACTGGCTTTAGCAAATGTTATGAAGATGAGACAACAACTGTAGTTGGAAAACAAGCTTTAGAAAGACAGCAGACGGATGGATGGGGACAGATATAGCAACATCGAATCAACTGACGATTCTGAGTTGAGCGGTATGCCTAGCTTCAATATTTTTGATATTTACGTTTTTCGTACTGGAATATTATGAACTTTCTGGGATTTTACATACAACAAAAAAAACCGGAAAACGCGACAGCAAAATACGGGGTAAACCGACATGTGTCGAGTTATAGCTATTTCTGAGAAACCGACTGTCGGGTTTGGACATAAAAACCGGAATGTCGGTTTTGGACACTAGCCCTGTCCATCCGTTTTCCGAGGTAGTTAAAGTACATTTTTTATTTAGTAATTACAATATTTGTGTTCCTTTCAGGTTTCTAAATTAGCATTTGTATGGAAGTTAGCAAGCGAGTTGGACTCAAATAGCTTAAGAAACGAGTAAGAGTTGCCAGACTTTTTTTTCCAATAAAAAAAATCAAACAAGGCACGCACTGCTTTATAAACACATGTTCTTTGTAATCTAACAAAAACAGTTATCAAACAAGAAGAGATTGCATCGGCGAATTCGTCTTGGGAATATCTGCATGAGACGGGATAAGTGAAGCTATCAGAAATCAACTCAAACCGATAGTTTAAAGAAATCGTACGTGCAAGGAAAATGGTTAGCAATAATGGTCTGGATACAGTGAAGTTTTTTTTTAACTGCGTTTTTCATAACTTCCGGTTGTTTGAATATCAATTAAATACGAGTATATGCTGAAAATTTACAAGCAGTGAACGATGCTAGATTGTCTTCAAAGAAAAGCCCTGTATGTTTTAAACATATAATTCAATAGTTTTAAGACTACTGGAACTTGAAAAATACGCAGCTTAAGAAAAAAAACTTTGGTGTGCCCGACCATTTAATATGTGACAGCGCATAGAGAAAGGGACCTAAGGGTGAAAAATCTATTTTCATTTTTTTTTCTTTTTTTGATGTGGACTGACCATCGAATGAGACCGATCCCATGCCCCAAAAGTGTTCTTTCCCAGACATATGCGCGTTTTATGAAAGTGAAGTCGACGATTCTAAGCGCAAATAGAAAAGGACCTAATCTTTAAAATGGCTCTCCTGAACAAAACTTTTCATCAACTTTTCACTTTTTTTGATGTGGACAACATCTGAGCATCGAATGAGACCGATCCCATGCCCCAAAAGTATTCCCTCCCAGAGATATGGGACCTAATCTTTAAAATGGCTCTCCTGAACAAAACTGGTTTTTAGCCTTAGGTGCCTTTCTATTTTGCGCGTCACATATATATGTTAATTCATTTATTATATTATTGCAATTTATAGTTTTGTACAGGGATTAACCGGCTGAAGACCTCTTGTATCTCTATTTAAATAGAAGACAAGTTTTTAACAAAATGGCAAAGTGACAATGATTTGTACACTGCTTTTATAGCGATTTAGGTCTGTGACGACCATCATCAGAAAGCTTCGCAGCAATTGTTGCAAGGAAAACCGAACTCATTAAGACCAGAGTCTCATCAAACGAATGAGAACTACTGTTGTGAATCTCACTTTCAAAGTTTACTTCACACAATTGCCAACGAATATAGTTTTTAGTTTTTTATTTTCTGCTTTTGACGAATTATTTGGTGTACATAAAGCGAAACAATGTTACCATACTAGTCTCAATTTTTTAAATGTTGCCAGATTAGCATATTGCAAACTAACTAACTTAGTAACTTCTAAAGGACTCGGCTTAGATCTTTTTTGGCATTCCAAAATAAAAATCTGCTAATGCAATCTACTCCACCTTGAAGGCCCTATACGATTCGTTTTCAACCAGCCACCATAATTTTTTCTGTTAAATTATTTCGCCCATCTTATGAATGTGCCTCATATTTCTCTTATGACACTTTGCCTTATTTCCCAACTATCGACCATATGGGCACTGGCGCATCTGGCCCAACGAAATTGAAGCAAATAAATTGCTTTCTAATCTCTGGGATATTTGTTAAAAATTTCATTTCACTGTTTTGATTTCAATCAAAACAATTTTGGTTTGTGGCTTTTTGTTTATGGCGCCCCTCAACATTTGGCACGCTTAGTTGATATGTATAGAATTTTTAAATTTGTTGTTGGCATTTTATGGTCGACTTTTCTGTTGGCTATTCTGTGCGCTACTGCTTTGTTGAAAAAAAAAGATTTCAAAGTAGAATTAGTTTCCCTAAAAAGCCTCTTGTAATTTATTGAACAATTGTTTATAGAAGAACTTTTAATAGATCATCAGAGCAATTATTTATGGCATTATCGTTTAGAATCGTATCGTAACCATTAAAAATGTAATGTATAATTTTGGATTATAATGGTTGGCTAGTTTTAAGGGGTTTGAGGTTTGTTTGGGATTTTATAAGTAAGTTCAAAGGAGTTGGTTTTCGACCGTTTTTAGAGGTATGTAAAAATTTTAGATAATTGTTTCTCTGAAATGGCCATATTTCTTGTAGAAAAAGCCTCAAGTTTTTTTTTTGCTGTTTTAATATCTTCCATTTGTTCTCCCTTTTTGTTTTTTGGTGGTCAGGACAAACTCTTAAAGCCACACGATAACTTAATTTGATACGATTTCTTTCCTTCTCTATTTTCCTGCCTCGGGTTCAATGATCTTAAAAAATGTATGTGTATTTTTACTTGGGACTTGAATACTTTTTAAATGACACTGAAACCGAAAAACTCGATAGTTGATTATTCGCACCATCAAGCATCTAAAGTAATATCAGACCTTGGAGTTGACTCTGAAAAATGTAAAAGAAGATATCAGAGCTTACATACAAAAATATGTTTAGTCTTAAGTGGATTTCATTTATATTGTTTATTCTTATTAACCTTTTCCACCGTGTAAATGTCGGAGACTTTTCGAGTAAGAGATTTATCTCTAAGCCATGTAAAAACTTCTCTATAAAAACGCGTTAGCGGTTCGAAGCCGGCGTTAAAAATAAGTACCTATCAGTGGGCTTAAGAATTGAATCGTTCACAGCTCACTGATTTGAGAGAAGTTCCCCCCTATTTTCTTAATGAAATGTTGTGGGACCTTAGTAAGTTAGTAAGTACTACTAACTAACGAACGAGTATTTGTCCTAGACAAACTTCTAAATTTATTTTTAAAGAAAATTAAATGAAAAAATCACCTTGGCAGTATATTTAGTAAAACATTTGGAACTTAAAACGCTCGTTAATAAATCTTTTTTCGCTTTTCTCGAAAAATGACAAAAAGGACACAAAAATAATCACTATGCGATTTCACTTAAGACATCCTATCACGGAGATCCACTAAAATAAAGGAGCACTCTTCTTAACAAATTAAATATGAACTTCTTTGGACCATAAAAAATTACTAAGACCCACCAGGGTCCTATCCTTTCGAGAAATTCCAATACTCAAGTAAGTCCTTCACTTCCCCAAGAAGTCATCCATTTCCAAATTGCATTTTTTTGGGTCTTTCATTATAAATAAAAAAGTTTAAAATTTGTAGAAAACAAATTATTCCACAAGAATGCTAACCGTTTATAAGTCGACTTAAATCATTTCGGAATCGGTTTAACGCTTTTTTTTCAATAACTTTTTTCTGCAAATCAAATTTATTCTAAAACAATTCTATGTAATAATTCTATTCTATAATTCCGTGACTTTTCGAAAAAAAACATAGTTTTTTTTACAAAAAGAAATATTTTTCAACATAATCTCCGTTTAGCTCAATACACTTAGTCTAACGATTCTCAAATTTTCGTATTCCTTCTAAAACGTAAGATTTTTCGAGGTCCATAAAATGGGCGTTTGATCAATAATTTCATTGTTAAAGCATTCATTGTTAAAGGCAAGAGAATTTTTAAACTTAAAAATCTTTAAAACCCAACAAACCTTTTTTCAGGCCTAAAAAATTTCATATTATTTCGAATTTAAACTCATTTCTAAATTCTCTCTTAGGTTAGAAGAACTTGTAACCGTGTCAAGCTTGAAATTTGACACGCGGTGCAACCACTCGAAGACCTTTGAAGGGTCCATTGCAATTTTCCCTAACCTATTGCGAATAATGCCGCTACAAGTTTGTCTTTCGATAACATTTTCATTCCCAACTACAGCAAATTTTCAAATCATATTTCTTAAGAAACTTGTTTTCCCTTTTCAAAAACGAAAATGTGTTTCGAAATTTTTTTATGATTCGATTTATAATTCGTTTCCAAAATCGTATCGAACTAAAACCACAAATTGATTTTCATTCTTGAAATAAAAATGTGTTTCCAATTTTATAATTTTTGAATTCTTTTTATTCAAATTATAAGTCGATTTCAAATTCTGTCCAGCTTATTGATAATTCATGTGAACAACTGGAATAGAAATATATCTTCGCATATATATTTTTTAGATAACTTTCGATTGGAAGAAATTTTTGCAAACCATATTTCTTTAGGAACTGAAATTCCTTTCGACTAAAGTTCATGTTTATTTTAAAATGAAAATATGCTTCGATTTTTTTTTTCAAATTCCCATGATTCGATTTATAATTTGCTTCTAAATTCTGTCTAGCTAATTGATAATTTATGTTAACAGCTGGAACTGATAAAAAACCTTCGCTTGACATTTCTGCTTTCGATGAGTTTTTCAAGACCCCCACATTTATTTCCAATAATTTATGGCTAATGTCGAAATGTGTCAATAATTTTGTTGCGCTGTTGTCTTTATCAGCGCAAAATATGCTATTTTTAAAGAATTAAAAAATATAACAATAAAGTATGTGTGTTTTTTTTTCGAAATAGACAGTATTGAAATAAATTTCACAAGTGATTCACGAAACAGCAGTTGAAATTTCACAAGTTTTGGGTTTTGTTCTTGTTGTGATTTGGTTGTTTGTTTTGTTTGTTTTTAATAATCCTCCCCGCCTCGGTCCATTTACTTCAACCTCTCTCTTTCCCGCCCTCCTCCTAAGTTTTCCTTAATAAATTTGTCGATTTTTTTTGATTCGCTCAACATTAATTAATAACACCAGCGATGCTTGTCAAAATAGCGAAAACTCATAAATTTTGAGCCAACAAAAAAAAAACGAGTTGTCTAACATAAAATATGATTTTTTTCGATTTTATTGGAATTTATGATAGCGTTCAGTCCAAGGCATGTGTTCTAATTTTCGCTTGTGCTCGTTCTATTTTTAGCTGAAGTCAAAATGCCCAGCGGAAAAGTTGACAAGCCCGTTATCCAAGACAATCGTGATGGCACCATCTCGGTTAAATACGATCCCAAAGAGGAGGGCTCCCACGAATTGGTGGTGAAATACAATGGCGAACCTGTCCAAGGTAGGTGTCGTTATGTTCTCCCTCCTATAGGTTGGCCATCTTAAATTGAAACGTTTGTTTTTTTCTTTTGGCAGGATCTCCCTTCAAATTCCATGTTGATTCGATTGCTTCCGGTTATGTTACCGCCTATGGTCCCGGCTTGACCCATGGCGTTACCGGTGAGCCCTGCAATTTCACCATCTCCACCAAGGGTGCCAGTGCTGCTGGCCTCACCATGGCCGTTGAGGGTCCCAGCAAAGTTAATGTAAGTTCATCCCTTTTCCTGTCTTATAAACCTAACGATAACTCTCCTGTCTGCCTTCCATTTTAGATCAACTACCATGACAACAAAGATGGCACCGTCTCCGTTCAATATTTGCCCACTGCCCCCGGTGAATATCATGTTGCTGTGCGTTTCGGCGACAAGCACATTAAGGGCTCACCCTACATGGCCAAGGTTACCGGTGAAGGTCGCAAGCGTAATCAGATTTCTGTGGGCTCCTGCTCCGAGGTCACCATGCCCGGCGACATTACCGATAATGATTTGCGTGCCTTGAACGCTTCCATCCAGGCACCCACCGGCTTGGAGGAGCCTTGCTTCTTGAAGCGCATGCCCACGGGCAACATTGGCATTTCGTTTACTCCCCGTGAGACGGGTGAACATATGGTGTCGGTGAAGCGTTTGGGCAAGCATATTCCCAATTCACCCTTTAAGGTCACCGTTATGGAGCGCGAGGTCGGTGATGCCAAGAAGGTCAAGGTTTCCGGCAACGGCTTGAAGGAAGGCAAAACTCATACCGAGAATATCTTCGCGGTGGATACCCGCAATGCTGGCTATGGTGGTTTGTCCGTCTCCATTGAGGGCCCCAGCAAGGCTGAAATTCAGTGTACCGACAAGGATGACGGCACCTTGAACATCTCATATAAGCCCACCGAGCCGGGCTACTACATTGTAAACTTGAAATTCGCCGATCACCATGTGGAGGGCTCTCCCTTCACCGTCAAGGTGGCCGGTGAGGGCAGCAATCGCAAGCGTGAGAAGATCCAACGTGAACGCGATGCTGTGCCAGTGACTGAAATTGGTAGCAAGTGTAAGTTGACCTTCAAAATGCCCGGCATCACCTCCTTCGATTTGGCTGCTCGCGTCACTTCGCCCGGCAACGTCACCGAGGATGCTGAGATCCAAGAAGTGGAAGATGGTCTGTACTCTGTTCATTTCGTACCCAAGGAGTTGGGTGTGCACACCGTGTCCGTGCGCTACAAGGAGATGCACATTCCCGGCTCTCCCTTCCAATTCACCGTGGGTCCATTGCACGATTTCGGTAGCCATTTGGTTAAGGCCGGCGGTTCTGGTCTGGAACGCGGTGTTGTTGGTTTGTCCAACGAGTTCAACGTATGGACCCGTGAAGCTGGTGGCGGCTCTTTGGCCATCTCCGTTGAAGGTCCCAGCAAGGCTGAAATCGAATTCAAGGATCGCAAGGACGGCTCGTGCGATGTCTCCTACAAAGTCACCGAACCCGGTGAATATCGTGTTGGCTTGAAGTTCAACGATCGCCATATTCCCGATTCGCCATTCAAGGTGTACGTGTCGCCCGATGCCGGCGATGCCCACAAATTGGAGGTGCAACAATTCCCCGAGGGTAGCATCCAAGCCGATGCTCCCTACCAGTTCTTGGTGCGCAAAAACGGCGCCAAGGGCGACTTGGATGCCAAGATTGTGGCTCCTTCGGGCACCGATGATGATTGCTTCATCCAGGCCATCGATAGTGAAATGACCTCGGTGCGTTTCTATCCCCGTGAGAATGGCATTCATGCCATTCATGTCAAATTCAACGGTGTTCATATTCCCGGATCACCCTTCCGCATTAAGGTCGGCAAGGATGTGGCCGATCCCGCCGCTGTCCATGCCTCCGGCTCCGGTTTGGAAGTCGTCAAGACCGGCCACAAGGCTGACTTCATCATTGATACCTGCAATGCCGGCGTAGGCACATTGGCGGTGGCCATCGATGGCCCCTCTAAGGTGGCCCTGGATTGCACTGACGTCGAGGAGGGCTACAAGGTGCGCTACACACCACTGTTGCCCGGCGATCATTATATCTCTGTGAAATACAACAATATCCACATTATCGGTTCACCATTCAAAGTCTCCTGTGAAGGTAAGTTGGAAATGGAGGGTAAGTGAAGGGTGGAGATTAATTTTGCATTTCTTTCAAAGGTGAAAAATTGGCCGATGCTGGTGCCCAAGAAACCTCTTCCGTTACTGTTGAGACCGTGCACAAGGTGGCCAAGAGTGGCAAGCATACCGGTGTTGTTATGCCCTCATTCAAATCAGATGCCTCTCAGGTAACCTCCAAGGGTATGGGCTTGAAGAAGGCCTTCATGGGTAAGACCAACACCTTCACCATCTGTGCCACCGAAGCTGGTAAGTTTAGCCTAACATTTCGTATATAATCACGCTTTTTTTAATCATGCGTCTTGTTTCAATTTTTTTAAGGCAACAATATCCTGTATGTGGGCATGTATGGACCCAAGGGACCCTGCGAGGAATTCAGCATTAAGCACACCGGACGCAACAACTACAATGTCAGCTACTTGGTACGCGATCGTGGCCAATATATTCTAATAGTCAAATGGGGTGATGAAAGTATTCCCGGATCACCTTTCCAAATTGATGTCTAAGTCGTCGTTATTATTTCCTACACCACACCCCACACACAAACAGCCACCCACACACATGGTTTCATATTAGCTTGTCTTTGTTTTTATCGTTCCGAAATTTTTTGAAGAAAAAAAACGCTAATTTTTGAAAGAAACTTCATTTTGATTTTGAGCCAACACACAGTTCCCCACTTCCAATGCCTTTAACATTAAGTTTTAAAAGTAAAGTCGTCCTACACTTCGCTACTTCTTTGTTCTGTAAATTATTATGAAAGAAGAAGATTTGAACAAACTACATTTCATATATATTTTTGTCTTTCATATACTCGAAAATTGCAACAACAAAAAATTCTCGTCTCGTTAGTTAAAGAAATTTGTCGTTTTTTTATTTAGATTTTAAATTATTTCTTTTAATTTTTCATTTTGTTTGTCCTTATTTTCTTGATTCATTTAAACGAGTTTCATCTTTGTTTTTTTATCGATTGATATCTATATAAAGCAATATAATTATTAAATAATATATACAGTTTTTTTTCTTGAAAAAAAAAACAAACAAAAATCGCTAAAATCGTATAATTTAAAGTAAAGTGTATTTCTGTTATTCATATTATATTATGTTTTTATGTTTTTTTATGATATTTTTTCAAACATATAAAATAATTATTTATAAATAAACAACAAAAAAATAATTCAAAAAAATAATATGAAAATTTTTATATTTAAAGAGGGGGAAAATAGACTTTTTTCCTAGCACTTGTACAGGGTGTTCCATTACGGACATAACAATTTTATATATTAATAAAACACAGAATATACGAGGGTTGCTATATATATTTCTGGCCTAGGCAACACTAAGTGTTACCTGGCGCCATCTGACATTTCCATTGGAAAGTTTAACACTTTTTAGCTTAAACGTACTCAGAACGTTTTGACGTGCGACCATCATTTGTGTTGTTTACAGTGCCTTGAAGAAATCAATTTGGCAAAAAAAAATGGAATTAACTCGTGAACATTTTCGTGCGATCATTTTTCACAACTTTCGACGTGGATTATCGCGACAAGAGTGCATAGATAAACTTAAATATTTGTATGGCGATGAAGCACCATCCTATAGCACTGTGAAAAGCTGGTTTAATGAATTCAATCGTGGCCGACGCTCGCTCAAAGACGAAGGTCGTCCAAAAACGGCCGATGCGCCAGAGAACATTGATGCCGTGCGTGAACTTATAATGCAAGATCGTCATGTGACATACCGTGAGATAGAGGCACCCTTGGGCATTTCTTCCACCAGCATACATTCGATATTACATGAACTCCTGGCCTTAAATAAAGGTTTGTTCTCGTTGGATCCTACACAATTGGACAATCGCTCAAAAAAAGGCTCGTGTCGTTTGGTGCTAAGAAATTTTGAAAAAATACGATCGCGGTGCTTCAAAGACGTTTATAAGATTGTCACAGGTTACGAATCATGGATCTATGCGTATGAACCCGAAACAAAACAGCAATCGACCGTGTGGGTCTTAGAAGACGAGCCAAATCCAACGAAAGTTGTTCGTGGAAGAAGTCACCTGTTTCTTCGGCAAAACTGGTCATGTGGCGACTGTGCCGCTTGAGCAACGTAGGGCGGTCAATTATGAGTGGTACACCACAATTTGTTTGCCTGAAGTCTTCGGAGAAATTCGAAAAACGAACAGGAGAAGACGAATGATTATGCACCATGACAATGCGAGCTCTCACACATCGGCTGAAACCAGCGCCTTTTTGACAGGTCAAAACGTCGACCTGCCTTGGCACCCAATGACTTCTTTGTATTCCCGCACATCAAGAAAATAGGCGCGGTCAACGTTTTTCGACGCCAGAAGATGCTGTTGAAGCGTTCAAAAACCATGTTTTGGAGGTGTCTCAAAAAAAGTGGAAAAAGTGATTCGACAATTGGTTTGAGCGCATGCAAAAGTATATAAATCATGCTGGAGAATACTTATACAATAAAACCATTCTTGATGATAAATATTCGCATTTTCATTATTAGACCAGAAATATATATAGCAGCCCTCGTAGAAGATACCGAGTTCAAATGTATTCCAGGATTAGAGCAAATGTTACATTTTTAGAATTAAAATCGAATTCGGTCATATGACCACCGATAGCCCATGTACCGCGATCTATTCTTTGGACCCGATTTTCCACCATTCTTGCACACATTTCGACCGGAACGCATTTGGATGTTATCTCTGAGCTCGTCTAAAGTTGTTGGCTTTGTTAGCATTGACCAATGACTTGATGTGGCCCCATAAAAAGAAATCCAATGGCGTTAAATCTCAGGAACGAGGTGTATCTCCCAAAACTAGTGCATTCTCTGACAGAACATTTTCCGTTGCCCGCAATTTAATTTCAGATAAAAGATGTAGGAGTAGTACGAGTATTTCTACAAATGATACTTTCATAAATCAAATTATGTTTTTACATTCCAACATAGAAACAAATGAAATACAAAAAGAGATAATTTATATAGATTAGATCATATTTTAGTTCTGTTTTTCTTTTATGTTTATATAGATGAATAAAATTTTAAAATTAATTATTAAGTTACATTGTAATATGTGTAAAACCTTCTATTGCTTTGTCTTTATTTATTTTTTGATGTTTTCATACAAAATAATTCTTTATTTTGCCACAACCTTTGAGCTGAAACTTCAGATTTTTGTTTAAAAGATATTTCTGAATATTGAAAAATAAAACTCTTTTTTTTTTCAAAAAATTGATTTACAGTGGCTTAATAAAGTAATCCGACAGCAATATGTTTTACATTCCTATTAGTATTTCGACTTCTAAATTGCCTCTAATCACCCTACCCTATCAGTTTATTAAATAAGTTATAACATATTTTATAAAACAAAAATAACATTTATTGAAATTCACGTTGTTGTAACGAAAAATTATAAAATTATTGAAAGTTACAAAAATTCACACCAAAAAAGTATTCGGACATGTCATATATTTTTACTATATATATAGTCTAATTGCACATTAGTATTAAGTAGGAAGTCCATTACTAGCTAAAACTGCTTGCAGCCTACGATGCATCGATTCTACGAGTTTTTTGCACACGGAACAGTCAATTTTTGACCATTCAATGCCTTTTCAAGATGCTTTTTATTAGAAATTGAAAAGTATATTTTTTCAGCTGATCATCTAAGTGAGCCCATAAATTTTCGATGACGTTTATATCCGATGACTGTGGAGGTGTTTCCAAAACGTGTGGACAATTCTACAGTAGTTCTTTTATGCCAAGTTTTTCGACAATTTCAACTAAATTTTGTTGCAAAATGCTTGAATATTTTGCTTGGTACATAATCCCGTCTATGATGTGCAAATTTCCAACTTCGGCGGCCGACATGCAGCCCCAAACCAGCACAGAACCGCCTCCGTGCTTAACTGTAGCTTTTAGGTATTTTTCTTTTAGTTCTTCGTTGGGCTTTCTCCACACATATGACTGATTATCTGACCGAAACAGATTGAATTTGCTTTCAACTTTGAATGAATACGTTATTCCAGAATGAAATATCCATATTTCTGTATTTTTTAGCAAGTTCTATGCGCTTAGATTTATTCGCCTTATTTATGTACTGTTTTTTGCGTGAAACTTTACCATGGAGATCGTTCCGACGTAGCAATAACCTGATTGTTTGGGGGTTTATTTTTTTATTTATTCGTGTGGAAACTTTGTTAGATAGTTTTGAAACACAAATTGACCGATGGGTCAGAGATAAACGTAGGGATAGGAGCTTGAGGGTGGTCCAACGATAATGCACGATGTAAATTGTGTCACACCTTTACGTCGAGTTTTTTGCCCTAACTTAATTTGACATTTCGTTGTTTCAGTGTTTGACAAATTCAACCATGGAGAGGCACACACTTGAGCTACGGGTAATAATTGTTGAAACCTTTTACGAAAATGGGCGTTCAAATCAAAATGCAATTCGACCAAATGTGGCCACAGTGGTTTTGTTAACAAGTAGAATTGCCGCATTTGGGTAAATGAGA
This sequence comes from Hydrotaea diabolus, assembly GCA_963513945.1. Classification (NCBI taxonomy): domain Eukaryota; kingdom Metazoa; phylum Arthropoda; class Insecta; order Diptera; family Muscidae; genus Hydrotaea; species Hydrotaea diabolus. The sequence continues at coordinate 244,232,622 of OY740716.1, read as the reverse complement.
ATCCACAAGTGATTTTTGAAATACCGATAAATCCACAAAGAGAGAGGCTTATGGCGGCATTATAGGGCCGTACTTCAATAAACTGAGTATATGCACCGCGTGTCGGCTTTTCTAAAGGTTGGTCCAACAATAATGCACGATGATAATTGTAAGTCACACTATAACGTCATGATTTTAGCCCAACTTAACTTGGCATTCATTTGTTTCAGAGTTTGACTAATTCAACCATGGAGAGGTACACAATTGAGCAGCGCGTTAAGATTGTTAAAGTGGGTTAAATTGGAAATTTTCAGGATCCACCCTTCAGCTAATTAACATGGTTCGTTTGTAATGCGCAAATCCCCGGAAATAATTCCCGCAAAATTAAAAAATCCGGAAACAGAGAAACTATCGTCAGAATCCTAGGATATTACATCAGCGTCATTAACACCTCTCCAGATGTACTGTTTGGTGCGGTGTTATGGTATATTTTTTTTTTGGAAAATTAGCAGGGTCAACCAGAAACCATTAAGAATTCTCTATATAGGAAAATGATTCAAAATTGTTCGCGTCCGGAAGTTGAGAATAATACCAACATATACTTCCAGCAAGAGCCACAATGGGTCTTCTTCGTAACCTTTTTGCTGAACCCTACAGAGTTATTAGGACCTCCCAGTAGAAGTTTCTAGCCAGGAGTTTGGGCATTAGCTTTTACAAGGAAATATGAAAAAATGTCCTAATTTAATTATAAAATTATAAAATATTTAATATTTATTGTTGCTTTTAAAGTGCTATCTTAAAATTGCTTTAAAAAAATACATAAAATCTAATGAACTTCTTCAAATCTTTGAAAACAAATACATAGCTTAGTACAAACAAATACAAATAAATATAAAACACAACGAAAACAACGATCTTTCTCGCACTTAAGTTTAATTCTGTTTAACGTGTACAGGAATGTTGTCCGCCTTGGCCACTAGTGCCACCGCTACCGAAGGATTCATATAGATCGCCATATTGGCCAATACACTCCAAATCGTCCTCATCGCTATCTGACGATGAATCATCAATCGTGTCCAGCACTCCCGGTGAGGGTGGCCTAAAGTAAATGGTCGATGTGCTATTGAAACGTCGTCGTCCTATGTAATATTTAAGAAATTTCGCAGCCGGCTTTTGGCCAATAATAGTGCTTAAATGCTCTAGGGTTATATTAAAGAAGCCGCCATTATTGCTAAAGCTATGAGCGGGAGCCAAGGAAGAATTGTGTGGTGCATAAATAAGTATGCCCTTTTTCGGATGATGTAGATGTGAGGGCAAGGTTTTATTCTGTCGTGTAGTATTTAAATGCGATGTTTTCGTTGTGTCTAAAGTTTGAGATGACGAAGATGCTGACGAAGAGACTGATAAAATCTTATGTTTTTTTGTGGAATTAGCCAAGTTTTCCAATGGCGATTCTGGCAGAGTATCTAAATTGGTCGTAGATGTTACGACGGTGCAATCATTTTCATCATCATCTTCACTACTTGAGTATCTTATTACAACTCTTCGATTGTTTTCTGGCCGAGATCTTGTTGCAGTTGTAACTACTTTCGCAGAACACATGTTGGTGGTTGAAGTTACATTGGAGCTGTTGTTTGTTTTATTGACTTTTGTAGTCTGCGTTTTGCTGGCGGTTTCATCAATCACAACTGTGGAATGTTTTCTATTTAGAGTATTTTTTAATTCATTTAGCGGCACTTGCTCAAAACTGTACTCCTTTGGCGTCAGTTCCACCCCCTTCTTGTCTAAAAACGTATTCTGATGCTTTATTGCATTTAAATTTTCTTCCTTATCTTTTCGATGTGGTTCAGCTACAAAATGATTTTTTTGTTGTTTCGATTCGACCGATGCAGTTTTCTTCAAAGTTGTTTTTGCTACATTTTCTTGTTTCTGCACTTTTTTCAATTTTGTGGCCCCTCTATTGTCACTTTCAAAATCATCTTTTTCGTCAGCTTTCTTTCCATGTCTAGCTTGTTTCTTGTTGTGTTTATCTGTTGAATTACTTCGCTCTCGAACATTCTCAGTTGCTTTGGTTCCTTTGGAATGTTGTAGGGGCGTTGCTTTGCTTATTTCCTGCACTTCATTAGTTTCACTCGCGGTTCGCTTTATTTCTCTAAAGGTAGCATCATCAGATTCTTTATTATCCTCAAATATCTTTGGATTGGTGGTTTGTTGTTTCTTGGAAATATCTGTTGAACCTCGTCGCTCTAGATTTTCTTTTTGCTTCTTTCGGTTTCCAATTAATACCAGTTCGCTTTTTTCCCACTCTGCATTTATGATTTCTGAAGAGTCCTTTTTGCCAAATTCTTCTTTTTTATAAAATTTCTTAGGATTTAAGGTCAATTGCTTTTTAATGATATGCCTTGAAATACTTGTATCTTTATCGTCCTTGCTTCTATGGGTTTCTTTGGCATGTACTGGAGGAACCCTTTCATTGCCGATCTGCCATTCCAGTTCATGTTCATAGTTTTCTTTCTCTGTTTGCTTAGATTTGTTTAAATCGCTGGTGCTGTCTTTTACAGAATTTGCGACATTCGCTTCTATGACCACATCATTTTTATGTTCCTTTGAAACTTCTGTTTCGTTTAAATCCACAAGTGTCACCATTTCGTCATTAGTTCGATTCGTTGTTTTCATCTTTTTATCCTTTTTCTGTATTTTATTTTTTTTATTGTTAAAGCCTTCTTGACCGAACACATTTGTCTGTTGTTGTCTTTGTCTGACTTGTCTGTAGCTGGTATTGGATAATGACGACGTCTCTGTTTCGACATTTGAAACATTTTTAGTTTGTACGGCAATTTTGGGTCTCTCCGATTGCATAGTTTCATCATTGCCCAAGTCATTTTGATCATTATTGCTTTGTTGTCGATGGCGTGCCTGTATCTGGCCAACTTTGGCCGTTGAATTACACACCATAGTTTGAGAAGTATCAAAGAATGTTGTCTCTGTTCCTACATTTGAAACATTTTTAGTAGTTACGGCTACTTTAAGTCTTGCTTGAGGTTTCACAAATACATGGTCTTCGCTGCGTTGTTCGACTGATAAAGCCTGTTCTTTATCCTCCTTTGGCATTGTCTCGTTTTGAGTTTTTAGCTTTTTATTCCCAACGTTGTCTGCATCTTCATCATCATCGGAATTTAAATCGATGATCTCAATCGCTGCCTCTAACTCATTTCCCAAAGTATTCGTTTGTAATTTTAAAGTATTTGTTTCTTCACTTAAACTGATAGCTGAAGGTTTCTTTCTTTTTACTTTTGTTGGCAAAATTGAAATTCCTTTGAGTTTGCCCACTATTATCGCAGGCTCAGTATTTTCTTCCAACTCTGGTTTGGATTTAACCATTGATGGCTCTATCCTCTTTTCACTTTCGACAGTCGTTGAGTTGTAAATCGGTTTGGAAAAGGCAAAAAATGTGTTCTCTGAGCCAGCAATGGAAGCATTACTGCGATTTTTTGTTGATGTATTCAAACTGACCTCCGCTGGCTTCACAACTATTTGATCTTCTTTCATAGCTGCAACTCTTGACAAATCGGTGGTCACTTCATTGTTCTCTATTTGTTTTTGTGTTCTTAATTGTTCTCTTTGTTCTTTTTCGAATAGTTCTTCGGACAGTTTCAGAGCTTTTTGAAGCTCAATTTCGAAACTGTCCTCATCGGCGGGTTGTGATTTCTTTTCTTTTTTTCCTTTCTTCAACAGTTTCTCTTTCTTTAGGATTTTGTTTGACGGCTTCGGCACGGCTGTTGTTTTTTTACGAGCCTTTTTGGGTGGTGATGGTTCATCCTCCTCCTCCTCCTCCAGCCTTTGACTTGATATTGTTGAGCTTTTGAGTTTGAGTTTTACCATTTGTTGTTTGTCAACTTTAACGCTTTGTTCCACTTGTGGTTTTCTGGGAGAATAGCAGTTTTCTACAAACCACTCTTCGGTGGATGTGTCAGCCAAATGCCTGGAAAACAGAACTTTATTCAATTATTTAGTTAAACTGTTGATTTGTTACTTAATGGAAAAGGATTCGTTTAATATGCCTTCAAATTTATAATGGTGTGCTTAATATGACCACCATTTTATTCCACTGTTTCTGAGTAACCATATGTCGATGTTGGAAAGGACCTCATTGTCGGGACTCAAGGCCTTAAATAAAGCCAAAAGTTCGTGACGAAATTTGTTGTTAGCTAAAGGTGGCCGATATATATTGAGCGTCGCAAATTTGTCCACTCTCAGATAAAGGTACATGTTTAAATTTGTGAGAAAATTGACTGTTTTAGGGTGCCCGTAGATCCCCGAACATGTCGGGCCGGTTTTTAGGCCTTAGGCCACGTCCATTGTTTCAAGGCTCAAATTCAGCCTAATCGAAAAATTCGGGTATGTAAAGAAAATTTTACTGTTTCCGATTATCAGTTTGTCCATGTTCGAAAGAACCTATTTTCGGCACCCTATGGACATTAGATCGTTGAATCAATGCTACAAATTAAATCGCAGCATTTATGTTATATTCCGCTTGGACCACTGCTCCCCACAGACAGATCGAACGCATCCATGTGCCGATCATCAACATGGGTTCCGCAAGCAGCACAGAACAACAATTGCTTTACACGCCGCGGCCTTAACCAGAACGGTGCTCGTGGCTCTTGACCTTTTACCAAGGCCTTCGATGCGGTCAATCGTGTCGAAGACCCGTAGAGTTAAACAGGGAGTTTCCCATGGTGGGGGGGGGGGGTATTTCCGGCACTGTTTAACTTCTATCTCCCTAAAATTCTTGCACCACTAGACGGCATAAAAATATTGTTCTAACTTCAGGACCTGGATGGATGACATATGCGAGAAAATCAACTGTTACCTCACTGACTTAAAACGCTTCTTCACTGCAAGGAGTATAAAAATATCCGACTCCAAATCATTAGCCACACTCTGCATGGATCACAGAGATGCGGTAGTCACTTCAACATCCCGACTACCAACTACCCCAAAATCCTTGGAGTCACATTGGACAGCCTTTTTCGATCTTACCTGCGATAAGCTTAAAAGTAGGAATCAATAGTCCGCAGTACACAGGGAGCAGAATAACAAACCTTGTTGACTTTTTACAAAACGATAGGTCGGGCTGTAGAAAACTACGCAGCGCCGGTGTGGTGAACGTAAGTACGATGCAGCGGAAGAAAATTCAGAGTTTCCAGAATAACGCCCTCAGAACATCAACAGGGTGTCTACCTATGTATTTTGCGGACCATCTATATGAGAAGTCGAATGTCCTAACCGTGCGCAGAATAAATTTTTGGTTGTCTAAGCGGTATCTTCTGCTTGGCGGTCTTCGCAGTAGTCACTCCAACCACCATCTCATGGACAGGATGCCTTTGCCCCGGCACATAAGGTACGATCTTCATGATCTAGAAAGACAAGTCCAGCGATACAAGAGATAGCCTTTAGATCATCAAAACTATAAGGCAGGTCTGAACGACAATTACGCCGCTGTTGAATCCGCAGTAGCAATATCCCGCGATTGCGTGAAAGTAGTGCTATGGAAATTCCCCGGAGATTTCACTAGAGGAGAAGAAGCTACCTCGGCAGACGCGCGTGTTTCTTGCTCAACTGAGATCTGGATGGTGCAGCTGCGTTTTCTTAACCTAGATATCAAAGCAGATCCCCTATAGACGAACAGGACTTAAAAAACCATATATAGTGTTGTTACAACAACAAGGGCAACATTTTTTAAAGCAAATGTTAGTTAGCATATTCCTGTTGAAACGAAATATCTAAAAACCCAGTTCAAATTCCACAGAGAATCTTGTGTACACAAGTATATAGGAGAACCATGCGGTGAGGAAATCTGCAACAAATTATCATAGTGCATGTATTTTTGTCCAAAATAATAATGCGCATTCTAGTGGATCCAAGGAGCTCAACAAACAACAAGGTCAAAACAAATAACTAATAGAAAGTATGGAGATAAGCCAGATTTTAGTACGAATCCAAAAAGATATTAGTGTATAAGATCAAAACTGCGGTCGGCTCCATATAATGAATTTATGGTTATGATCAGTCTGTGGTGGCATTTTGTGCCAAGCACCATAGGAACCTAAAACGAGCAAATACGATTGTTGCTTTGAATTCCTCTATAGGAAGTTATTATTAATCAAATAATTTCGATTAAATTGCACACCCTTTTCATAACAAAAAGATGCCCTTTTATTGCATATTCAAAAAATGTTGCTCTTACTTGTATTCCTTGCACAGTTGTTTCTCGTTACAACACCGGCATTCCGATTCACGCCTACAGGGCCGACTGTCACAAGAATGATTATGGTCCAATCTTTTGAGGCGTTTCTTTGCTCCCGTTCTTGTAAATGAATTTGGCGGCGACGATGACGACATAGAGTGCGTATGAGACTGAATATAGTAACACATACGATCGCTGCGCGAACATGGCACATTCTTCAATGCTCGATATTGTGAGCGTTTGACGGCAGATGTAAGAGCAAATGGCGTGGAAGGTGGCAGTGGTGCTGTGCCGTATCTGACACAATGATGTTGATTACAACATGACGAATGCTTCCGATGGTAATAGTTGACACCTTCGTCGTAATAGTAGCTTTCTGACTCGGAAGAGGATTCCACGGCACTGCAACTATTGCTGGTAGTCCGCTTACGCAGAATCTTACGTCGCTGCGAGTGTTTAGAATGCGACGGGGCGATGTACTGATACAAAGGCGGCTTGTGAAGAGAACGTCCCGAAGAATATTTATCGTTGTGACGATGCATGGCCAATCTTCGACGATGCCTTAGCTCATCCAAATGTGAATCTGCATCATCGTCTTGGCCACAGGCATACTTATCTCTCAGTGCCTGCCGTGTACTTTTCACCATTCGATACGTTTTTATCATCATGGTAGACGAAGTGGAGTTTTTCATGGAACCAGCTTTACTGGATCGTATATAGCGTGCTGTTTCTCCCGAATGAAACGAATCATCCGAGTCCGTCTCCGCTTCAGGATAGCAGCTCTTGTAAGGTCGCGTTGACCTATGTATTTTGGGTTTCTTTGTATATCGTGGCGTTTCTCTCAACTTATTATGCTCAGTTTTCACAGTATGGTGATTAACACACAACGAATTGTGCCTTCTTAACCAACCACCCACCTTCTCCTCTATTGTCTTGGCATCGAATGTGTTGAGTATACGATCAAAGCCCGATTCCTTCATTTGGCGGTTGTGTTCATTGATCACAGGTAAAGTTTGATTGAATAGATCAATCAACTCGTTGTTTTCCTCATTTGTAGGTGTTTCTGGAAGTTTGGAGGTCTTGTTTCTGCCTCCGCCACCGGCAAACATTAAAGCCAGACGCCTAGAGTTGGTTATGTCGCGGAGTACCTCCGAGTCCACACTCTTATCATCGTAGCTCTCATCTTCCATGGAGGCCAAGTCATCCAGCTCTTCCTCTGATAACTGGCCAAATATCTCCTCTAATTGGTCTATAGGAATTTCACATTGATTTTCCGATTCTGCAATATTCTATAACAATAAAGATAAAATTAATAAGAATATTCTACTTCCGCAAGTCGGACTGTATTCACTCACATCCAAAAACGTAGCCCAGGTCTTTGACCGTTCGTAGCTTAAATGTTGCAGATGTTCGACATCTATTAATTGTGCTGCTTGAAATGGGGACGTCATATTTCACTCTTTTACAGAACCTCCAGACATTTATTAAGATTTAATTTCCATTCAATTCCAAATGACACAAACATAATTTGAAATTGTAATTTCTAAACAAAAGAATTGATAAATGGCGTCATTGCAGCGTTGTATGCTGATGGGACTTTCGTGATCTTTACCAGTGTTGTATTTGACAGTAACTGAGAAAATAAATAAAAAACGATGAGAGATTAGCCGTGTTATATTCAGGTAACTAGCTAAGTTACCTAGTTAGTAAGCAACATTCAACAACATTTTAAATCAGGTGACAGCATAAGCTCAACAAATGTTGATTTACCAACAAAAAAAGGTAACGAAAATTGTGGAAAACGAATTTTGCTATTTCGTATACAAGTAGTTTATTGTTTTGTTAACATTTTATTGATAAACCATCACCCTGATTATGTAAGGCGTAGTTGTGTCGTATTTTAGACGTTTTTTAAAAATGGTATTATGTATGGCGAAAACGACAAAAATACGACTCTGAAATAAAATCTATTACAAATATTGGTATTATGTATGTCGTAATAAAATGTCAAATTGGGCATTTATTGGCGTTTAAGTTTTTGTGCCCGATAGCTCTAAACTGAAAAGAAAAATGAGTGATAAAAAAACGTAAGTTGTATTTCGAATTATAAATTAATTGATTTTGTTGCAGAATTTATTGTTTTGTTTTTCCTAACTAAAGTTTGAAAGTTACAACTCCAAAACAATTTGATCTGCTGGTGGAGCTTATGGAGAAACATCCACATCTGGCAAGAGGCTTCCATACAAACCTCAACAAAATCAACATTAAGGATGAGTGGACACAAATTTCACATAAACTAAATAATTTAGGTCCTCCTTTACGTCATGCAGACGGTTGGATTAAAGTGTGGGCCGATTTTAAGTTCAAATTAAAAAAAAAGTTAATCCACAATAAATCGGAATGTCGTGCAACAGGGGGAGGACCATTTAAACAATTTATTTTGTCCCCAACGGAGGAGGCAGCATCCACTTTGTTGCAATTAGAAACAATTATAAACCCTCGAAAAACAAATTTTGGTGCTCAGCCGAGAAGAAGCTCTTCGAGAGAATTAGAACCACCTGTTGCTGATGCTCACGTTGACGCGGATGAAGCTGAATATGAAAATGTAGAACCGCCCGTTACGTCACGGTCAGTTGGGAGTAACAAACAAAATAAAAAAATAATTGACAAGTCAGTGCTCCTGGGAGAACAATTAAACGTTCAAAAGGAACTTTACATTGAAGTTAAGAAGTCGTTGAAAGAAATTGAGAGATATAGCAGAAAAACATACAAATTAAAGGAAGAGAAGCTTAGACTGTACAAAACTGAACTAAAGAAAAAGGATCAGCATAGAAAAAATTTAATTCAACTAAGATCAGATGAAATTGAAATAAAAAAACGTAAAATTGAGTTAGAGGAACTTAAAAGCGGTTTTTATAATTAATTTTAAACTATTTATATTACTTTTAATTGAATTTCTTTTACTTTTAATTTCATATTGTTTTGTTAAATAATATATTCATATTAATAAAATTACTTAAAACTACAAATAAGGGTTAATTATTTAAGGAATTCATAATTTTTAATCTAATATTTGAAGCGATTCTATCTCCATTTGTTTCAGATCCTGTAGTTTCCGTTATTTTTGTTACCTGCTCAATTTCAGGTGAAGGCATATTATAATATATACATATATTATGCAAAGCTGCACAAACTGCTGTTATTTTTCCAGCCATATCTGGGGTGTAATGTAGTTGACGTGCTCCAAGTAAGCAACGGAATCTATTTTTTAGAACTCCAATGGCTCGCTCTACTACATTTCTCGTTTGCGAGTGTATTAAGTTGAAATGGCACTGTGGAGTACCTTCTTCAGCTGACCTAAATGGGGTTATTAAGTACGGCTCCAATGGATAACCAGCATCCCCTGAAAATAAATAAAATTCATATAATTGTATACATATTTTGTTAATAATACGAGTATTTTGACTTACCTAACAGCCATGTATTTGTTTCACCATTGTCGTATTTTTCTTTAAGTAATGGTTTTAAGTCACTGATATTCCATATTAAAGAGTCGTGAGCCGATCCAGGGTTGTGAGAAGAAATATACCTAATCTGTAATTTATGATCGCATACCTTAAAACAGATTTTGTAAATACACAACATTTAATTATTTTCATAACTTCTTTACCAGCATTACATTGAGGCTATAAAAGCCTTTTCGATTAAAATACTTGAAACGTTCATTGATACTTGGAGCTAAAATTTTGATGTGGGTTCCATCAATGCAACCTATAACACCAGGAAATCCAGTTTTTGAATAGAAATGTTCCTTTATTTGCATTTTTTCTGTTTCATCCATACTAAACGAAATCCATCAATGACTAATTTCATTGTACATTGCCTCAATGCACTCTTTAAAAACATTGCTGACTGTAGGTTGAGAAAGACCTATATTGAAATCATTTCCAGCTCCTTTTTGGTAACTGCCTTCAGCGAGTATTCTCATTGTTGCTGCAAGCTTTAAAGTGTTTGGCACACATGTAGATCTGCATGATTCTGGCAATTTGGGAGATATTTTATCCAATACATATTTGAAGGCATCTTTACTTAACCTAAAATAACTCACAAATCTTTAAAAGAAAACATTTAGTTGTTGTAAATAAGCAATGCTTTTACTTACTTAGGATTTGGGAGCGAAAATATATTTGATTGGCTTCCTAATTTTCTTCGCATAATAACGAGTTCCCGAGTACTGAATTTATCTTCCTCATCAGAAGATGAGAAAGCTGACACACTTAACATTTTATAATTTAAATATTTAAACTTTTAAATTGGTAAAAATAAATTTGTATTTAAATTGTTTTTATTTGGAGAAAATCATATGTTTTTGACATTTCTTTACAACAGACTGTTTCATAATATTAAAAAAACTTTAATTATTGTTTTACCCTGTGTTTTTTCAATCTGTTACAAAATCTTTGCTGTCGAAAATTTTACATAATACCAAAAAATTTAAAAAACGACTACGACTACGCCTGCTGTCGGAAAACGACTACGCCTTACATAATCAGGGTGCATGACTTCTTAAACATGTTGGTAGGTTTCCTTTTCACCGGGAAAATTCAAATTTGTCCTTTCTTGATTTGTAGCAAGCCAACAGCATCAACGTCTTGTTCCTCGTCCACAATTTTCGTTTAGTCACTCTTAAAATAATAGTTACCTCGAAATTTCTCTAAATCTTAACAATAAACATTTTCACATACCATTTTGGATCATTGTAATTTATGGAAATGTTTTTATTACGCTTTTTCTATTTTCTTTAATTCTTTTCATTTTCCTTCTGTATCAATAACAAAAAACATATGTTTTTGATTTTGTTATACAAGCCGGGTGTGTCATAATATATTTTTTTGTTAAAAAAATAAGTCAGGTAACTCCAACTCGTTTCGTTACCGAGTAAGAGTAGAAACACCACATTGCAACTGCGGTAGCGGTTGTCAAATTTATATAGAAAATTGAGAGGCAAAACCGCACTGAAATACCGCAATGAATTAAATCTTTTTCTATTTTCTCTGCGGTTTTTCTTGCGCTCTCAATTTTTGCTACTGCCTCTCTCTATGTGTTGCCATATTTTCATGTTTTTTGTAAACAAAAATCGTATGGGCTAATAGTTTTTGTGCATATTTGCAGTAAGAAGAAGAAATCGTAAATTTTAAAAGTTAATAAAATGGACCAAAATAAGAAAATTATAATAAAATAAAAATAATTTGATTGTGCATGCTATTTACAATTGAACATTTCAAAATAATTCTTGTTTAGTTTGCAAATAAATTTATTGTATTTTTTCAAAATCACTCAAGGCCAAATAATAAATAAAAACAGCTGAGAAATAACAACAAAAACCGTCGCCGCACCCGTCGTCAATTAATTTACATTTTCTTGCCGCACCGGTTTCCGTCGCCGCAGCGTTTTGTTTCTACTCTAACAGCCAACTGGCTTGCTTACCGAGTAAATTACATACAAATTTTTATTTAGTAACTTGAAAAGAACACAGTTATTGATAAAAAAAAATATTTTATAGAGAAATTTGTGTTTTTAAGTCCCGAGCACACTAAAGGTATTTAAAAAAAACTCTTCAGATTCAAAAAATTTTACACACTATATTTTATCAGTACCCGAACACCAACGCCTTTAAATGCCAACGGGTTTTTGGTTGTACAGCGTTTAAAGCCTAAAGTTCACCTAAAACGAAACTTTCGCTCAGAAGTTTTGAATTTGTCTCTGCACGGAAAAATGAAGTGGAATCGACAGAAAATTGATGCGATTGCGTTGGTGTGCGTATGCACTGACGAATTTCAAAGTGCAAAAAATTTCGGTTCAGTGTGCTTGGGTCCTTATGGCTCTACTAAAATCGGAAATTAAAATCCTGAATAACAATCTCAGTTTAACAGTTGCTGGTATGTTTCTGAGATAAATTCTATTACAAAAATTTTAAATTGAGATAAAATTTATAGTGTTAACAGAACCGAATAACGTTTTCCGCAGTAGAGTTTAACGCAGTTTCGGGTTTGAGTTGTATTAAAGTTGGCCCCTCGACCGTATTAGAGATCATGTATGTACTATTTATTATGGTAGCAGCAGGAGCAATTTGTGATGCCGGGAAAGGCCCGGCCACAATGACACATAACCAGCGTTCACACGTCGAAGAAAAACCACTAAGTTATGCAAAGTAAGATAAGTAATTTGTGAAAAAAGGTGTAAATATTAAAAGAAAAACCTAAAAAAACTACTCTCTTGAAATTTTGGAAAGTAATAAACGTAATTTTTTGTGGCCATTTTAGTACATTTACATTTTAAGAATCAAATACAGCAGTACATTTCCTATATATAAGTATTTGAGTAGAATTGGCATTTTTTGCTAATAAATGACTTAACAGTAGCTGTTTTGCTATCCCATCTTAGTTATTGTGGCTTTACCAAAAACACCACTACATACTGTTAATGTATACGTTAGGTAACAGCATGATAAAAATGACAACAAACTGGCAACGCTGCGATATTCTCAGCTCTTTAATTTATGAATGTTTGCACACAAGTGCCTAGACTTTGGACTTTACGTAGCTCCAAAGAAAAAAGTCTAAAGGTGTGATATCACATGATCTAACTGCTTTTCGAAATTACCTCTCAATAGATTCATTGTTTGATCAGCTGTATGGCAAGTGGCACCGTCCTGCTGAAACCAAGGGTCGTCAAGATTACGGGCTTAAATTTCAGGTAGCAAAAAGTCCGCTCTAATGGTGCGATAGCGAATACCATTTACGTTTACGTTCCGGCCTTGATCATTTAAGAACAAATATGGACCACTGCTCCACTTCTGGTTGTTCTTCAGGTGAAATGTGGCAATTTTGTTTATTGACTTTGTCGTTGAGACAGAAATGGGTCTTATCACTGAACAAAAATTATTCAGAAACAGCGTATCTTTTTCGACCTTTTGAAGAGCCCGAACACTGAAACGGCGACGAAAAGGATCTTCGTTAGGTCTTTCCACGATGAAATTCAAAACAATACTGAAATGAAAAAAAATAAATCTTAAAACAACTCACGAAAAAAACCCTATTGAAAAAATACCTCTAGATTGATCACCCGCTATTATTATTTAAGTGCAAGTCCAGAGAATTATGTACTCTGGCATTGCTAAAATCCGAAATCAGCAAAATTAGGAAGTCTTAAGGCCCATGCAGATAGAAAGCTTGGCTTTTTTCTTCAATTGCTTTCTTGGCACAAAAATCTTTTGGAATTTCTGGAACACACACATAGAAAGCTTTTTTAAATCGGATTACACAGTTTTTTTTTTCTTAATTTTTCACTTTTTTTCTAAAAATAAAAAAAATATATATTTCTTATTAACTTTATATGGTGGAAATATAAACAAAAGTATTTGGATTGTGAAAGTCATAGAAATTCGTAAAAAGGTGAAAGTTGGGCAACTTTTTGCCTTTCTTTGTTTCTTTACGTCAAAGAATATTTCCTATGTGGGTAACTTAAGCTAAAAAAAATGCTCAGGCTTTCAAACTGTTTATGCTGAGCCGGTAAAAGAACGTTCTAAGTGGTTAACAAAAAACTTTTTTCACTTCGAACAGAAATAATATAAAATTAATTCAATAATTAATACCAATAAACACCTGTTTTTACTGATACAGCTCATTAATCTACTTCATTAGAACCAAAAATAAATGCTGTAGTAGTAGTGTGCAACTTTTAAAACGTTTTTGGCGATTCTGAAAAACTTTATTTTTGTTGTTTAAAACGTTATTCTCGGTTATTCTTCAATTCAAAAACTTAAATACTAGAGCAGTTAAAGTTTTTGAATTCAAGAATTTATCAATTCAACAACTTTATTACTAGATGTGTTTTTGGTTAAGCCTTGCTAGAAAAGACTGGATAGCAAAACCAGGGTAAGTAAGTCATTTGTTAACAAAATGCGCCAATTCTGCCCGTGTCCAAAGAAAATAACTAGAAGAACTAGTCTTCTAAAAACAATAAGAAAAGTAGTAAACTAAACTTTCTGGAAAAGAAACAACAAAAGGTCTCGAGCAAGGATAAAAACTGTTTAAGTCATAATATTGACAAAAGACCGCATGAATGTAAACATAACAATCTCAAAAACGTTTAAGAAAATAAGAACGAGAATGGGAGGGATTATCAGCGAAACAGAGAGTAGAATTACTGAATTAATTATATTAATAGATAAGAACTATTAATACACATAATTAATTAGATATCGGTTAGATGTAAATGGCCACATAGAGCAAGTTTTGAGAGTGCAAAATTGTTTTTAAATTATTAATCATTTATTACTAGAATGATGTTCCCATACTATTTTCTTGCATATTTTTTTAGTTCTTTTACTGCTAATATGTTCCCGTACTACGTTGCAAGTTTTCTCCTCTGAGAGACCATTTGTGCAGACAGTCCGTTGAAATCCTATTATTGAGCAAATTTGGCTACAAATTTTAAATCCAGAGACGGTTAAAATCGGAATATAAATCTACGCTTTTCACTCTTGCAAAATATAATCAAATATGTCGATCTGGCATCCCAAGTGCAACGTAAGAAACATCTGTTTTTACCACCTAATACGTTTTTTTGCAACCATGTGTTGACAACATTCGTTTCTTTATCAGCTTTCATTCAACAATTAACTTTTTTGGGTATTGCGTGAGATTACATTATGAAATCCAATTGAAAACGGGTGTCAAAACGTGTTTAATTAATTCCAATAAAGTTCTGACATAAAATTATAACAATCACTGCAAATCATAAGCGCGAAATACTCTATAACAACGAGGTCAAACATCGGGAAAGTAAAAGAATATCAGTGCAGAGTGCAGCTAAAAATAACCCATTTCTATGTGAAGGCACACAAAGCATATAAAAAAAAATAAATAGTTCGGAAAGTGAAAGTATTTCATGCAATCGGCTCAAAGAAAGTGTGAAAGGTCATCGAAACTATCAAATCTCTGTCATAATCTGTCGCCAGCGTCATCATGCTGTTTTTGAGGCGCTTTTTCTCTTCGATCGCTGAACCTCTGAATCAGCCGGCGGATTTAATCGGATGCCTGCAACAGACGCCTCAGATAATAAGCAATGGTTTTGCTGGGACCGGTGCTGCCACTAGCTTGGAGAGTTTGTCGTGGTTGCACAATGTCGCGCCCTGTTTTCCTTTGAGAGGCGAACAGATTCAGATCATAAACGAACCCAAACACTTCTATGAGACACTGTTGCAACGCAGCGCCACAGCCAGAGAACGAATTGTGCTGGTCAGTCTTTACTTGGGCACCGGACAAATGGAAATGAACTTTATACAAACGCTGAGAAAAAGTCTACAACAACAGTCATCGTTAAAAGTTAATGTGCTGTTGGATTTTGCCAGAGGCACAAGGGGTGAGACCAACTCCAAGACCATGCTGCTGCCCTTGGTACGTGATTTTGGCGAACAAGTGCAGTTAAGCTTATATCATACGCCAAATTTGAGGGGCATGACTAAACGTCTAGCTCCCTCGCGCTGGAACGAACTGTTGGGTCTGCAGCACATGAAAGTGTACTTATTCGATGACGCTGTCCTCATATCCGGCGCCAATCTTTCGAATGATTATTTTACCAATCGTCAAGATCGTTACATACTCATCGAGGACAAACCGTTGGCCGACTTCTATGCCGAATTCATATCACGTGTCCAGGAGTTTAGCTTAACGGTACAGAGGAATTCCGAAGTGGGTCTTCATCGCAACTGGCAAATCTTACCATACGAAGGCACAAAGGATGATTTTATAAATAAAGCCAAGAATAGCATAACCGATTTCGTGCAGCAAGTCTACCAGCGACAACAGAAGGCTTGTATGGACTCAAAGGATGCGGACTCTTGGATATTTCCCCTTATAGAAATGGGACAAATTGGCATACACCACGACAGTGTAGTGACCAAACGTCTGTTGTCGAATTGCATACAAGAATCAAGACTGAAGCTGGCCACGGGCTATTTTAATTTAACACAGGAATATATGGACACATTGACGCACAAATGTTTGGCACAGTGCAGTATTCTAATGGCACATCCGAATGTAAGTAAAGCATTTGTAATCATTTCTTAAGAGAAAGAAAGCTGTTTTCGGAAAGGAAAAAATAATGATAAATTCCATTTTTATGAAAATTTTACCACAAAAAACCAAGCAATCCTAGTCTATACATTTGGAATCATGGCGTCCAAAACTTCGAATGTATATTATTCTATATATTTATATCTCTTAGAAATTGGAACGGTACGGTATATATCCGATTTTTTTAATTGGTATATATCCGATTTGGTCCTTTAACCTGTTTCAAGCCTGTTCTTTCTTTTTTCTGAACAATTGCCGTAACTTGTGTTAGCCTTTATATGGTACTTTCTTTTGTATCTTATACTGGTCCGCTTTATTATATAATATAGTCCGACAAAGATACGTCTTTATTATCGTTCTTCAGGGGGTAATGGTCCATAAAACATACTGTAATTGTAATGCAATGCAGTAATTGTGTATAAAGAAACCCATATGTGACGCGCGAAATAGAAAGGGACCTAAGGGTAAAAACCAGTTTTGTTCAGGAGAGCCATTTTAAAGATTTAAATATGTGTATCTTTGATGTACCATCACTTTCATTAAACGCGCATATCTCTGGGAGGGAACACTTTTTGGGGCACGGGATCGGTCTCATTCGATGCTCAGATGTCGTCCACATCAAAAAAAAAAGTGAAAATTGATTTTTTTTACCCTTAGGTCCCTTTCTCTATGCGCTGTCACATATGTGTATATAAGCCATATATTGAGTTTTCAACCTTTTTTCATAAAACTTTGGACAAATAATGCTGTTTAATTGCAATATATGAACGGATTTTAACGGATATACTATTTAAAGCGTATCCCGATTGTTTTCAACAGTATACGTATTTCATCTCTGAACTTTGAAAATGTATGACTCTAAAAGTATGGAACAGAAAGAAATTATTTCAACGAATTTTACACTTCTTGGTATAAGGTCATAGTTCTAATGTTTGTAACACCGCCCCAGTAGTACGAGGGCTGCTATATATATTTCTAGCTTAATAATGAAAATGCGAATATATATCATCAAAAATTGGTTTATTGTTTTTAAAATTATTCTCCAGCATGATTTATACACTTTTGCATGCCCTGAAAAAAATTATCGAAACAATTTTTCCACTCCAATTGAGACACCTCCAAAACATGGTATTTGCTTCAACAGCATCTTATGGCGACGAAAATCTTTGACCACGCATTTTTTTCTTTTTGTGCGGAAATAAAAAGAAGTCATTATGTGCCAAGTCAGGGCTGTACGGCGAATGACCCATCAATTCGACGTTTTGACCGGTCAAAAAGGCGTTGGTTTGAGCCGATGTGTGAGAGTTCGCATTGTCATGTTGCACAATGATTCTTCTTCTCTTGTTCATTTTTCGAATTTCTCCGAAGACTTCAGGCAAACAAATTGTAGTGTACACTCAAGCAGACCGCCCTACGTTGCTCAAGCAGAACAGTCGCCACATGACCAGTTTTGCGGAAGAAACAGGCGACCATTTGCTTCGAAGTGCTTCCACGAACAACTTTCGTTAGATTTGGCTCGTCTTCGAAGACCCACACGGCCGATTGCTGTTTTGTTTCGGGCTCATACGCATAGATCCATGATTCGTCACCTGTGACGATCTTATAAACGTCTTTTGAAGAAACGCGATCGTATTTTTTCAAAATTTCTTTGCACCAATCGACACGAGCCTTTTTTTGAGCGATTGTCAAATTGTGCGGGATCCAGCGTGAGCAAACCTTTTTTACGGCCAGGTGATCATGCAACATCGAATGTATGCTGGTGGAAGAAATGCCCAAGGATGCCTCTATCTCACGGTATGTCGCATGACGATCTTGCATTATCAGTTCACGCACGGCATCAATGTTCTCTGGCACAACGGCCGTTTTTGGACGACCTTTGTCGTTGAACAAGCGTCGGCAACGTTTGAAGTCATTAAACCAGTTTTTCACAGTGCTTTAGGATGGTGCTTCATTGCCATACAAATATTTATGTTCATCGATGCACTCTTGTCGCGATAATCCACGTCGAAAGTTGTGAAAATGATCGCACGAAAATGTTTACGAGTTAATTCCATTTTTTTTGCCAAATTGATTTTTTCAAGTCACTGTAAAAAACACAAATGATGGTCGTACGTCAAAACGTTCTGAATAGGTTTAAGCTAAAAAATGTCAAACTTTCCAATGGAAATGTCAGATGGCGCCTGGCAACACTTAGTGTTGTTTAGAGGGTTAATGTCAATAAAACGTAATAAATCTTGGCTGTAATTGTGTATAAAGAAATCCATACATGTATATAAGCCACAATTGAGTTTTCAACATTTTTTTTAGAAAAATTTAGGACAAAAAATTTGTTGTCTTATTGTATAATTTAAACGGGTTTTAGCGGATAGCATTTAAAGCGTACCCCTATTGTTTTCAACTTTATACATATTTCATCTCTGAACTTCGGAAATTTTTAACTCAAAACTATGGAACAGAATTTCTTTCTGTTATTTTTATAAATTGTACACTACTTGGTATAATAACATAGATCTAATGTTCGTAACACCGCCCAGAAGTGTAGGAGCGTCTAGTAAAACCGTTTTTTGAAAACATTTACCCCACCATTTTGAACCGCCCCATGCAACGGTCACCCACATCCAGTTCGTTATATTGAGGAATTTATTAAGTTTACTCATAATAACGTTCAATATTTCGGTCATGTCACCTGGGAACCCTGAGCGAAAGACGGCGTATAATAGGCCAGCTGAGTCAAATAGAAAGTGGATCTACGCCTCCTCTTCTTCTATACTTTTGGTCCTTACAAAATGCGTTACGAGCGACAAATGCTCGTATCAAAATCTGGTAAAATTAAATCTTATCGGTTTTGAATAGATCCCACACAAATCGTTCGTTAAATCGTTCGTGCTTAAATTTTGTATGGTACGTTATAAGCGACCAATAACTTACTTTGGCAAAATTTAACCATATAAGTCAATGTGTTAGTTCCACACAAAGGTTCCTCACGATTTGTTGATTTAGAAGCCACAAATTAATTCCGATCGTGCTCAAATTCTTAATTTTTTATACCATACGAAGGTACTTTCCGATTTGAGCCCCTGCCGTTCTTAAATTCCCATATTATATCCGATATTGCTCACATAAAGCATTAATCGTTCTAGGACCCTTCATAAAATTGGAGCTTATAGGTGCATGTTATGTTTCTATGTCTATGTTTTCATACAGCCTCACACTAAAGTCCCTTCTGAATTTAGGTTTTGCCATGCTGTACGGGCCATCTAACCTTTGAACATTTTAAAAAAAATATTGCTATACTTATATTGTCCTTAA
Organism: Hydrotaea diabolus; assembly: GCA_963513945.1. Taxonomy (NCBI): domain Eukaryota; kingdom Metazoa; phylum Arthropoda; class Insecta; order Diptera; family Muscidae; genus Hydrotaea; species Hydrotaea diabolus. Next base: position 244,212,945 of record OY740716.1, on the reverse strand, counting down.
TGGAGAATAGACGGGTCGTATGTTGGGTGGGCGTTAGAACCGATATTCATATTGATTTTCGCGCTCCTGTAGGGGTGTCTCCCATTAAATGTCGTCTGCAGACCACAATTCCAAAGATTTTTACTTCTTCTTCCATAAAGTCCTAAGTCGACGCCAGGGGTTTCGTGTCCCAGCCAGCACAATCGCTCTGTTCTTCCTTTATGCCAGGATAGTTATAACATTTGAAATCTGTGACAGCGTAGTTAAAACAATATATTTTTAGAAGAAACTTTTTTCTCGGACCCATGCAGTATTCCAATAACTGCGTTCTAGCTTCACAGCCGCTATTTTGTCTCGTTCTGCTCCATAAATGATTCATAAACACTTCTGCTATGGTCGCGCTTCTTCCAGTTTCCAATACCAAGTATTCTCGCATCGTACTCTGCATAATCCCTCCTACGGAACCTTGGTATTTTCTGCTTGCGCCTTTCATTTTATTAATTTTGTCTTGAATTTCATATTGCGTAGCATTTTTGATTAAAACTTAAATTACTATTCCTCCGATATTCAAAACCATCGATATTTTTTATATTTAAATGCCCACAACTTCGTTTTAGTCAGCATGTAGCTCTTACAGCGCACTATTCGTCCGAGACATGTACACCCCGCCAACGCTGATGGACCCATTAAGTTTTCGAACTATTTTTCTCTCGAATACACCTATAACGAGGGTTGCTATTTATATTTCGGGTCCGGCAATAAAAACCCAATAATTTATCATTGGAAATGGTTTTATAGTTTTTCAAAATATTGTCCTTTAAGATCAATACAATTTTACATGCGCGCAAACCAATTTTTGAAGCACTTTTTCCACTCCAATTGAGACCCCTCCAAAACATGATTTTTGAACGCTTCAATAGCTGCTTCAGGCGATGAAAGACGTTGAGCACGCATTTTTTTCTTGATGCTAGGGAAAAAGAAGAAGTCATTGGGAGCCAAATCAGGGCTGTACGGTGGATGACTCATCAGTTCGACATCTTGAGACTGAACTCTTGGTACCAGCGATTAACAGTGGTTTTTGATAGTGCTTTGTCGCCAAAAGTCGAAACAAGTTGATTTAAACCACGCCGAAAATCGTAAAAAATCATTGCACGAAAATGTTCACGGGAGAATTCTATTTTTTGACTGAGAATGTTCAAATGTTCTGAGTGAAGTTATGCTAAAAAAAGGCCAAAGCTTCCAATGAAAGTTCTAGTTTGCAGCTGGAAACACTAGTATTGTCAGGACCCGAAATATAAATAGCAACCCTCGTAGAATTCCATAAAACTCTTGCATCACAGCCACGTAGAATGAATTATGAGTTTATTGTAAAATGTAATTTTCGTCTATTCTTGAACTGTTTACCGAGCCCATATTAACAACTTTTTGCCAACTTTCGATTTTTTTTTATTTAGGCCGGATCCGAAAATTTCTCTTCTATATAGACGTTGCAACTGCAAGCCAAAACGAACACACTTTTTTTTGTCTCTGCGCCTCTCTGGCAGTTGTCAGCATAATTTTGGAACTTTCCTCTTTTGCCACCAGACCTATTTTAGACGAATCTATTTCAATCCTTGACAAAGCTCCGGTTACTTCTCGCTCTGTTCTCCCTACAATGTCAACTGCATATAAGAGGCAGGTCTGTCCGTGTGTATGTTGAAAGCTCGATTGTGGTCAAGCGAATAAACCTAGGATCCTGAAATTTCGCATGATGATGACTTGTGGTCATAAGCTATTTTTTCCGGGAGGAAAAAGTTTCTAATGAAATTTAAGAAACTTAAGGTACCTCGAAAAAAGTAGCTTTTTTAAGTAATTGCTTGTTACTGGCGACGCACTAAATACCTCAAAAAGGGACATGAGGCCCACAAAATATCGATCAATATTCGATATGGTCATATGATTACTCAAATCAAAGCTTATATTAATATTGTGTTTTAATGGTTTGTACGATTTACAAAATTCGAACCTGTTGTGTGACCGGTTCAATTTGTACTGGTTTTGTCATTAGTTCAATTGGAACTAGTTCTGTGACAAGTTTAATTTGGGCTTGGCCTGAGACTGGTTAAGTTGGGATGAGTTCTGTGATGGGTATAACAGAGAGGAATGCTATGATGGGTATCATAATGACACGAACTATACCTGCCCTTTTTGATCAGTCCCGTGATATGTCACATGGTATCTGAGTAGTGTCAATTGACCCCCTCCAATGACAAAGCGATGTAAAAGTTACCGTTTTTTCATATACTTGGGTCGGTACTAGGACCGGTCCCTATCCACGAGGGACGTTTCACGTGATTAGTTCTATACCGGTCCAATTTCCCGTACGGTTGCTACTAGTTGCTAATTGATAGAAAGATTAATTTTGGAGATTAGGCTGAGATTAGGGTCTGAAACATAGGCCGAAACAGCCCAAACAGACAATTTATTTGCGCTTTAATAGCGTAGGCAAGATGGAGGGCAGACAAGGAGGCCGATCTCGACGACGTTTTTACTTGTTTACTACACCTTGTAATATTACTACACCTTGTAATATTGGTCGAAAATTTGGATCGTCGTAAAATCCTAACAAGTTCTAGGCAAGTCCGTATGTAAAAATAAAACTACAGGTTACGCTATTAAAGCTAGGTGACTAAAATTTTGCACTGGAATATGCAACAGAAGCGGTTGGTATTGAAAATGCGACATACGGGTCAAAAGGACCGAGTCAACCTCTTGAGAAATCATTATATCTGCTGTATTTTTTTATATTATGTTTCGTTCGACCATAAAATATATTCAGAGTACATTAATGCAAGATTGGAAAAGATGGCTTAACACCGTCCATACTACTCTGAACTTAGAAAGACTACATCTCATAAACTATTAGAGATATGACGATGATACTTGGTACATATGGGGCTAGAATATTTAGTACATATTTTTTAACATTTCCTTTCGCTCGAAAAGTTTATAAAATGCTTCTTTATAGTCCTGTAAAAGGCAGGTAATATTTTTTCTTTATTTGGTCAAAAAATTAATATTTGTCTTACAAAAAACTTGCTGTTCTGGAAAGGATTGATCGATTAGTAAAAAATTTAAGTAGTAAATCGATTTCTGAAAACATAATAATTGTTGACGTTATGGGCAAAACAATGGTGTAAATCGGAAATTTTTGTTAAAAAATGTTGATTCTTTTAAAAAAAAAATTGAATCTCATGAACTATTAGAGATATGACAATAAAATTCGGTACATACGGGCTAGAATATTTAGTACATATTTTAAAATATTTCCTTTCGCTCGAAAAGTTTATAAAATGCTTCTTTATAGTCCTGTAAATGGCAGGTATCATTTTTCTTTATTTGGCCAAAAAATGATTTTTTGTCTTACTAAAAACCTTGATGTTCTGGAAAGGATTGTAAATCGGAATTTTTATTAAATATTCATAGTCTTCAGTATTTTTAACTTTTTTTAACCAAATTTGCACATAAGTCTTAGGAATCCAAAACAATAATTAGATTTTTGGGATAGCAAAATTGTGGGCAAAACACTAGCGTAGATCGACACCCGAAGTACATTTTCATTAATGCTTTCTTCCAAAGCACATATGCGAATCGCGTAGTTACCCATTAATGAAATAAAGTGAAAATGTGCATAGGGTAAACCAATCGGCGAGAAGGAACACTTAAAAAGAGAGAGATTAAGGAAATATATTTTTTTAAAAGAAAAAAATATGGGGAAGTCATCGGAGCAACGTCTTATGTTTAATAAATTGCAAACATCTCAATGGCAAGTAGTATTTTCAAACGAAAGCACGCATATTCCTTCGGATCCTAGAAGACAAGCTACAACATTAGATTTTTTCGTGTCAAATATTCCTCAACATTTACGACTTGCAAAAGCTCTAAACAGTCTATCATCTGATCACCTTCCAGTATATACTGAAGTAAATCTAAGGGTTGACGTAACAGATAAGTTGTACTATAATTTCAACAGGGCTAATTGGAACACATACAAACGCTTCATCACAAGAAATTTAAGGATGCATCACGAGGATATCTTGACCGAAGAAAACACTAATAGGATGATTGATAACTTAGTGCAAGCAATAAATGCCGCAATAGACATAAGTGTTCCGAAACGCAGATATACGACAAAGATCAGGTCAATTCCATCAAGCATTAAGGAGCTCATTCAATTTCGGAATTGGAAGCGATACAGGAATATTGACGACAGGCTACAAATGAATTTGCTCAACAAACGCATTTCGAATGAACTCTCTCTTTTTCGCAACAAAAACTGGAGCAACATGATGTCTAGTATAGACAAAGCGTCCTCTCCATTTTGGAATATTTCAAAAATGCTTAAAAGTAAATCTAGAGTTTTGCCGACTTTAAAGCAAAACAACAACTTGTACTATACTCAGGAAGAAAAATGTGATATTTTAGCACGCAACTTTCTTTCCAACCATTCCGTGTCTTCTCATCTCAGTGATCAAACTACTGTTGCTGAGGCAAATAACAGTGCAAACCTTATATACTCGACAATATATAACCCCGCCAATGTAGAAGAAGTACCAACTGGAAAAATATCGCAAATAATTAAAAAATTGAAGAACAGAAAAACCCCTGGAATCGATGGGATAAACAATACATGTTTAAAAATGTTACCCAAAAACGGCTTAATTGCACTAACAGAAATAATAAATTCGTGCTTAAAAGTGTGCTACTTTCCTCGTGTATGGAAAAGTTCTAAAACCATTGCAGTTTGCAAAACTAATAAACCTCATAATGAGCACTGTCGAAATTGCATGCTTATTTCTGCTAATGGAATATACTGGTTAACCCTCAAAAGACGAAGGCTATATATTTTACTAGAAAACGGAAGTCCTGTTACCTGCCTGAATCGCCCTTATGTTTTACCAACCACAACGTAGACTGGGAAACAAATGTGAAATAGGCGTTATTCTGGATAAGAAACTAAATTTTGGCGATCATGTTTCGTATATTGTTAATAAAGTAAATATAACCACTAGAATAATGTATCCATTAATCAACAGAAGATCCACTATGAACAAGGAAAATAAGAAATTGGTATTAAAACCAGTATTTTTGCCTTTAATTTTTTATTGTGCACCGCTATGGCTGTCTTCGGCTTACTGCCATATCTACAAATTACAAGTTTCACAGAATAGACTTCTAAAAATGATATTCAACCTTCCGCGGCATTACTCTACTCAAAGACTGCACGCTCTATCTGGATTCCAGATCGTTAAAGAAAAAATTACAAAAATGGCGATACAATTCGATCGAAGGTGTATATCTTCGCGTTATGCTCACATCAATGAATTGATTTTATCTTAACTTTAGTCAATTATTTAGTTTTAAAAAAGGGTTTGCTTGTATTTTTTTCCTTTCCATTTAAAACATAATGTAAATTCATAACTCATAATGTTAAAAATCCTCAAAAGTTATCACTAAGCAGAAAAGGAAAATTTTTCCTAAACTCTTTATACATTGTAATCAAATCTATACAGCGAAATGACATACATACAAATAAATGAAATGAAATAAATTAGTTATATAATTGTAGGTAAATAATGAATATTTGACCTATTATATCTATCTAATGAAATAATTAAATACTCAAGCTCGAGATCGACCTCATATTCAGTATTCAACTATTTCATCATATCAAATTAGTTATATTATATTAATTTTAAATTAAAAGCTGACCAACTAGCCCAGACAAAACGACACCAGTAAACATTTTTTTCATTTGTTCGCATATTTCATGTCTGACGATAGAATTGTGCAATCATTAGCATATGACATGAATTCAATGGCGCCTGGTGGTGCGGGACTTTGGAGAGGAAGAGGTTAAACAGCCCCGAAGATATCACCCCGCCTAGGGAACACCCTGTTAAGCTCTACGGGGATTTGACATCCTATCTCTAAATCTACATACGACTGTTGACTAAATTCTACATAGTATTGGTAACGAAACGAAGTTTCAAACTAGGCGGGAGAGACGAGTCTCCAATGTACTCAAGTAAAATTAAATGATTGACCGTGTTGGCAGCTTAGGTCAATCCGATCGCGGGACTGGTCGTGTCGATGGCATTGGTTAGATTAAGCGCCACGAGGACTGTTCTGTCGTTGGGTTTGTTTTGACTAAGGCCGCGACTATAATGTGTGATGTCAAGCACTGGTTGTAGTGTGCCTGTTGTACTGGCTTAGCATGAGTATTGCTTCTAGTATCTTTGCTACAAACGAGTTCCAGGAGATCGGTCTGTATGATTCTTGTTACGGGCATCGCGAACTAAGGAGTGGTTAAAACCAATTGAGAACTTTGGTCGGGTACTCCACTGCCGGTTATCCAGGCAGTGGAGTACACGATCGTGCTTCAGCTGCAGTATAGATATTACATCTGTTCCCAGTGCCTTAGATGACTTTGTGCTGTGGATGTCATTAAACGGAACCACTCCCTCGAAGAAATCGTCCTTATGGCCACTATAATGGACCGATTGTTAAAATATTTTAACAGAATGAAATAAATGACTAGGAAAGTCTTATAGGCGGTTTTTTTTTAAATTGGTCAGAAGCGCATGAACTAATACCTTACGATATTAGTTGATATACCGACTAAGGTACTACGCACCGCTATCTGGGGTTGGAGGGTATTTGTGCTTCGACCCGGCTAACTGATTTTGGCCACTTGTTTCAGTTCAAATCTTTTTTTCTCTGAATTGACATTTATGACTATATACAGTCAGCCAATCCCAGCTAACAAACTAATTTCGAATAAGGACAAACTTAACGTAAACGTATATTTATTTATTTCATCCTGACTATATTACAATAAAATTGAGTTAATTTTTTCTGTTTCTTCCAGGCCAATGGTTTCCAAGGTGCTAAAGGACCCGCCGGAGGTATACCTGCGGCTTATACCCTCATTGCGAAAAGTTTCTACGAAAGCCTAGTGCGTCGAAAACAAGATCATCGTGTAAACTTTTTCGAATATGAAAAGCAAGGCTGGACCTATCATGCCAAGGGCCTCTGGTATTATCTACCTCAATCGAAACTACCCAACCTCACACTAATCGGTTCGTCCAACTTTGGCGAGCGTTCGGTGAATCGTGATCTAGAAACACAAATATGTTTAGTTACTGCCAATCAGGGATTATGTCAAAGTCTGCAAAACGAGAACGAACGTCTGTTCAGTCTCTCAACCACCGCAGAGAAACAAATAACCACCCGGCCGGTACCGAGATGGGTGCAGGCTGTGGTCGGACTGTTTCGAACATTTTTCTAGGCTCCAAAAGCCTATTACTTTTATTTCTTAAAAGAGTACGAATAATGTTAAATATTTAAGTATAGGGAAATTTGTGAATGAAATTGAATGCCTTCGAAAGACGCTTTATGCTTCCTCGTTTTTAGATTTAAAATAACAACATGCATACATACCTTGATAGATACATACTCGTATATACACGTTCAGTAGACAATTTGCCATTACGAAATAATAATGTCTCAGTTTTAATTGTGATTATCTCGGTTTAATTTATCCACATAAACTTCATTTTCTTGTCATCAAGTGTTAATGCCAAATGTGTTTATTCTTTTTTTGTAATTGTAGTATGTATACACAACATAATTTGTTTAATTAACAAGAATGCTGTTTACTGATTTACTTATTATGCTATTGTTATGTGTATTAATTCAAATTATGTTTAAGCAAAGAATCGGAATTTTAAGTATAACAATATATGTTGGTTGGACAAAAGGACAAATAATATAATTTAAACAAGAAACTATGGGAAATTGTTGTCTTTTCCAATGGGGGAATATTAATGATTCAAAGCAGAGTCGATGGTATAAACTGCTGTTGTTTGCGACTTTGTCCAGTGGACTAAGCTCTGTCTGCATGGCACTCATTTTTTTTATTTTTTTTAGAAACTGAAGTTGCGTGAATTCTATGCAGGTTTTAATATACGAGTACCACTTCATTCAACTTCCCATAAAGGTACATACGGTAAAAATCTCTTAACTCAGAGAATTTTGTACTAAATAATTTTTACGGACTGCCCGATTAATGTAATATTGTGTAGATTTTCTTGACGACTTTAAACCTTGGCTATTGTCTGAAGGAGCTCATCCATCATCAATAATCCACCCTGATGATAATGCTCCATGTCGTTTCATGTAATGGTGATCCAAGTAGAGATACTTTTTTCAATAGCCTTTTTTTTTGACAGATCACATGTGAGTCGTGTTATGCTGTCATGTTATTTTTGTTTAGTATAATTTGGCATTTCATTCCGGAAAGACGTACGCCTAAACAACGTTTACAAATCGTTCAACTTTATTACGAAAATTCACGTTCTGTGAGGAATGTGTTTCGTGCACTTCGTTCAACTTATGGTCAACATAATCGGCCTAATGAGCGTACTATTCGCAACACCATCACCTATCTTGAATCCCAGCATTTATTATTGGATAATACTCGTCCGAATAGACCACGTCCAACACGCAGTGAAGAAAATGTAGCGGCCGTAGCTGAGATTGTACACCAAGACCGTGGAGAGTGGATTCGGCGGCGTTCGCAGCAACTCGGACTAACGTATGGAACGACTTGGCGCATTTTACGTCGAGATCTTTAATTGAAAGCGTACAAAATACAGTGCAAGAACTGAAGCCGTTCGATGTTTCCAAGCGACATCGCTTCGCTCTAAGGGCTCTTCGCTCTATCGGATCTTCAAGAAGATCCGACTTTTTCGAGCCAAATTTTGTTCAGCGATGAGGTCCATTTCTGGCTCATTGGGTATGTAAACAAGCAAAATTGCCGCATTTGGGACGAAGAGCAACCAGAAGACATTCAAGAGCTGCCACTTTATCCAGAAAAAAACAACGGTTTGGTGTGGTTTGTGGGCCGGTGAAATCATCGGTCCATATTTCTACAAAAATGAAGCCGGTGAGAACGTAACCGTCAATGGCGACCGTTACCAGGCCATGATAACCGACTATTTGATGCCTGAAATTGAAGCTCTTGATCTCGGCGACATTTGGTTTCAACAAGACGGCGCCACTTCCTACGCATCGCATCAATCAATGGATTTATTGAGAGATAATGGATAAAGCAGATAATTTTACGTTTTGGCCCAGTCGATTGGCTACCAATAACGTGTGATATCACACCGTTAGACTTTTTCCTGTGGGGATATGTAAATTCTAAAGTATACGCGGACAAACCCGCTTCGATTCAGGCTTTGGAGCAAAACATCACACGTGTCATTCGCCAGTTACCAGTCGAAATGTTCGAACGAGTCATCGAAAATTGGACTCAACGGATGGACCATCTGAGACGTAGCCGCGGCCAACATTTGATAGACATAATCTTCAAAAAAATAAATGCCAAAGAATTCAAATGATAGTAAACATTCCCCATTTAATATGAATTTTCTGTTTTTTGTTTTAAAAAGTAGGGAACCTCGAAATGGATCACGCGTTACATATATATTTGTACCAATTTTCAAGTTGTCACTGTAGAAATTAAATTTGATATTGCTCAAATTTTAAAACTTTTCTAGCGTTCCTTGTTCTGCATTTGCTGATGTTAAAGGAGTTTTTCCTTATTCTAGAATTCCGATTCTACGAACCTTACGAAGTGTTCATAAAAAAATATCTCTGTTGATTGTAGTTTATTTGATAGTCGTCTTTTAGCTGAATTACAACGTCTCACATGAGCAACCACTTTGGCGATTATTCCCTGAGGTATGCCAGGATTTGATGTTAAGTTGTGTTCCCGATAAGCGGAACAGCTAAGGAAACTCAACTACTTCTGAAGTGCCTCCTGTAAAATATTTTTTTAATGCTGCATTGCCCGACTTAATATCGTAGATTTTTATCATTTTTCTGAGTTATACTATATAACTTGTTCAAATACACTTCCCCTCTAGGCGGAAAGGTAATGTGCATTTTTTAAAAGTCTGGCTTTTTTTCGAAGGAGTTTGCCTTGGTGTCATTAAATTCGAACTGTCGAAAATAATTTGTCCACTTGCTTAAATATAGTTTTATTCCGACGTGGGTGCACCTACGCCGTAGGTGATCAATTGGGCAAGTGAAACTTACGATCTAAGATTGCATGAACTGGGCCTATGAGGGCTTTGACTTGGCCGGGCTCCTTTTTAAAGAATTGGGCACAGATTAACCCATCATTTCATCAAACACACCAATCAGGGCCTTTGTCTTGTATATGAAATGAAACTCCAAGAGTCTGTCGAATCATCAAAGGCGGTGATTTTGTTAGTTGACATATCCGTTGAGCCTAGAAATGTTCCTCGTCACTAAACAAAATTCGTTTCGCTCGAAAGCGGAGGATCTTCATTGAGCTGTTTCTGAGCACATTTGCTTATAAATGAATGGAAATTCAAGAAAACAAGTCTGCGCACTTCTGAATGAATTGCAGTACTACCTGTAGGCAGTTATCATCCAGTTTTTTTTTTTAATTTGTTACATTTATTAGGGGTTTTTAAGGCATACCACCGGAAAATAAACTTCAATTGGGATACAAATTAGCATTAGCAGAATGAAAAATCAATCATTTTTTATGTGCGTACCTGGATTTTTAAGGTTGTTCTAAACAATTTAAGAAATTCTAGTCTTAAAACTAAAAAGTGACTTTTTGCCCTAAATGTACCCTATTTTCTAAAGTAACCCCTCATAATGGGAAACCCTTTCAACTTTAAAAAAAATGGTACTGCATGCTTTAAAGGCTTTTAAAGCAAAAAGTTATTTTGGTCCGCAGCCATATTTTTTTCAAAATCGATATTTTTATACCCTCCACCTAAGGGTTGAATCTCGTAATATACATTTATATTAAATTTGTGATTCCGTTTGCAACACCACGAAATATTGATTGAAGACTCTAAAGTATATATATTCTTGATCATCATAAAATTCTAAGACAAACTAGCCATGTTTGTCCGAGTGTCTGTTGAAAACACACAAATCAACCTAAAATCCCGAAATTCAGCATGGTGTGGCGGCTTATCGTCTTAAGCTGGGATTGTAAATGTGCAAAATCAGCCAAGGGGATAAAACTTTGCCTAAAAGGGACTAAAAGTGCCTCGGATATAAATAACCTTTTTTGAGTATATGATTTTTATTGTGAACGGATAATGGTTAAAATGGCTGCTATTAGCCAGGTCGCACCTTAAAAAAGGGCATAGTACTTTTTGGCTCATGTGGCACAAAAACGACCCGCATGGTCAAAACGGGCGGTTAATAATCAATATGGTTACTCAAATTAATTTTGCTTCTAATTCAAATGTAGTCATGTTGAAGTTTTGGCTAAAATAAAGGGCCCAAAAAAACAATATTTTGGCGCTTTAGCGTATGGACTATTGAGGGTGTATCAGGTACGGCTTGGCCGAACTTAACGACATTTTTACTTGTTTAATATATACTTGGTACAAACAAATGTGGACGTCTGAATAAATATATGAAACCAATAAAAAAGATCATTGATTGCAATATACATTTAAATGTACGAGATACAGTTCGACAAAGTCGAAGAATTATTTTCAATTTTCTAGTCCTGTGGACATCTAATAAAGTTTTACATCTTATAACGTTCCCCAAGGTTCAAAATCTCGGTGGAAATCAAAATAGTGGGCTCGAAAGGTCAATTAAGCGTATCAATATGCAGCTCTACGCTGTAGAGGAGAGGGTCTTTCCATGAAGAGTTGTCTAACAATACTTCAACAGATCACGCGTGGTCTGTGAAAACCAAATCGAGAGAAACCTCTAAAAGAATCACGCTTTCGAAAAGAGCACACCAAGTCATTTAGGAAATTAGGGGGAAGCTTGAAGGAACTCCCCCTTAATGGACCAGTATGAGGATGGTAAACATGTTTGCCGAACCTGGAAGCATCACATGAAGACCGTACCATCAAGATCCCTATGATCGGACTCAAGACACCATCGCATAATCAATTGTGGCAAATCCAAGCGTTTCGACTCGAAACTTATTGGCGCAAAATGGAATTAGCAGGCGGTCATTACAACGGCTAATTCATGATTATTGAAAATTATTGAACTGGCCGAAGACAACAGCCCATCAGACATAAATGGCAATGTAAACAAGCAAAATTGCTTGTTCCGAATATGGAGTGAATCCAAACCACAAATACCCCATTAAACGGAACTGCACCCAGAACGAGTTTCTGTTTGGTGTAACTGTGACTGTCAACGGGGATCGTTATTTAAAGATGTTGAAGAGTTTTTCACCCAGAACTGCGCCGAAGAAGTATCCGATTCAACAGCACTTGGTTCCAGCACCATAGAGCAACTGCACATATAACCAGACCGGTTATAGAAGAGCTTTAACGACTCCCAAACAAATTAATATCCAGAAATTCCTCTTTCCGCTGGCCCTCAAATTCACCGAACCTGACTGCACCAGACTTTTTTTAATGGGCTTATGCCAAGCAAGATCTATAAACAACGAAACCAAGGAATTTGACTGAATTAGGCCGTCCGCTAAAACAATAATTAACGCGATCCAAACTTCAACCCTTTAGGCCGCAATGAATATTTTTCTGCTAAGGTGTCGCATATGAGTGTATGAGCATGAAGGTCATTTACGGTCTATCATCTTCAAACGCAATTTGTCATATAAATTAAATTGTATTTTTTTACAATAAAAAAATAAAGAAATACATTTATTAAAAATATACTTATTTGAATTTCTTATTGTAGCACAATTAGTGCGCCACCCTGTAACTAAAAGATGTATAAGCCCAGCAAACCAAACCTTCAGAATTCGGTCAGAATTCTGTACGACAATCGGCAAAATGTTCCGATTTATTACCGAGTTCGTAACGAAAAACATATGCGATGGTTTACAAAAATTCTGAATTGAAAACTCTGAAAAACAAAATCCTCAGAGAAATCGAACAGAATTCGTAACGATTTCGGTAAGAATTCTTGATAGAGTTCAAATATTGTTCATAATTGTCCTTTATCAGACATTGTCGGCAAATTTGGGTTACTGGGAAGACAAAAAAGGTCTGCCTAGGTGGTAGTAAACGGATTGGTGGTCGGAGGGTACTAGGGTAAAATTGCTAAGTTCTGAACCAGTGGTCAGATTTTTTTGTTTTTGGGCTTGTGGAAAGTTATTTAAGAGACCATTCAGAATCATTAAAAAAGTGAAATCGCTGATATACGGAGCTTTCAAAATAAAATTTGGGAAAAAACAACATAAGAACGTGCACATAACCTTAATTAACCTCATCCAGACGGCAGATAACTGATAAAGCCCTACCTCTTACCTTACAAATCCTTACCAATCAAATGTTATGACTATAGTCATACATTTTTTTAAATTTTTTTTACTGGTCTCTTAAAAACCTTTTTAACAAGCCCAAAATAAAAAAAAATCCGACCACTGGCTTAGAACTTTTTACCCCATTACCTTCAATCCGATAATTTTCAAACCGCTGCCATTTCGCCTTCTTGCATTTTCGGTCATGGTCGTAGATGGACCTATTTTCATGATATTTTCATGTCTAGTCGTCAATGAATGAATCACCCTATATTTCATAGGAAGATTTATTCGGATTTGTTTTGTACAAGAAATACAGACGAATCTTAAATTACGTGGGTCTACAACTTGCTCCACAATGTGACTGCCCAATTTTCTTGCATTTTAAATATTCCGTCATTTTTACATACAAACAAAACAGTCATGAACCCAATTTGAATTAATATACTACATTAGGGTACTTCGAATTATTTATATTCTAAATAATTATGTACATATGATGTAAGGTATACTCGCGCAGAACCATTAAAACCCAAGATGACAGTAAAGTTATTAGTGAAATGTAAAACAATTGGGGCATGGTTTTTTCTGGTGGATGTGACTGAAATTGGGTAGCTATTCAACCCTATTCCCGCTGTCATCAGAGTACTGACAAATTGGGTTGAGTCGGATGAGGTACTACCGACCAAGTAGCTGTGGTAGTGATATGAATGATATAGTGATCCATTATTAAATGACAAAATTCAACCTTTCGAATAAAACCAGAAATTTGAAAAAATGATCAGTAATTTTTTTTACAGCTGATTTAAATTTATAATGTTAAATCGCTCACCCTGTATTTATGCGACCAATATCGCTATACACACTTAAAGAACCGTGGGGAATAACCGTTTTATTTTTTTGTGTTTACTGCGTAGACAACACGTATAGCGTGATCAAGGAGGTATTTTTTCTATAGGGTTTTTTCCGCAGATAACGAGTGAGTTGTGTTTAACTTTATTTTCGAAAACCACTGTGTGTGACACCCTATGGCATAGTTGTGGCCAACATTTGAAGCAAATTATATTCAAAAAATACATGGCATAAAATGTCCTTTTGAATGAACAATAAAGATTCAACACTTGATTTGAATTTTTGTATTTTGAAAAAATACCTTTATAAATACAAAACAATCAAACTAGCATTGCAATCAGAGAACTAGATAAAGGGTGGTCCAACCATTATGCACGATGTTAATTGTAAGTCACGCCTTAACGTGAAGTTTTTTTTGACAAATTCAACCATGAGGACGTACACAACTGAGCAGCGAGTTAAGATTGTTGAAGCCTTTTACAAAAATGGGCGTTTAAATCAAAATGAATTTCGTGCACTTCGTAATCTTTTTGGTCAGCATAATCGACCAAACGCATCCTCAATCGGGAAAATTGGGAGCAGGAAATATAAAAACACCTATGCATTCTCGCCCAGCTTGTTCTGCGGAAAACATTGATGTTGTGTGCGATGGTGAGGCAGGAAAGCCGCAATAGTGTTCGCTATCGCGAGATGATAACGGACTTCTTCTGGCCAGAGATTGAGGATATGGACCTAAACGATATGTGGTTTCAAAAGAATGGTGCCACTTGCCACACAGCCAATGCAACAATCGCTCTTTTGCCCGAGAAATTAAATGGCGATGTTACGAGGGCGACCGCAATTATTATTATTTATTTTTCAACATAATCTCCTTCCAACTCAATACACTTCATCAAACGTTTTTCAAGTTTTTTAATTCCATTCGAAAAATAAGATTTTTCAAGACCTTCAAAATATGCCACAGTTTCAGCAATAACCTCGCTATTGGACGAAATTTTTTTTGCCACCGAGAAATCAGAAGGAGCTAAATCTGCCGGAATTTTTTTTCCACCGAGAAATCAGAAGGAGCTAAATCTGGTGGATGCGAAGCAATTTCAAATCGTAATTCGGCCAGTTTTTGTTGAGTTAAAAATGCAGTGTGTGAAGGAGCATTATCTTGATGAAAATGAACTTTTTTTTTGTAAATGCGGTCGTTTTATCTTGATTTCTTCACTCAACCGATCCAATAATACACAATAATATTCATAATATAAATATTATACCCCTTGCATCCTAAAATACTGTGGCCATTAATTTTCCTGCTGACTTAACAGTTTTCGCCTTCTTGGGACCACTTTTACCAGCTTCTATCCATTGTTTTGACTGTTCTTTGCATTCTGGGATGTAGTGATGGATCCATGTTTCATCAACAGTTATTAATCAATTACAGTTATGAATCGATTACAGTTATGAATGGATTACGCTGATAAATCGCTAAAACGCTCCTCGGAATTGGTCCAACGGACGATTTTTTGGGGAAAAGTCAACAAACGCGGCACATATCTTGCGGATAGCTTTTTCATGTGGAGTTCATCATGTAAAATACTCCAAACTTGTTTTTCGTGTATTTTAACAATATCAGCAAGTTCTCTGAGCTTCATTCGTCTATCTTTAGTCGCTTCATTAAATATTTTTCTAATGTTTTCAATAGTAGTAGCAGTTTTCGGTCTTCCAGAGCGTTGTTTATCTTCTGTACGACCCATTTTAAATTGTTGAACCCAGGATTTCACGTTGGAGTATGATGGTGCATTATCACCATGAACATAATCCAATTTATCTTTGATTAATTGTGGCGTATAACCTTTCATATAAAAGTGTTTAATTACCGCACGAAACTCTTTATTTTCCATTTTTCAAAAATTATAAAACTTGTTTACTTCAATCACCTGTAACAAAGAAAATAATCATTAAATATTTCGGAAATTTTGACAGATGGCTTATAAAAGATTGCTTTTAAAAAACAAAAAAAAGTTGCTAGTAAACCAGAAAATGTGCCAGGCCAGTTAGTTTTGCGGTCGCCCTCGTAATTGGCCGAAACGCTCATGTGATTTCCCAGCAACCCAAACCTTTAGAATTCGGTCAGAATTTTGTACAACAAAATGTTCCGATTTCTTACCGAGTTCGCAACGAAAAACATATTAGAGAGTTGACAAAAATTCTGAACTACTTCTCTAAAAAAAATCCTCAGACAACTCGAACAGAATTCGTAAAGATTTCGGCAAGAACTCTCGATAGAGTTCAGATATTGTTCATAATTGTCTGATATCAGACAGTGTCGGCAAATTTGGTTTACTGGGTTGTCACCGTTGGACTTCTTTCTTTGGGGATATTTAAAAGAAAAAGTCTACATCAATAAGACAAGAACAATTGAAGGGTTAACGGATGAGATAATTCGGCACATTAACGACATTGAATCTCCATTATATCTCAGAGTCCTTGAAAAAATGGACCATTGCATAGGCTATGTCACCGAAGCCGTAGTGAACATTTGGCCGATATTTTGTTTCACACATAATTGTCATTTTTTTTTTTATTTATAATTAACATCGTGTGTTTTAATTGGACCACCCTTTAGCGTGAGAGCGACGTATTGCGACCGCTATGCGAAAACTTTTGATTGTACGTGTATGAATGTATGACAAATATTTTAAATAGTTACTTCTAATTGATGAAGTCATTGGCCTATTCAATTTATTATTGAAAATTACAAATGTTATTATAGTTGAGATGTCGCTAATTAATGGAAATTTCATCACTTGCGAAGCAACTCAAAACAAGAATTCAAGTATGAGTATATTTCAAGTTTTAGATGAGTATAAATTACGATCATATTAGATCAGAATCGTCATTTAACATAAACTGATTCATTTTTAGCATAAACGTGTTTTTACGTAGTCTAGATCAGATACAAAATTTAATTAACAACAGTTTAGTACGCATATACTAGTCTGGGGTTGACATTTTCTTCCCACTTGAAGCAAGAAAAAAATCTTGAGTCGGGATTTTCGAAATAATTATATTAATTGGCTTAGGCACACTTAAGCTTTTTTTCTTACACTGCGAATTTTCAACTTCCGGCAGTCGAAAACCTATTGAAATAAACGTCCAAGCCAGACAAGAAATTTAAGACGGGGCTTTTCTATGCCTACAATTCAATATCATTAGCTTTTGTAACTTTTCATTATATATTTCAGTGGTTTTCAGAACACTAAAAGTTAAGAAAAACGCAGCGTAACAAAAGCTTCAATGTGCCCTGTCCTTTAACCTCGATCTATTAAATAAAATTAGTTTTTAAAGAAAATGGCTAAAAATGGCAGCTGGAACTGGTCGAATACTGCCGCCTTTGTGAGATAAGCGGGAGATCTAGACAGTGAAGCGCCTTTTTGTATATGCCAGTCCCTCCAGAAAAACAACGTAGTTAGCTGGAAAAATACTTTCTGAAAGATCTGGATAAGCTATTCGGCTGTAAAATGTTAAATCAAAAGAATTTTATATAAGTAAACAGATTGTCGTGCCTTTGGGGCAGCTACCGCAATAGCGTATTTTTTTTAAATAATTTTTTTCTTTTATAATAAAAAAGGACAATGGGTCACCGAGTGCATGTACCTTGTGTCAACTTTTAAAGGTTACAAATTTCTTCTAACTTCTTCCTTTCGAACTTTCGAAATAAACCGCGGATATGAGACCAGTAAGAAGAGCTGTGGAGTACACAGTAGGAAGAATAATAAAAAGTTCAAGCAGTGATAAGAACTAAATGTTGATGCATTAACCCACCAAACGCAGGGGTTATAGGGCAGTCAAACAATAATCAACAAACGTCAAATTTATGGAGGTGGACCAACATCAATGCTGGATAACGTAAACAAACTAGCGATACATTCATCACCATGGCACACTTAAAGAATGAAGTCTCTTGCCCAAAAATTAATAATCAGATGATGTAACCCTTTGACTTGCGATTGTCAAACTTAGATGACATACGCGTCAAATTCACATCACATTTGGAAAAAAAGTGTGTTCGTTTACTTGTCTAATAAAAATTAGCGCGTAAGGCAAATTTTACTCTCTTTTTATTTAAATTTGCAAGAAAAATAAATGATTTTGTTTACTGTTTGTACTAAATTTCATTTTATTTTGAATTTTAAAGTGTTAAGATTTGTAACAAAAAAATGAGCAAATGAGAACATATATTAAATAAAATAAGATAATATTCCAATTTTTACTTAACTATTCTGTTGTAAATTTATGTTTACTTTTATTTGTTTACATAAAACAGCTGATTTCAGACAACCGTTCTATCTTGCAAATTTTGGTTGGCTAAAATTTCTCCAACCAAAATTGGCAAACTCTCTAACATCGAACTGTCAAAATTATCTCTCTCTAGCTCTCATTTACTGGACTTTTTGTGTAAACGAACATGACCCAGTAAAAATTTGCACAAATTTAAACAAATTTGCAAGTAAACGAACACATTTAAAGATTTGTAAACATACAATCAATAAAATGTGTACTGTTAGTAAGTACTAAATACCTCAAAAAGAGTCATAGTTACTGGACTTATTGCCGCTTAAGGCCCAAAAACGTCCCACATGGTCAAAACTGGCGATAAGTATTTAACATGGACTTATGTGTAACCAAATTAGTTCATATTTGACTTCTTATCTGAATAAAGAGTAATTTTCAAGTTTTGGTGAGATGAGCGATGGACACATGGGCCGAAAGGGCCCAAAAACTTAAAGGTGTTTGCGCGAGCATGCACTGGCGTTTTTACATTTTCAAAAGACTCAGTTTGATGAATAATGCGTAAAATTCTACCGATTGTGGACACATTTGGTCGATTATACTTATCAAAAAAATCAAAAAGTTCACGTTATGCATTTTGATTTGAACGCCGATTTTTCGTAAAAGGCTTCAGCAATCTTAAAGCGCAGCTTATGGTTGAATTTGTCAATCACTAAAACAAAGAAATGTCAAATTCAGTTGGGCAAAAAACTTGACGAACAATTAACATCGTGCATTAAGGTTGGACAACCCTTTATTTAACATATTAGACTGGATAGAGGCTAATAGTCGCAACTTTTCCAGTCTGAAGCCTAGTATTCACCCAAAACGAAATTTTCGCGTAGGAGTTTTGTCTTTATCTTTACAAGGATTAATTGTAGTGTAGAAGAATCAGCCGTTATTCACTTCAATAATATATTCATTTAAATAACGTCAAAAATGACTTCGCAACATTTGTTATTTATTTTCAAATGTCAAAAATTCTTTAACCAAACAATTATAAGAACATTAATTTTCTTTTCACACGGTAAAAAACGTCCCAACTGCTTTTATAAACGTTCTTGTAACAGTTTCGAATTCTGACACCGTTTCAGCTGAGCACCATCAAACGAAAATAGCTGTACAGAATCTATGATTGGTACATTTTGTTTGCTTTGCTACAAGTATTTCTTATAAAAGCGAAAATTTCGTTTTGAGCCTAGCATTCACCTACAACCTTTAAGCTATTTACGTTTGGTGGTACTGAGCAGTGTTGACTTTTTCGCCATCTGCAAACATAAATTAAAAGTCGTGTTCTTTTGCGGCAACTAGCTTCGTTACCTAGTTAGTTTGCAGTATGGTAATCTGGCAAATTGAAAAAAAATTTAAGCCGATGTTGAATGTAAACTACACCTGTACATCAAGTTTTATTGAATTTCATTTGATATTTCTCAATTTCAAACTAACTCAATTTGAACCATGGAAAGATACATAAGCGAGCAACGCTTATTATGAAAATGGCCGTCAAGTCAAAATGCATATCGTGCACTTCGTATTTTTTTCGTTCAATTTATTCTTCCAAATGTGCGTATAATCGGATAATCGTGCAAAAATTTGAGCAAACCGGGTCTGTAGGAGATGTGAAAACACCAGTGCCTGCTCGTACTGCAGAAGATACTGCTGCTGTTCGCGATAGTGTGGCTGAAGAACCGTTTACCTCAGATCGTCGTCGTGCCCAACAATTGCACCTCTCACGCTTGTCGTTAATGAACATTATGCATAAAGACTTGCATTTACACGCTTATAAGGTGCAGTTAACTCAAGAACTAAAGCCTCTTGACCATTCCAAACGTCGTCAATGGTCAGAATAGTGGCAACAGTGGATTATCGGCCCTTAATATTTAACCACCCTTTATAATGACAGCATTGTTCCACTTTGTTTACACCAATTAGATATAAAGAACAAGGCAGTTCTTTGCCGAATTTGTCAAAAGCAGGCAATAAAAACCTATAAATTGTAATAAAATAATCCAAGTAATGTAATCAATCAATTAATTGCCACACATTTGCTTTGGAAGAATGGGTAAAATTTTCTTGAACTATCTCTTCGAGTTGATTTTTAGTTTAACTTATCCTATATCGTGAAAGTGAACCCAATACGAATCCGCCAACGAGACCTCTTCTTGTTTGATCATTTTATATATAACAAAAAGACTTATGGTTTTGTATAGCGGGGGTGTCACTGTTGTTTTTTTTGTAAGAAAAGTAAATGTGGTAACTCGTATAACTCGTTTCTGTAGCGAGTTGAGGCCAACTCGCTCGCTAACCGGGCAACTTCCATGAAAAGGCTAGTTTAGTAACCTCAAAAGAACAGCTTATGTTCTAATAATTGGTTGGTCAAGGAATTTTGACATTTGCAAAAAAAAATGTTATCGCCATTTTTGAGGGTATTAAAATAAATATGATTAAAATAATTTATTTGAAAATATACAACGGCTGTTTTTTTTTACACTTGCAGAGATAAATGCCAAACTCTAAAGCGAAAATTTTGTTTAAGGAGAATACAAGTCTTAAGTCCTGAAAGAAATGTGTTCTTTCTAATTCTCTAATTTTTATATCAAGAGTCTAGTACATCTGCATTTTTTCTTTAGGCGAGAACAAAATTGTCTCTTTTGTTCACAAATAACTTTGCGTTCACAATGACTTGCTATTGCGGTCTCGCTGCGCAGTCTTTGTAATTGAGGCTTAATCTAAACCCCACTATAATCCATGAAATATGTTAAATCAATTAATCTTTTGTTTTTGGTTTTCGCACCTTTAAAATCGCTATATTATTTCTTCGTGGTGTAAAACTCTGAATTTTTTTTAATCCAATACTGGCAACTCTGTTATAAATAAAATTGTTCACCTTAGCACAGCCAACAACCCAAATCAGTGCTGTACCTTTTCTGTCATTACTTACCCCACCCCTTGGGATTTCCCAGAAAAATGCGGCCAAGTATGTACGCAGTGCTGCCAAACCAAAACAAAACACATTTTGTTGTTTACCTCAGTTTCTCTCGATCGGTCATTGAAGTTGGTTGTGGCGGATACTCTCGTTTTACGGTACGAAATTGACGCGAAACGAAAGAACGTGTTTGTTTCGTTGTACAGTGGATAAATAAATGTACATGTAACAGTAAAATTGCAAAATACGCATCTATTATTTTGTTTACAAAATTGAAGTTGTTAAAAAATGAAGTCAAAAGTAAACAAAAATTAATAAAAGTGAATTAATTGAAAACATTCGAAAATAATAAATTATTAATAGCAAAGAATTTGAAAAAGAAAATAGTTATACATACCTGAAATTTATGAAAATTCAACAATTTGAATTGGAAAAATATAAAAATGAATGAGAAATTGAAAAAGTAAAGTTTGTCTTAACAATTGTGTGAGTGATTAATTTAAATACAGCATACGAGCGATTGGATACTAATTATTTTAAACGGATTATCACATTTAAACATCATCATTTGAAATATTGGAGCAAAAGGTATTGATTCCCCTTCCCAGGAAATGACATGACATTTTAATGGACAGAAGCTGAAATCTGTGTCGGTGTATCTTTTCCATCTCTCCTAGCTGCCAGCGAGGGCAGAGTGCAAAGTAATACCAACATCTTCGTGGGGTTCTCTTCTTCTCTGTCTTTGTTTTCACGTTCCTTCGTTTAATTAAAATTTGTAAACAAATCATTTCCCTTCATTTGGCTTGTTTTCGTCTGTTATTTATTGGATTTTAAGTTGCAAATTGTATTGTCCGGGACACCGGATATATTTATTTGTTTTTCTTCTTGTCTCTAGGGATCGGAATTTAATGCAATTTGAATAAAAAAATAGGTTTGAAGTGTACAATAGAGGAGGGCAAAACAAAACAAATCAAGTTTAGGTACAATTACAATAACAAAATACCAATCTGTAGAGCACATAATTTACAACAAGAAAAAGAAACAATAGGATGGCGGCCACCGATATTTTCCGAGTTACGAGACCCTAAATTTTGGATAGACAATTCAACTCATCTCATACTAGACAGTGTATTACAATAACAATATGGGTGTCGTTCGTGAAATACCTTCAAAATGGTGCATACATAATTTTGATTTGTTATTTCATTGCGAGGAGGAGGCGTGTTTATATTTTTATTTTCGAACTTTTTTTAAGAAAAGGTGTCAAAACAAAAAATATAACTGATATGGAGGTTTGTATTTTGATAAGTTGAATTGTAGCCAACACCTAAAGCTTTTATTTTAGACCTAATTTGACATTCTAACCCATTAAACGCCGGATGTTGGGTATATTATTTGATTTCCGCAACTTGCCGCAACTGTCAGTTTGCAGGAGAGAGAGGTAAGAAGAATAGAAGGGGAAAAAACTTGACCGTACTGTCAATTTCTTTTGTGTTTTCCGTAGTGTGAAGTTGGCTGCAAATTATTTTAGTATATTTTCACACAAAACTTAGAACGAATGAAAACCAAAACTGCCGTAATCGAATTGCTTTGTGTAAACAAACGCAAGAGGCAAATTCAAAAGGGATTCGTAAAAATTGATGCAAGTAAACTTTGACTTGTGTAAATAGGGACTATAAGAATAGTTTTATAAACACAGAGCAAACATAACATCTTTCTGTGTGGTCGAGCTTAAATACTTTTAGCTATGGACAGGCCTAATGTAGGGTCTCGGTTCTGCTTTAAATCACTGTCATTGGAATATGGGTAAAAACCTTCATCGTAAAAATTGACGCAAGTAATGTTGCCTCTTCTAATTGGGGACTATAGAAATAGTTTTATGAACATAGGGCACACTTTTTTCTAAAAAAATCTCCTTCCTGTGTAGTCAAGCTTAAAGACTTTGAGGTATGGATTGGCCTAGTCTAGGGATTTGGGACATTAAGCCTTCTGCTTCTGATCACTGTCACTGGAGTATGGATAAAAAACTACATTTAATTTTTGGTATTACAATAGTTTGTTTCGGAAGAAATGGCGCCGCTGGTGATACATTATTTTAAACATATCGCTCGATTTTTTTAAAATAATTATTCACGATTTGTTTTTTTTTATTTTTGGGTCTTTCTAAAAATTAGGAGGGAGGGATATCTACAACCGACTCGCGCGATTTTTGAAAATATTTTTATTGTCTCCTCCTGGGTTAAAACGATTAGTTGGATACTCATATTCCGTTAACCTGCTAAGAATATACATTAAGGAAGATATTACAACAATAAATATTTTTATCGCCAAAAACATTTATTTTTTTTGTTTCAAATAAAATGTTTTTTCTATTATAAAAATATGGAGTCGATCCAAGAGTTGTACATAAACTATATTTAATCCTTAAAAAACAAGGTGCCAACCACCATTGGAATCAACGAAATAAAAATTCGGCTGAAGTTCAGTTTATGTGGAGCACCCTTTTAGTAAACAAAAAATAAAATATGCCGCCTCCTTTCGAAAAATACAGAAATAAATCAACATGAATAGTGAGACTGAAATGATCCCACTATTAACAGGAATAATATGAGACTTTAATGCAAGAAAGTAACATCAGGAGTCTAAATATGTGTTTACTATACGGATCGGACATGTGTAGGGTCCGCTAGACCTATTGGCTTAAATGCTGCAGTCGAAGGACTTAGTTGAAAGCAGGGGTGACTGCAATTTCGGTGAACGAAGTTCTTATTAAAAAGAGGCTGAGTTGCAGAGAGTTTCGAAAATTTTGTTAGACTGTGAAGTGAGTAGCCAACTCAAAATCAGGTGCCAGAAAACCAAAAGGTACACCTGTAGTCAAAAAAAAAAAAGATTGTGCAATGTTTAAAAAAATCCATTAACGTTGCCCAAACAAATCTAAAACTATTTAAATATTGAAATATTCTGGAGAAAGTTAGAGCTCGTTATAATAAAAAATGAGCTTATGATGCCAGAATATAATATTTTGTTGGCCTGAAGGAATTTGGAATTCTATATTTTGGTCTAAAGAAGAAAAAAAGGGCGGACAGTGCTCAGTTCCCATAGATGCATTGGACAATAATAGGAGTTTTCAGAGTACAATGAAACTACATTTCTAAATCAATTATGATACGAGTATGCTGATTTAAAAACGTAATATGTTTTTATGTTACATTCGCGGTTTTTTTTTTGTAAAATGCAATTTTTTAAAAAATGAAAATCAAAGAGAATCGGTGAAGATTTAATTTTTTCTTATAAACGAAAGTCCAAATTAATTTATTGTCCAAACAAATATCACCACCGAATTTTTTTGGTGTTTTTTGGCATCAAAAATTAAGATTTTTTGGAATCATAGACTCTTTAAAAACTGAAAATCAAAGATAATCTAATAATAAAAAAAATACTCTAAGAGACGAAAGTCCAAACAAATTTATTGTTCAAAAAAATTTCACCGAATTTTATGATGTTTATTTTTATTTTATCATCAAAAATTTACCTTTTAAAAAAATATATACCTTTTAAAACAATATTTAACTTTAATTAATTAATTAAAAATAATATAAAATTAAAAGAAAGCTAAATTTGTAACACTCCTTAACTATTCAAAAATTATGAGCCAGTTGGATTCATTCTAAAATAGCGTCCTTGACAAATATTTTTGTTCAACTACTTAGGAACGAAACTAAAATGTTAATTGATTCTGAATACAAATCGCTAAGTTTAAATTGCTCTGTAGCCCAAAAAAACTATTTCTATGATAAAATATTTGCGGATTTTTCTTAGTTGGACAATTACCCTTAAGCTGATAACAAAAAAATTTAAATTCGATTTTTGTCAAAGAAACGAAGCAAGTGCCTAAAATAACTTATTAAATTAAGAATTCCTAAATCTTTAAGTCCAAATTGTGGTAAATAGTTATACTCGGTGCATATGTAATAACAAATCAATGAGATTTGTATTGCAAATTTAAAGATTATCAAAGATTTAAGTTATTTTTACAGACTATTAAAGTTGACATAATAACTATACAATTCAATACGTTTCCGATCCCTAATTTATAAGCACTTGTTTTTGACTCGTTTTCTCATACATTAAAAACTTTTGAATTTGTTTAGTAATATTTCTCTTCTGATTTTTAAATGAATTTGTTTTATGGGACTTGTGCCAAATAAAAAAAAAAACATAAACAAACAGAGACTGTAAAAAATGTTTATATTTCCCTCCAAAGCCGTTAAGCAAACATTTGAGCCATCCATTCACTTGATCGTTTATTAAATATTGACATTGGCACAAACGCTGCCGCCACTTTTATTGCATATTAGCGAAGATTATAATGGATTTTGAGATTTTTATGAACTGTTTCGGCAATCGTTCCTTATTGTAAACAAAAACAAAGAAATGTTTATTTTGTTTTTTCGCACTTTTGGTAATTGTTAATTAAAAATGTATTCTATATACTGGTGTGGATCGAAAAGGAGACATGTGTATGCATATATGTGATGCGCAAAATAGAAAGGGACCTAAGGTTTTAAAGATTAGGTCCCTTTCTATTTGCGCTTAGAATCGTCGAATTCACTTTCATAAAACGCTCATATCTCTGGGAGGGAATACTTTTGGGGCATGGGATCGGTGTACATTATTCAAACTCAAGTGCTTAAAAACGTTTAAAACAATTTTTTTTAAAGCAGTCGAATCAAACAAAGTAGTATATCTTCCCGACGGACACCCTGTATAAAAAACTTTTAATTAAAAAAATAAGAGTGAAACTAATAAACTTTAGATAATTGAAGTAGTTTGCACATTATTCAAATTCAAGTTTTTAAAAACGTTTAAAACAAAGTTTATTTTAAAAGCAATTGATTAGCATACTTGGAACAACGTACATGTCATCTATTGATTTAAAAAAGACAATGATGTTTAAATTTTTTGGAGAATTTTGGACAGAAGTGATAACGATTGGCAAAGTTTTTTTTTTAACTTTAGCAATAAATGGGTACTCGTTTTCCATTGTTCTTCATATAAGTATTGGATTAGGATTTAACGGCAAATAGGCGGTCTCTGCCGATAGTGCTTCAATTGTATTGGAACACTATTGCCATCGGGATGGAATTTTTCGCGCCTAGTGTTTGCACTCTTGTTAAGGAACCTCCATACACAACTTTCTCAATCGGCGAAAATAAATGAAAGCATATCCCAAATTTAAGCAGTACGCATTATTTGGTTTACAATTAAAAATATTTGAACTCAAAAAAAAAGAGGACATAAAGTGTCAAGTTTTAGACTTTATTAAAAACAAAAAGTCGACTTAACCACTTTGAATTTTTGTAAACCCAAAAGTCGATTAATCGATTAGTCGAAAATCGCCATATAGAACCCTAGTATGAGATTGAAAATTTGTCATGCTGTACTTTGCACACAAATTCCTACTTTTGGAATATTCTGGGGGAGATGACAGAAATCTCTTATAGACTTTGATCAGCCGCAAACTGACCGATTGAAATATTTCCTTTTCAGTACAATAACCCAGGAAGGGACTCCATTTGCCATCACTCGACAGTTTAATACTCGTATATGAAGTGTGATATCATTTGTGCCAGAAGCAACATAATTTTCTTATTTACACTATGATTCACTTTTCCGAAATTTAACATTCAATCCATTGATTTTCTTCATTCGAATTCATTAAAATCTTTACGAAGATACTGTGCTGTGATCACGCAAATATTGCGTTGTGTATTTCCTTAAATCGTTTATTAATTCGAATTTCTTTACAAGTTTATTTAATCTCCTGTCAGACGAAGATTTTTGTTTTCTGTTTTGTTAAAATTTGCATATTAACTTTAGTTTTTTGTTTTGTTTTAAATATTGGACGGCGTCAAATATTTTGTAATCTTAACAGAAGTTGTTGTATTTCTTTCTGTTAATCTTTATCATCGTCATCATCTGGGGCTGGAATCATCGTGGAAACGACAATGAGAAGACAAATTATGGTCTCCCCCAATGATCGATGTTATTTCGGTTTTATGGTATTTCTCCCTGCCTTTCCTGTCTGTCCTACCATGTCCGTCCATCATTTTGACTACTACTTATTGCTAATTTAAATTAATTTTTATTTGTGTGCGCGTATTTTTTTTCGTATGAAACGTGTCGAGTTTATAAATTATAGGTTAGTTGTTGTGGACTTCTTGCATATGAATAAAATAAAAACTAACCTATAAATCATGCGATGTCAGTTTCGAAGGAGGCGGGTTAATGTTTTAATTTAAATACAATGGATTCGAATAAAATTAATGGATTTAAAAAAAAATAAAGATAAACTGAATTTTATAGGTGGAATTTATTTAGTGTTATAAAGAGGAAATAATCTGATTAGATTTTTAAATGGTATTACAGTTAGTTTTTGATTTTTACCCTATACACATGTTTTGCTTTTGACTTTCTGTATTTGCTTGCACGCAAAAGGACCATTAAAATTATACTAGTCGGCTCAGAATCACTTTTATATTTTGTCAGTATATATTTTCTTGAATTCACATTTCAGGCAGCAAATAAATTGATAATTAAGACTCAAAAAAAAACAAAAACATAGATAAGAGTTTAAACAATTGGCCAACAGAAGAGTTGATGCTTTCCACATCAAATGAGTTCGAGCCAAGAATCACCTGACTTGATTTATTCTATTACAAAAGCACCTTCCGATTTCGATTTCAACGGGCAATTTCATCACATTTCAATAAATTTTGATTATGTACCTTTTTTGGCCTAACAAACCGATAAATTATCGTTAATGATCATGTTCTTTCTCCTTATTTGGGGTATTACCGATCTTCGTTCGGAAATTTTATCAGACTTTAATGATAATTTGTACAACATGTGTAAGTTGAGACGGTCTCTTACAAAATACAAGGCTAACCAACATTTTTAATATACAAGGTGACGCAAAAGCAATTGAGTGAATTGCCTAATGTCACTGAAAAAATTTATAATGTTTAATTCGCCTTGTATTACCCGACTTTAAATTTTGCTTATTTGTTTGAGTGAATAATGAATAGAGTGCCCCGGTATTACCCGACTTTTTAACTTTACTTATTTTGATTAAATTGATTAAATTATGAATAGTGTCTCGGTTTTGAGAAAATCTTTATTTCGGGTTCTTTTCCAAAACTGTGATTTAAACGACTGGCATTAACCGACATTCCAGTTTTAGCCTTTTGCTAAGAGTGGTAAAAATTTTCCGAATTATAAGTGAAGAAATTTTGCCCAGATATAAATATAATTATCATATTTGAATTTATATGAAACTTGCATTGTTTTTGGTACCCATTTGTCCATGATGAAATGGGCCAGATTTTCGGACATTCATTCACCAAAATTTAGCCTATCTGCAAAAATAATTTTATTATTAGCTTTTAGGGAAAATGTTATAGATATTTTGAAGCCATATGTCCATGTATACAGGAAGCCATATTTTGGGCCCAGACAATTTGTACTAAGCCTTATGACTCATATCGGTCCAAGATTGGTTGTATGTGAATACCATATTTGATTAAAATCAGAATTAATATGGATGTTCTAGATCAGTTGTATGTTATATCGGCAGAGATCTTTGCACTCGGGCTATATCAAAACGTGGACTACTGTGGCCCATTTTTATAGAAGCTGATAACTGATCGATGTTAACGAACTGTGCCAAATTTCAAAAATATTAGATGTACTATGTGTTTTCCTAAAACTTAAGACATAAAATCGGTTTAACATATGTTTGGGTTATACGAGTATATATTTTAAACAATTTTCATAAAAGTCAACAGCCATAGTCCGAAAAACTTACTTTCGCCAAATTTCATGAAGATTGTACAAGCATTGCGACCTGTAGTTTTAAAACAAGCTTAATGTAGATAGCAGATGGACGGACAGACAAATATTGTAAATCAAATGGTGATTCTGAGTTGATCGGTACATTCAAAGATGGGTCTAGTTTTTTTTTCGTAATTACGTATTTTGTACTCGAAAATTATGAACTTATTTGCTTTAACATACAACAACCAAAAAACTGAAAAACCCGACAGCAAAAAACCGGATAAACCGACAAGTAAAATTTAATCCATTTTTGAGTAACCGACTTTCGGATTATGACCTAAAACCGGAATTTCGGTTTTTGGTTTCAAAAACTATTTATGAAGCTCTCTTTTCGTTCCATGTTGTTCCCAGTAAAAATTAAAAATATTGTAAAACAGAAAAAGACATTCGTACAAACTTAAATAAATATTTTTTTTAATTAAATTAAAAAAAAATAATTATTACGTCAATAATAAAGAATCAATAAAGTCTTTTCTGAATGACAAATTGCAACATAAACATACTCGGATTGGCCAACAACTATAAGTTTTTTAACTCAGCCAGCAGTAGGTAACCCAATCTCGACTTAATAACTTCTAGTTGTGTGTTTACATACGATCGTAAAAGATCTTTGACATTTTTCGTTGGTTTTAAGACTTTTTGCATTATAAAACATTTGTGTTGTAGTTATTAAGATTTTGTAAAATTTTAAGATATAAATGCACATCTTTCAATTTAATTCAAAATTGTTTTAAGAAAGTTTTTTTAAACGTTTCACTTCTTTTAGTTTGAAACACCTTCAGGAACAATTTTCTTTATAATCCTTTCATACATTTCCATCTACGTCAGTTTCATGATGACCCCTACTATTACAGGTAGTCACAGCTGACGCAACTTTATGACATGGAGATAAGCTATGCCATGTTAAAATCAGTTGAGGGCTGTGCTAAAATTCACCCAATCCTTTTTATAGTTTATAATCCAGTTGTGTTTTTCAGCAATGCGACTACCTACCTTGGTAGCAACAATATCTTAACTACTAAGATTTATGATATTGTTGTAAAAACTATCGCACGGTCGTAGTTTAAAGTTTATTGTGAGGGAATATCATGTGGGTTAAAAGCCGGAGTAGTAACATTTTACATTTTCCACTTTTTTAATGACGGCGGCTTTACAAGCAAGAGATTTATCCCTAAGGCATATAAAAACAGTAGGTCCTAATCAGTGGGTATGTTATTCCTATTAAGAACAAACGGGGAACTACAATTATATCTTTTCCATACTATTGATACATTTATAGAGGTGTGAACATTAAAAAATCCCTTGCAGAAAACAGGGCTAAAACCAGGGTTTTTAGTGTAATAGTCTCAAACACTTTTTTAGTTGTTACATTGCTTATGACTTGAAGTCTTGACGGCAGATTGTTCCGGACACGTAGACTACACACAAAAAGTTGTCGTTTGATGTTAGACTCCTTATTCTCGGATTGATAATTATCAGTTCCCAGTTGGATCGAGCGAATTTAAGCCGATTAAATAGATAGTTAGACTCTTTACTATTAATGATTTAATGAAGAAGTGAAAGACAAATTATTTAAAAACTTGATATGAAAACTCAGAAATTCGGTCGTATCGCTTTCGGCTTAAAATTTATCCTGCAATATCATTGTAAGCCAAATTTAGTTTCCGACTATTATCTGATTCGTAATTGGCAAAGAATTCTGATTCAGTAGTATTGATTTTATAATTTTGCTTACAGCATTCTAATGTGAAACGCAGCAGATGTTTGGACTGTCATAAACTTTTCAGCATTCCTTGGACCTTACAGACAGTTCCATTAATAATATTATCCATGTACGAGTATGTTTTGAGTTAAAAGTTAATCCCAGATTTAGTGATGTCTCAACACAGCCTACTATCGTAGTATAGTCAAGCATAATGTTATAAATTGTAGCTGCTTTTCTGTTTATAGTAATAAATTTGTTTTTAGAAAATTAAGGCACAATCAGTTATTACGAGGGCTGCTATATATATTGCTGGCCTAATAATAAAAATGCGAATATTTATCATCAAAAATGGTTTTATTGTTTTTCAAAGTACTCTCCAGCATGATTTATACACTTTTGCATGCGCTCAAACCAATTTTCGAAGTACTTTTTCCACTCCGATTAAGACACCCCCAAAACATGGTTTTTGAACGCTTCAACAAACAAAATCGTTGACCACGCATTTTTTTCTTGATGTGCGGAAATAAAATGAAGTCAGGGCTGTACGGCGGATGACCCATCAGTTCGACGTTTTGGCCGGTCAAAAAGGCACTGGTTTGAGCCGATGTGTGAGAGCTCGTATTGTCCTGGTGCACAATGATTCGTCTTCTCTTGCTCGTTTTTCGAATTTCTCCGAAGACTTTCGGCAAAGAAATTGTGGTGCACCACTCAGAATTGACCGTCCTACGTTGCTCAAGCGGAACAGTCGCCACATGACCAGTTTTGCCGAAGAAACAGGCGACCATTTGCTTCACGAACAACTTTCGTTGGATTTGGCTCGTCTTCGAAGACCCACACGATCGAATGTTGTTTTGTTCGATCTTATAAACGTCTTTTGAAGCACCGCGGTCGTATTTTTACAAAATTTCTTTGGACCAATCGACACGAGCCTTTTTTGAGGGATTGTCAAATTGTGCGGGATCCAACGAGAACTAACCTTTTTAACGGCCAGGTGTTCATGCAATATCGAATGTATACTGCCCTAGGATGCCTCTATCTCACGGAATGTCACATAGCGATCTTGCATTATCAGTTCACGCACGGCATCAATGTTCCTGGCACAACGGCCGTTTTTGGACGACCTTCGTCTTTGAGCGAGCGTCGGCCACGATTGAATTCATTTAACCAGTTTTTCACAGTGCTATAGTATGGAGCTTCATCGCCATACAAAGATTTAAGTTCATCAATGCACTCTTGTCGTGATAATCCACGTCGAAAGTTGTGAAAAATTATCGCACGAAAATATTCACGAGTTACTTCCATTTTTTTGTCAGATTGATTTTTTCAAGTCACTGTAAACAACACAAATGGAATGGAAATGTCAGATGGCGCCAGGCAACACTTAGTGTTGCTTAGGCCAGAACCCTCGTATAAGCCCATTTGTTAATTACGTAAATCTAAATCTTTGTTCATGGGTAAAAAGCGTGACTGAAAATCCGTTGATTTAGAGCAAGTGTAGAGCTGCACATCATCTGTGTACATTTAAATGTTGCATATTCTGGGACAATAGGAAGGTCCTTAATGATGATAGAAAAAAAGTGGGACGATAATAGATCCTTGGGGAATGCCCTGAGAGAAATTTAAGTCATTCGGACGTGGATTGCCAGCAATGACCGTTTGTGATCGATACAACTTTATACAGCGAGCCAAATATTGATCAAAAACCATTTCAATGACTGACCCATTTTTTATATGAAACGGCTTGAAACGACTAATTTTGTTCACGGAGATCTGATAAGTCAGTACTTGTTGCCAATAATTCGAGCTAGAAAGAGCTGTCACTGTCAAAATAACATTATTCAAAAAAGAGAACACTAAAAAGTCCACCAGGTATGCCTCGTAACTGCCCTTTTGATATTTGCAAGCCCTGCCCTTTATGTTTCTTTTTCAATGCCCTGCTAATTTTATGGACGGGAGGCACTTATGCCATATAAAGACACATACCGACGGTCGGTCGTAAATAAAAAAGTGTGACAAGCAGTAAAGCGCCATGCACAAAAACCGGCCGACATGCTCGTACCTACTCAGATGTGTTCATAAATTCCCAACGAACATTATAATAAAATGTAATAAACATTTAATTCGTTTATTTCACTTTGTGCCCGTAGTTACAGCTGTCACTTTGACACATTCTCCTTCTCGGTTGTCACCCCGCATACGACACAGTGGAAAACCTCAAAAACATACATATGTGCACAATCTGTGTGTTTAAGTGTGTGTGCGTATGAGTACCTCACAGACTAAGTGTCGTGGGGTCTGTCCGTTGTCATTTTTTATGGCTTTTTAACAAATGGTCACTTTATTTGGCGTTTTGTTTTTGCGCCATGCAAAAAATTATCCACCATTCACCAGTAAGAAATCCAACCGAAGCGAACGAGCGACCGACTGACTGACACAAAGGAAAGTTATAATTTTGTTTTGATGATATTGTCGTAAATTAAGGGATTTTCACTTTCATTATGGCGAGGACAGGCAGACGCACCGCACCACTCAGATAGAGAGAAAAATCGAAACAAACACAATTTCTTTAAACGCCAAAGATGACAAATCAAGTTACTCTTTTTATGAGGGCGATTTTGAAAGTAAGCCGCTTTTTTACAGCCAGCAAAGGAAATGACTTTCTTTCGATATTTATAGCTTGAAAAGGCAGGGGAGGAGAAGATAAAGACTGTGCCTAGCAGGAACGAAATGCTATGCTGTCGTTATTAGATATACCTGCTGACCGGTGCAGGCCTTAATAATAAGACCTAAGAAAGACGTATATAGGAGCACAGAGTTACCAAGAAACAAGTAAAAACGTCGTTAAGTTTGGCCAGACTGAGCCTTACACACCCCCACCGTCCCTACGCAACTATTTGTCCATCTCTCCATATCCAAAAAATTGTTTTAGGATATTCCGATTACAAAAATAAAGAGGGCAGCGCCGTTTGCCCCCAGTGGGGGCATATCTAAAAATTGAATTAAACTACTATATCCAAAATTAAAAAAGTACTAAATTGTTTTAGGATATTCTGATTACAGAAATGAAAAGAGCAGCCCCGGAGCTACACCTGGTATGAATCAAGCCAGCATACTCCCTAATTGTCCCATTGAGGGCATATCCATCAATGAAATTTAACTGGATATCGATTTCGATTTCAATTTATTATTCATTATCTTAAACTAATACATTTTTCGACTAATGCTAATTCTTAATTTCTAGCGTATATGTGAATACTTATCTAAAATTATCTAAATAATACAAATTTTGAAGTTGCAGTGGACTGCAACTTATCATTAGTACATACTTAAACTATATTTCTAAATTTCCCCCTAAAAAGGAATTACAAAAACTGGATATCTAAAATTTAAAAAATACTAAATTGTTTTAGGATATTCTGATTACAGAAATAAGAAGAGCTGCTCCTATTATACGTAAATTTCAAGCCAGCATACCTTCCCGTTTGCCCCCAGTGGGGGCATATCCAAAAATTCTAATATTGGCTTAATTTTGTAGAGATATAACTTATTGTATGAAATTCAACACTTTTTCCTTTACTGATATCTCAGAAATCGACTTTATATAGTAAGTTTAACTATTTAACATTTCTCTGTTCATCCGTTTACAGCAAACTGCTAACGGTGCTGGTTTTTATCTTTGCTAGTTAAATTCAGACTTTTACTTCAGACACATTATGTGTGAGCAATATCTTATTCTTAACCGATTTTCTTAGATTTCAGTAGCATCTGTCCTTTGTCAAAAAAACATACTTCTATCAAATGTCATGAAAATCGAACAACAATTGCGACCTGTAGTTTGGATACAAGCTTTAGAAGAGCACCCGCTGATTATACGTCGATCTGTGGGTGTATTTTTTTGCTAGTTACAAAATTAGTTTGTAAGTTACAAAAACGCCAAGAAACTATCCCTAATACTTTGTTCCACATGGGAATAAAAAGGGTGGTTACATTTTAAGGGCCGATGTTGCATGTGAACCACACCTACCTTAAGTTTTTTTCTGCATTTCATTTGATATTTCTCAATTTCAGACTAACTCAATTTGAACCATGAAAAGATACACAAGCGAGCAACGCGTTAAAGTTGTTCAGGCTTCGGAAAACAGTGGATGATCAATTTTCGAATTAAATCATCTTTAGAGGCACATTTTCACCTCAGTGGATTCGTCAATAAGCAGAACTGCCGCATTTGGGCGAATGAGAATCCAAGAGTGATTGTTAAAAAGCCGATACATCTACAAAGAGGGACTGTTTGGTGCGGCTTATGGGCTGGCGGCTTCATCAGGCCATGTTTTTCCAAAATAAGGCCGGTCAGGCAGTTACTGTGAATGGTGTTCGCTATCGTGAGATGATAACGAACTTTTTATGGCCCAAATTGGAAGATATGGATGTGGACGATATGTGGTTTCAACAGGACAGTGCCACTTGCCACACAGCTAACGAAACAATGGCGCGACAAATTCAATGGCCTTGTTATCTCACGTCGTGGCGATGTTAATTGGCCGCCAAGATCTTGTGATTTGACACCGTTGGACTTCTTTCTTTGGGGTTATTTGAAAAAAAAGGTGTACGTCGATAAGACAGCAACAATTGAAGAGCTAAAGGATGAGATCAGTTATGCCTTAGCGTCATCGAAAATTTAAACCATCGGATGGAGATATGCCGCTAAGGTCGCGGCGGCCACTTGGCCGATATTTTATTCCATACATAATTGAACCATACCAATATTATGATAATAAAAAGAAATGACAATAATTTCCTAAATAATTTGTGTATCATTCAAAATCATTCATAATTAGAGGTTCCAAGCTGTTGTCAAATTTGAAAGGAAAACCCAAAGACGATAAACTGTACAAAATGGGCGAAGTGAGCTTTATCGAGAAATCGAAAAACAGAGTTGAGTAAAAATCATTTTGGGAATGCTTTTTTGTGTTTAAAGTGTGCGAATTAAGTGTTTTCAATTTTAATTTTCTGGCGTTTTTGTGATTGTGTACAAACAAACGAATGTAGAAAAATAAACCGCCAGAATTTGTGCGTTACTGAAATGTGTTTTTTAACATCATTGCAAAGAAGAAACACATCGTTTCTGTTGTACAATTCATCGTCTTTGGGCAAAACGACACAAAACAACAACTTTTCATCAGTCCGAATAGGCTCTCAACACAGGTTAGTTTCAAACATAATTTCACTAATCTGACGTTTACCTATGATGTCATTATTAGCCCCTTAACAAATAGAGGAGATTAACATGAGTGTGCATTTTTAAAAGTTTACACTGTATTTATTAACTCTTTCATACAAAGCGGATGCGTTGAACTACAACTAATTTAAATTTAATGGATATGTTCAAATGTTTTCACAGAAGTTTATTTTAAAATTCTGACTGTTTCAATTGCCAAAATTCCCTATAAAACTTTACAATAAAAGTGATTACTCATTCAATGGTCATTCATCATTCTCACACTCTTCAACAGTGGGCATTTTGAGAGTCCTCTAAAAAAATGATCTTGACACCGACACCCTCAGAGAACTTAATACTCTAAAGTAGTAAAGAATACCCCTTATCCCTTTCCACATTTATGCTTTTGTAATAACGTAGTATAACTCTTTCTCTCTCTCTTTCTTTCATTTACAGATCCATATAAGATTGTCGTCGTCGCCGTAGCCGTACGTTGTGGTTGATGTCATTGCTGTCATGTTGTGCTTATAGCGTTTTATGTTTTTTTTGTGTGCCAAATTTATGTGTCAATTAAAAAATTTGACATACAATAAATGATACGATCACTAAAAGATCACATCAAATGATCAATTAAACAAAAAAGAAGTAAGAGTGGAAGAGGCAAAGAAACCCCCCGGTGACAGTGAGGGCAACAGTACCGTCTTGCCATCGTCGGTATTGTGCCACAACACCCCCGCCGCCTAGTGACTGTTAACTACTACACGCCAACAGTCGAAGAGCAAAATATCGTTTGCTAAAAATACGCGATGCGTCGTTAGAGAGTGCGCTCGCGTTTCTGTCATTCTTCGTTCTGGCGAATAAAACGAATGACAAGAGTTATAAATAAAACGATTGTGTTTAGTTAGCCTCAATTATCTTTAATTGTTGGCATAATTTGTCAACATCGTGAAATTTAATTAAACGATTTTCGTTTCCCCCCATTTAACTGCGAATGTCCCCACCTCAACCTCATTCGCAGCTTTTCCAAGAGCCCCATAACACACCAAGCAACCAATAAAAAAATAAACAGAATAATAATAATGACAAAATGATCGTTCGTTTGTTCATACATGGCGAATGAACACGCGAGTGAAGGCAAGAAAAAAGAAGAAAGAAAAAATAATAACAAAAGAAAACTCACAAATTAAAAAAAGCATATTAAAAAATATCTTCAATAAAAGCAGTTAATTAAAACAAATGAAAAGAAAAGATTGTCAAGTAATTGAAATTAACAAAAAATTACACCGTAAAATTATTTTAAATCACGCTATATAAGTATATCGCTGCTCAAAAAAATATGGCAACTCCATCGTTCATAAGCACATCAGACACTTCCAAATATTGCCAACTACGTTCAGACCTTACTAAAGCAAATATGTTAAATCACCACCACCTTTATCATGATGGCCAGTGTGTAGCCCTCTTCGATGTCCACCATCGGCAAAAGTGCAAAAATTCCATTGCCACTCTGTTATGTGATTATGCCTGTTGCGGCATTGGCGGATTTCCTTGGAAATTGGCCTTTTTATTGATACTTTCTTCTTCGCTTTTGACGCTGTCCTATGGTGCTTCATTGCATCACAAAGAATACCGCAGTGCGGGTTTATTTGCCTTAAATAATTTTACGGATTTTCATGATGCCTCATCGTCGTCATCTTCAGCCGCAGCGTCTGCCATAAAAACCATGGATTTAACAAGTGTCGAACAAAACGATATGGAAGTGATGGATTTCGATTCGTCGCAGTCATCGTCCAGAAATTTGCAATTGAGTACAAAAGAAAATACAGGTAA
Source organism: Hydrotaea diabolus (assembly GCA_963513945.1). Lineage (NCBI taxonomy): Eukaryota > Metazoa > Arthropoda > Insecta > Diptera > Muscidae > Hydrotaea > Hydrotaea diabolus. The sequence goes on along the minus strand of OY740716.1, from coordinate 244,174,880 downwards.
GTCGCAAGATTGATTAAATTATAAAATTTACTTTATAAAGGTCCTTTAAAAAACCTAAGACTTTAATTTAACATGTCCAGTTGCCTGTTCTATAGTTGGCTGCAACATTCTTTATACTGGAGCTATTATAATGATTTAGAGACTAACTAGGTATTAGGGATGTAACGAAAGTGGGTTTAGCGAAAGCGAACATTTAAATTTATTTCTTGCGAAAGCGAAACCAAATATATAAACCGAATATTCCAAATATGATTTTTGCGATTGAAAAACTATTTTTATTTTTAAGATTATTTTATGTGAACTAATAGAAATGAACATTATTTTCGAGGGAAATTAAAAAAAAAAATAAAATTAAAAAAAATAAAACTAATCAACCTAGGAAATTTTTTTATTTTTTCGGATTTTAAATGGACGAAAACAGCTGAGGAAGAAAAAAGGGACTAGAAGCACATCAGTAAAAATTACCCTTTTTCGAGTATTTGCTTAGCAAATAATAATTTTTTGTGGATTTTTATAATTGATTCTTTTAGTCAAAGAAGGAAGTAGATGCTTTGCGGCTCATGTGGCCCAAAAAACGTACCGCATGGTCAAAAAGGACATAAGGGTACACGAATAAAAACTACAAATCCAAATAAAAATTAATTTGGAGTATTGGCTGAAATTAGGGAGGGACGCATGGACTAAAGGATACAAATTTTTGATTCGGGACTTCAGTTTTGGTTTCTTATTTTTTCCAATCCAGCTAAGACCATCTACAATTTTTTCAGCGTTTCCACTCCGCAAATGTCTTTAAGAGTAAGTCAGAAAAATATTTTAGACAAACGACACTCTAGCAGTACTCGTTATATCGGATACTTTCACAACAGTTGATACGCTCTCTCAATTATTTCAAGGCCAACGAAAGTCTCGTATCGACTACAGTGGAATTTATATTTCGACACTTGATTAATCCTTAATTTCTTCTCGCTTACTGGTATAATTTAATTCTACATCAGCAAGGTGTATTGCATAAAGTCATTTATTTAATTTTTGAAAATTATAATTATGTAAGTCTTACCACCGGCCCGCCAAATGTACTCGTATGTGAGAAAATCATTTTCTTGCTTAGAAAATCATTTTCTTGCTTAGAAAATCATTTTCTTGCTTACAAATTCAGTGATTATAATGCATTTTTTTTGGTGGTGCTAAATTTCGTTTGATTCCATGTGAACATTAACTTGCTGAATAGTCATTTAAAAGTACCATCAACAAAATATGCTTTACATAGAAATGGGTTTCTTGAAACCCCCAAAAAGACCATTATTGCTATGTTAAATTAACAATAAAAGATAAATCTTGAAAACACTTAAAAAAATCTGAATGGATATTGTTTTATATTTTTTATAACTCATTAAAGTCACACGTCGTCGCTGGTGCTATAAAATGAGGTTTAACTCTCAAACTCTAGGCTTATTTTGGCGTCAAGTCTAGACTAACAAATGCCCTAAGGCGACCGAAAGAGAGACCAATGAAAATGAAAGCCGCAATTTAAAGCACAGAATTATGAGTGGGTTTCATCAAATTCAAACATTTTCAACATAACTTTGTTGGGAAGACCTGGATTGAAAAATACGAACAAAAAATAAAACACCTTAACACAAGAAAGCTCTTAAAAACAAAAACTCAAGTAAAATTAAAATTTACAAAAAACTGATTTTGCCTAGAAAGTTGGGTAGGCATACGAGTATAAGAAGACCAAAGAAACAGAAAAAATGTCTTTTCTCCAACCCGAAACAGAAGAAAAGCGTGGGCTTCTGGTAAAGATCAAGTGAATCAACAATGCCTTTCTTCTCCCCAACTTGAAATCATATAAAGTACTCAGAAATTTTCAGTAACTTCGATGTTGTAAGAAAAGACTACATCTACTATCTATGAGGTGAGATGTTGAAATCAAAAGTGGAACTAATTCTGAGCTTAAGCTCAAAAATACGAAAAATACCTTCCCAAGAAATTATTGAAATAATTTATGTGTGTTTGTACATTTGTATCAGTTTAAATCCTTCTTTTATTTCTTTCTTTTCGAATGTTTGAAAATCTGTGGTTGTAATCCCCTTCTTTGGGTGTGTGGGTCTTCACTTGTGAAACACTTTCGATTTCAATTTCAATCATGTCGCGTGTGTGTCTCATTATCTCTATTTTTCTATTGACAGGGAAATTAGGTCTAGTTTGAATGCATCAGAGATAAACCGATTATAAACTCATTCACAATCAATTTACATAGGAAATATTGTGTGTATTTTTCTTTTCGTTTTTCAAAAACATTGTCTAATATGTAGCCTGATTTCAAGTAGATCTTCATCATGTAGTCTTTGGCGATAAAAGCGTAAAGTAAGCGTTTATTTAGTGATTGCACACAGTGGGAAGAAATTGAAAATAGTTGGAAGAGGTTTGGGAAACACACATAGAATACAGAAAAGTACATTCAACAAGTAAAAAAGGCGTTAAATTTAAACGGTCTAAGGCTGATTTCAGAGTAAAAGCCATAAGCAGTGCTTTGCGAGAAGCTATAATAGTTCTTGCTATTGCAGAATAAAAACTGTGCGATTGTAACAAAGCAGACCTTGTTACAATTTATTAAGTATATTCTGTTTGTTTTTGCTTTTGAGTTAAGCTTGTATAGTCTTTCTTTTTTAATGGAACACCCACCATGCGATGCGTTTTCGCTTCGCCCAATGAGCTGAAGACTGTTTGGTAGAAGATGACGATTTTTACCGAAAAATCGTGATTTCCGATGCAGCTCATTTTCTTCTCGATGGAAATGCGGAAAAATTGCCGAAGATGGGGTTTAGATAATCCACTCGTGACTATTGGGAAGCCAATGCATCCACAACGAAACACAGTTTGGTGTGGATTTTGGGCTGGCGGCAGTATTGGGCCTTTTTTCTTCGACAAATAAGCAAGAAGCCGTCGTTACCGTCAACGGTGACAGTTACCATGTCGAGCTCAACAAATCTTTGTTTCCAAAAATTCAAGAGAATGACATGGACGACACTTAGTTTTAACAAGACACACATGTCGCACAGCCAAATTAACCATCGATTTTTTACGCACTATTTTCGAAAATCGAAAACTCAGCCGAAATTATAATGTCAACTGGCCGCCTCGGAGTTCTGATTTGAGCCCTTTGGATTATTTTCTGTGGGGAGCCATTAAGGATTAATGTTACGTAAAGCATCCAGAGAATGAAACATGAAATCGAAGTTGTCATTGAAGCGATTCGACCCAGAACAATTGAAAATGTTCTAAAAAATTGGGTTGATCGGCCATTTCAATGATTTTGGCGTCCATTTTTAGATGACAAAGTTCAACCTTTCTAATAAAATCAGTAATTTGAATTACATTGTTCTGCAACAAAATCCTCCTTTGGACAAAACCAACTAGTTCTTATGCAAAATGATCTCCTGAATTCGAGTTGAGAGTCCGTTTTGCCTCATCAAGTATAGTTTTGGAGATATCGTGACAATAATGGGCAATATTAATGCTTAAAAAGTACATCTTCCATATAAATTAAAATTTGTAAAAACCGAAAAAAATTGTGGAAGTTGCAGCCAAAATCAGTAAACATTTTGTCTTCTTTGTTGAAAAATTTTGTTTTGAACTGCCAATTGTACAACAATTTTGTAGTTCTCCCAAATGTTGCACAAAATCATAAAGAACGCACTGTAACGGTTCCAACATGGTATATTTTTTGATTAACCGACCGAAATTACACGCGTTATAGTAGTTTTTTTAAAATATCATAGGAAAAAATCGTACGTAATAGGGCAAAACGGACACTCAATTCAAATTCAGGAGATCATTTCACATAAGAACTAGTTGGTTTCGTCCAAAGGAGGACTCGAAAGTTAATTTTTGTAGAATCAGTTCCGTTTGTGTTATCAGTACCGTTTTTTTACATCCGATTCAACTTAAAATGTAAATCGCGCACCCTGTATTTGACTAATTATTCCGTTATAACAATGAAAATGCCCCAACACATGAAAAAACGTCATTAAGTTCGGCCATGAATAAGTTAACTTGAGGGTATGTAATAAGTCACAAAGGAGGGCTCAAAAGTTAATTTTTGTAGAATCAGTACCGTTTGTGTTATCAGTACCGTTTTTTACATCCGATTCAATTTGAAACGTAAATCGCCCACCCTGTATTTGACTATTTATTCCGTTATTACAATGAAAATGTCCCAACACAAGAAAAAACGTCATTAAGTTCGGCCATAAATAAGTTAACTTGAGGGTATGTAATAAGTCACATACCCTACCCTATATAAAAAGTTACCCTACCTACGAAACTGCAGCAAAAAACAGGTCCGTTTTTTGGGCCCTTTCGGCCAATGTATTCTACCCTTATCTCAGCTAAAAACTTAACAAATTATTGTATATTTGGATTAAATTGATATTGACTATTGATCGTCCATTTTGACGATGCGGGACGTTTGTTGGGCCAAAGTACTACGCCTTTTTCAATAGTATTAATTCTACCATTGTCCTTCCCAAAAAATTATGATTTGCTAAGCAAATTCACAGAAAGTGTCCTTTTGTCAAAAGTTCTTTTATTCTTATATAGGTAAACTTTTTTTTCGCCCTGGGCCGATTTCGTCCATTTACAATCGCAAGCAGCTTTGATCATCATGCATAAGGGAAAAGGAAATTCTTCAATTTCCCTTGCCTATATCGTTTGACCGCTTTCGTGCTTTTAACAGACACTGACGCACAAGGCTAGATTGTCTTAACATTTTACGACGATTAATAAAATATACATTTTATAGGGTCTTCAATCAATATTTGTCAACGGAATGACAAATTTAGTTTACCATCATGAGTAAAAATAAACAATAACTTCGAAGAGATCCTTCTGTTTGAGATCGCCTCTTCCCTTTCGTTCTTTTCTTTCTTTTGCCTTATAGAATATGTGTTGATTATCTCCCACCTAGGCCCACCGTGCACTGTAAGAAGTACGAGTACTGAAATTACGACTTTCATATCTTTGGCATAGACTTTGGAAAAAGAGCAAAATGTAAGCAGAGCAGGAGGAAGAAAAAAGAAAATTATCTTAAGTGTCATGTAGGGCAACATTTTCATTTAAGCTGCAATTTATTTCACTTTATCTTGTCATACTCAAAATGACATTTGGAGTTCATGACGACAGTGCATGCATGCCTATACTTCTCGCTCTTGGCTGTCAATGCTGATGTGGAGATCGTGCTGCTGATGAACCACAGCAAGAGAGAACTAATTTAAAGACTACGAGTATGACCAAGTGAAGATAATAATGTGGGAAAATAACCATAATAAAGGGGTTTATGGACTCCAAAATTGGATTAGGGAACACTTATTTTCAAGATAAGATGATGACAAATTCCATTAAGAGGGCACCACCACGAAAAGGCCAACTACTTCGCACTCGGCTTACTACCCCAAAAGACAAACAGTGTGACGGATGTCTAAGTGAAAAAGGAAGTGGGTACTTTTGATTTTGTCGCTTATTGATCACAGATGACGACTACGACGAAGAAGAAGAAAAGATTTTCAGAAATAAAAAAAAATGTCTACACCACCAACCGACCTTTAAAGCAAATCATGTGTTTAATGGAATACAAGCGAACGGATGTTGTTTGCGTGTTTAAAAAAGATTCCCAGTTTATTCCATTCTTCTTCTTCTTCTCCTTTTATGTTAGTGCCTTAAAACTAAAAATAATAAACCCCAAAAAGGGTATCAAAAAACTTTGTGAAACACTTTAGAAAATTGTTATACGCAGATAATGAGGATCACTTTACTTTAAAAAAGGCGGATGAGCTGTTGAAAGAGAGAGAGAGAGAGGATGGGAAGATTAAACCTGTGGAAGACACGAGGAAGGCAAAGCCTCTACCCAAACATATGAAGGAGTTCAATGTGGTTGTTGTTGTTAAGACACAACAACTAGCGATCTTCATTTCAGGAACTCAAGCAGTAAACAGAGAAGTTATCGGTAGTATTGAATTACCACAACAAGACGGTGGCAGACAGGCGCACACGCACCGTGTTCTCAAACCGAATAAAAGGTAAGCTGATGTAATAGGAGATCCTATAAAGTATAAATGGTGGTCAAATTAAAACGCACGATTAATTTTATATAAAACAATAAGTTTGCAGAGAATTATCTAATATTTTTTTATAATGAAAGAAGGATCTATGATAATATTAGTAATGTGGGAAACAATATATTAGCCAAATATTCGCCACGGCTTCGACGGTTCATTTTTTTATGGCTTCCATACATAATGGAGTTTTTTTATTCTTGGCTTACTGACGTACCTTTTTTTCTTTAAAATATCCCCAAAAAAATAAATATCCAACTTACATCGCCACGACTTGAGATAACATGAGATAATATATCCACAAAGAAAGAATAAACATCCAATTAACATTGCCACGACGTAAGATGTGACTGTCATTGGATTTTCGCGCAAAAGATCCATTGTTTCGTTGGTTGTGTGGCAAGTGGCACCATTCTGTTGAAACCACATATCGTGCAGGACCTCAATTTCTGACCACAAGACGTCCGTTATCATCCGTGACAGCGAACACCATTCACGAGACGAGGTTGACGGCCCTTTTGCCACAGTATCTAAAAAAACATCAATGTTTTCCGCAGAACGAACTAGGAGAGCATGCAAAGGTGTTTTCTTATTTTCTACAGATTCGGTTTGCTGAAATTTGCTCACAATTCTCCCGATTGTGGAAAACTTTGGTCGCATATGCTGACCAAAAAAATCATGAAATCCATTTAAATTTGAACACCTAATTTTGTAAAAGGCTTCAATAATCTTAACTCGCTAATCAGTTGTGTACCTCTCAATAGTTGAATTTATCAAACACTGAAACAGAGATATTTCAAATTAAGTTGGGCAAAAAAGTCGACGTTAAGGTGTGACCCACAATTAACATCGTGCATTATAGTTGGCTACTATTGATCGTTTGGCTTAGTTCAAGTTCATTGTCAAATTCTATTGGACGCTTATTGCGTAGAAACTGGAAAATTTTCAAATAGCACCTAAAAAAGAAAGACATTTGAAAAGACCTCTAGCAAGCAGGGATGACTGCGCAGTTTCGGGAAACCCTAGAACGAATGTGGGAAACCCTAGAACGAATGTGCTATAACTATGATCAGGTTCTACACACTTGAGAACTGACAGCCACGTATTTAACGAGAACTACTTCTGCTTTTACTTTTTAACAACACAATAAAAATCCCTTCGCACTGATCGTCGTTAAATTCTTATACGATCTAGGCAATGAAATAAGCTAGGAGCCTGAAATTTCGCACCAGAATGTAATATAGTCATCAGCTTATTAATATCGCAAGCATTATGGAAGCAATCCGGCCTAAGGAAAGACAATTTTCCTTTTAGAGACTGAAAGTAACTCTGAACAAAGCACACTTTAGAAGTTTTTGACCACCATATCTCCCTTATTACTAGCCGAGCTATGACTTATTTTGGATCTTTAGTGGTTAGGAATTTTTGCTCACCATATCCCCATTTTTCTGGGTGAACTATGGCCCAACTTGGGATCTTTAGTGTTGACGCACTTAACGTCTTCCATATGTGTATAGTGGTTGGACCTATTGTCCATTGTAGTCCCCCAAAACAAAACCCTTTTGGTTCTAATATACGATATTGAACGTTTATTAGAACCATGTAAAGCCATAAAGATTTCAACGCTTGACTTTAATCAAATTTTGTTACTAAAGAAGGATCAAACCCAAGATTTTTTTTAAAAATTGCAAAAATTGTACACAAAAATTAATTTTTAGTTTAATTTAATGTATTTAAATTTTTAAATTAATTTATTGAAAACAATTTCTGACATGAAAACCTTTGTGACGGGGTTTTTAGCTTCAAATCACGATTTTTTATTCGATATTCACCTTAAGGCCTACATCATTAAGGGATTGTTCGAATAACATTGGCACTTTACGGTACCCCAGAACAACACCTAAGACTGATGTTAGAGCGCGAGTTTGAAGCAATGCTAGAATATTGCGCTACAATGTGATATATAGCACTGTATTTGTTTTAGTACCTGCTCGCTTAAAACATTTCAGAGTGGAATGGAAAAGAAAAGCCAGTTAAAGCAACAAAGCAGATGTAGCCTGAATAGTTAAGGAATTGTTGGCACTTACGGTACGACCAAAGATAGTCAAAGGCTGATGGCAGAATAAGCGCTACAAGCGATGCTAAACATTGCGATATAAAGCCCTTCATTTGTTTTATTATGTGATCGTTTGAAACATGTCAGAGTGGAAGCAAAGCGAAAAGCTAGTTCAGTGTTGAAAAATGGCTTATAGCATGGAATCGCCTTGTTTAGTTTACGTTTGTTTCATCCTTTTTCTATTGTTATTGTTTATATTTGCAATATTTTCGTATAATTTGTGAATTACAAATCATTCTGTTTTGTTGCATACAATCGCTCCACTCTCATGCTGACATCTTGTAGCATTGCTAAAGCAAAAACAATTATCGATTTCGCTTTGCATTGCTTATAGCGAGCACTCTTACGTCAGCATAATGCTGTCAAATTATAGCTCTGAGCAGAGTAATTGATATTGCAACGTAGGCTGTGCGCCAAAGACCGCCCAACTCCTTGCCTATAACCTCCGGCCACAAAAACTATTTATTGTACCTCTGTAGCAAAGGCGTTCTCAGCAACATTTTCATGGGCCAACCATTTGTCACTTCCTGAGGATGCTTAAGCATAACGTGATGCATTAGCTTCACGACTATCATGTTTGGGTTATGTATCCCCAGATGTCGACAATTTTTCTTGTTACAAAGCTGCCGAGCTTAAAATGCGATTCGTGAGAAAAAAATGATTTTTAGAGCAAAATCGGAAGCTGATGGTCGTGTGCCTTCCAATGTCAAGTCAACTGCACGGAATAATGCGATGTCTTTGTGCAACATTTGAATCAGGCTGGGGCGTGAAATGTAAAGTTATTGAGCTCCAAGTCGAGTAAGTCGCACATTCTTGGCTACGATAGCACCATCTCGCAGTGACCAGAGTACGACGTCAGCAACTGTAATTGTTATCCCAGTCACAGTTCCACGAACTTTTTGCACAAACTTGCGGACAACAAGCGTTAAAATTATCCCTACTACGATTTTGCTTGTTTTAAATTTCGTCCTCTGACGTTCTTATCTAGTCCCCCTATACATCAAACATAGCTCAATGATTTTAGAAAGCTTTCCGATATGTTCCATAATGTGATGTTGAGTGTAATTCGGAATAATACCAAACATGCCACATTCTCCGTTTGTTTGAAACACTGTGCAACATAAAGCTGTTCAGACAAACGACCAAAAGAACGGTTGGACGGACAGAGTCTAGTCTTTGAAACCGAACAAGTGTACGAGTTTGTCATACGTGATGGTTGCATGGCGGCGGCGCAACAGCAGTTGTGTTTTTCTTTACGAACTCGTCGTTATTGCGTTCTTGCGTTTTCACAGTCGAAACGACGAAACCTAAATTAGAATTGTCTAATAAAAAAGAGATCAGCTCACAATAAATACGCATACGATACGAGTACATGCGATACGATCGTATAATATTTTGAAATATGATGTCATGACTTCTGAACATGACTATCGCATCGTCGTTATTGCGAATCGCCAACCGAGAATACTGTGCAAAAATGCAGCGCACAACACACAAAGAAAAAAACCTCGAGAACACCACTAGGAAGGCAAATCTCAAAACTTAATAAATTCGAATTACTTCAAGAAGAAAAAATTCAAATCAATTTGTGTGGATATCATTTGTGGCGCAACCGATTAAACTTTCTTTAAAAGGAATGTGATTTTTCAATCGTCGCCTGCTTAGGAGTGGGCACTACGGGCTCTGGCGATTGTTCGTTTATTCCGACACAAGTTCACGGTCAATATTTATTATGTCTGCTTTGTGTTGTCTGACTTCATGTCGTTGTTGTTGTGTTACACTTTTCAATATCAGCCGTTTCGATATCGTTGCATTTTCATTATTGTACAACTTGTGATTGCCTTATTTGAAATCTGGCGTTTTGTTTTTTTGTATGTGTCAATAAGCGATAATTCTTTTTTTAAATTCTGAGATTGTGTATATGTCTGTCTGTCCGACAGACTGGCTGTATGTGTTGTTGGACCAAATTAGGGTTACATTAGGGGGGGTTTGTTTAAAAAAAGTTATCATAAATTAAACATGAAACACTTTTTTTAACATGAACCACTTTAAGTCAATATTTGGTAATGGTATTGTGATGTAAACGGCATTCATGGGACTTTCAGACTAAAGGAAAGTTCACAGCAATGCTCCAAGAAGACTGTCCAAAACCGAAACCAACATTCTAATTTGTAGGTCCAAATCCGACAGCCGGTTTCTCAAAAATAGTTAACTTTCTCACCGAACGCTCATTTCCATAATAGAGTTGCCAATATTTGAAGGAAATTGATTCCTTTGAAATTGCCAATAAATATTCCACACTTGATTTGAAATTTTATATTTTTTTGTTCTGAAAAATGCCTCTAGATGGATCACCCTATATATAAAAGCAAAGAAAGTTCAAAATACCAAAATTATTTAAACTAGATCCACCTTTAGTTGTTCCGCTCGACCAGTTTATTTGATTTTACGATATCTGTCTCTCCATCCGTCTCTCTGCTGAATTTCTTAAGCGTGATTTTTGTTGTCCGATCTTTATGAAGTTTGGAAAAGTAAGTCTTTTAGATAAAGGATGTTGACTTTTATGAAAATCGTTTTTTATGTCCGATCTATATGGAAAAGTAAGTCTTTTAGATAAAGGCTGTTGACTTTTAAGAAAAATCGGTTAAAATTGAGATATAGATCCCACACATATGTTCAAACGATTTTATTCTTTAGCTAGAAGCCACATAGTACATCCAATTTTAATGAAATTGGGTACAGTTTATAACGATCGATCAGTTATCAGCTCATATAAAAATAGTCAAACCGGTCCACGTTTTGATATAGCCCCAGTGGAAAAATCTCTCCCGATATAACATACAACCGTTCTAAAAATATAATTTTATTCAGATTTCAATCAAAATTTGTATGGTAATATACGATTGACAAGCTACGAATTGTAGACCGATTTATGATATACTTTAGTACCGGTAAAAATTTGTCTAGGGAAAAAATTGAGTTCCCGTATGTGACAGCGCATAGAGAAAGGGACCTAAGGGTAAAAAAAAAATTTCCCCTTTTTTGATGTGGACAACATCTGAGCATCGAATGAGACCGATCCCATGCCCCAAAAGTGTTCCCTCCCAGAGATATGCGCTTTTATGAAAGGGATGGTACACCAAAGATATATATAGATACACGTATTTAAATCTTTAAAATGGCTCTCCTGAACAAAGCTGGTTTTTACCCTTAGGTCCCTATAAAATTACGATATAAAATAACTACGGTAAGACCTTGGTAATCCGAACTCCGCTAATCTAGTTATCCGAACTATTGATTGTATTTTATAATCCGAATTGACATCAAAATATGTTAAGTTTTTAATGAACTAATGTTATTAATAAACATTATTTTAAAAGTGTGTCATAGTTCGAGTGCAGTCAAATTTTGCTGAATTCAATCTTCATTACGCGTTCAGTAAAAAGAAGACATATTTTTTTTAAGAAGAAAATCTCATCGATACTTCTGTATTTTCTAAAAATCTCTTATAAATTCTCAATAAACTACAGTTTATTATTAAAAAGTATTGAATGTTTTGGAGCAAATACTTTTTAATATATTTATTGAAGTATATTGTATCCAAAAAGAATCTACTTATTCGAAATGTCCGCATTTTGCCTTTACATACGCCTTAAGTCGCACTGGCCAATCGTCAATAGCTGCACGAACGTCGTCTATTGGAAAGTTGGCGACAGCTCAAACCAAAGCAGTCTTAAGAGATCCAATGTTGGGGTATCTTTTGTGACAAACCTTGTCCTCTAAAACCGTCCACAATTTGTTATCCAATGGGTTCAAATCTGGACTGCCTGAGGGTCATTCTTCAGAGGAAATGAACTCTGGCAAATTTTTTCGAAGCCAGGCCAGGGACGTTTTAGCCGTATGGGCCGGCAGAATCCTGCTGGAAAGTCCATGGCTGGTTTTGGAACAGGGAATTGTTAAGAGGCTTCACAACAGCTTCCAAAACGGTTTCTTGGTAATCTTTAGCCGATGTTTTGACTCCTCGTTCGCAGAAATGCAGGTCAGTGACCCCATCGTAAGAAACACCCCACCAAACCATGACTGAAGCTGGGTGATGACCCTTTTCCACCCTTGGGATCAGTTCAGATTCTTCCTTAGATGACCGCGCATACACTCTATCATTTTGCTTGTTAAATTTTTACTGAACGGTAAAAATGTTTTCATCGGTGAACAAAATTTTTCTGTACACGTTATCAGCGTGCTTCACCAAGAGACGTTTGCATTTTTCAATCCTATTTTTTTAAAACTGCAGTCAATAATTGTCCGGTACGTCGTTTGAAAGCCCCAAGTCTTTTTTATTGCTTCGACTCATGGACTTTTGGCGTGATATCCATCTCAAGGACCATGATTTTCAGTTTTAGGAGCGGATTTCTGTGAGTTCTTGATTTAACGGCTTTGATGACATGCGGTGTTCGAACAGAGCGTGAGCGGCCCGACCGGTGTCGGTCTTTTACATCTCCAGTCTCCTCAAACAATTGTATGCATCGGTAGAGGAACATGCGGCTAATCCCTAGTGGCCGGAGCGTTTTGAAAATATCGTTTTTTTCATTTCACACTTGAAAAGCGCTATTACAGCGATACGGTTCTCATTATCTGACCACTCCATGATGAAAGTTGAAACAATTTTAAAATCCCGTTACCGACTAACGCTATTGAGGTTAGCTTTCAAAACCCATATGACATTAACGGGATATGTTCAGTTCTACTATTGAAATGGGTGTGTTCAATGTTGTAACGGTATTTATGTCACTACTAAGTAGTATACGGTTTGAAATATATTATTTATACTATTTAACCATTATTTTTACTGTGAACAATCATTTGTGACAAACATATAAATTGTACTAACTATGTATAGTGAACTCTTTTGAAAACACGTGAAGACGAAAGTATCCAATAATCCGAATTTTCGATAATCCGATTTATGGTCTGCCGTCAATTATTCGGATTAAAGAGAAATTCTTGTATATACAAATTTATTTATTTTGAAGTTTGGTTAAAATTAGGCGACGGTGCTGATGTCCGAAAATCTGACCAATTTAAACATGGACATATGGGTACCAACAACGCAACGCATTCAAATATGAGCTTATTTTTAAAATCTGGTTAAATTAAGAGCGTAATAGTGCCCTGATTGTGATTTCCATTCTTAGGCAAAAGGCTAAAACCGGAATGTCGGTTAATGCCGGGTTTTTACATTTAAAAAGCCCGACAGTCGGTTTTTTCAAAACACGATTTTGAAAAAAACCCGAAATGCTGGTTTTCTGATAAAACTGGTTTTTGGACACTTTCAGTCCAATTTCGTTTTTACTTCAGAAAACCAATAATGGGCTTTGTATCCAAGACAGAAGGGTGGGCAATTCTGAAAGACCAGGACTACTTCGGCTATAAAATGCAGCAATCTAACATTTTTCCTTTGATCACAGTAGGACGACGACTCATGTTGCCTTATACCTAGCAAGCTAGAAAATTTTAAATTATACAGGTTCGGATGTGCATCTGATACATAAAGAATGGTTTAGCTGCAAATTGGCCACGAGACACTGTCGATTGCAGCGCCACCTGTGGAGGAATTGAAAAGTTTTTAATAGCATATTATTATTTGTTCGCTATTCAATTTTTCTATTGAACATACCTTGTATATTACGATTGGATATTTATTTTTGGAAAAAAGGTGATTTTATCCTAAATCGGTTATCAGATTTTAAAACGTAAAAACGTTGTTTAATCTTAGTTTCATCAAAAAATATTAAACAATTCTGTTGAAATTTAAAAATAAAACATCTTGAACGATATTTTAGAATTTATGAAAAGTTAAAAAGAAAGTTTCAGGCTGGAAAAAACAATTTATAAACATCAAATCGATATCAGAAAATTGCAACCCTGTAGAAAGCCTGCGGTTCAGTGTCTTTTTGATTGACTTTCTTTTGACATTGTCTGCACTTTTTGCTTTTGATACGTAAAGAAATATTTGGCAACTGAACGTAGAAAAAAATAACAATATTCGAAGAGCATCATACTATTGTTGGGTATATGGCTGTTGTACAACAATATTATGATCCTCACAACAATAGTATGATTCAAACGCAACCATACTATGATTCTCACAATCATACTATGATCCTCACAACAATAGTATGATTCACACATAACCATACTATGATCCCCACAGTCATAGTATGATTCAAACACAACCATACTATGATCCTTACAACCATACTATGAACCTCACAATAATAGTATGATTCACACATAACCATACTATGATCCCCACAACCATATTACGAGTATGATTCACACTCAACAATACTACGATCTCCACAAACATATTATTATCCTACCAACCATGATATGTTTCACATGCAACTATGGAATGTTTCTCACAACCATAGTATGATTCACCCGCAACCATGCTATGATCCCAACAACCATAGTATGATCCCCAAAATTATTTATTAAAATTGTCTTAAGTTGTCAACAATAGATTTGAATTGTGAAAATTATTTGAAAATTCATTTAATTTATAAACAAATGAGTGATTTATTTAACAGTAGAAAAAATCTGTTTAAAAAAAACGTAAGCGCTTTTATTTAAAAAAAATTTAGTTAACAAAAAAGCCAAAGTAGTTTGTTTGAAAAATTTTCGTTTCCATATAAAAAGTACCTATATTGCAAATTGAACAGTTTTTATTCTGGTTCGAGACCTTTTTGTTGTTTCTTTTTCAGAATCAACTAAAAAATTGGTGAAATGTATTGGCTACGCTTGCCAGGTAGACTCTTCATCTGTTTCTAAACCCGCCAAGGTTTTTGTTCTGCAGTCTTTGGCAACGATTACTTCGGCTACAAATCAAATGACTTATACGGGAGTCTCATTATGATTAATGAGAATTACCCTTTGCGTATAGTCTTCGAACTAAGAAGAAGAGCAATTTTAATAGCGCAATATCATTTCCACCAATTCCGCATGGACTTTCGTTTAAAACCGCAGATGCAAAAGCACAGAGTGTGTGTGTTGTACATATTCATACATGCGTTACCCATTCTAATTAAATTATTGCATTAGATCCATAACAATAACATTGTTCTAAAAAGTATATTAAAATGAAGAAAAATTACAATCACACAGTACGATTGCCGTAATCATATGATTGTTAACATAAAACCCCAAAAAACAATACTTCAGTCGAAATATTGGGAACAAAAATAAATAAATAAAACAACAACAACAGTTTCTAACCGAAGGCCTAAAGCCGGACTAAATCAAAACAAATTACAACAAAAAAGGCCAACTATACACACACAACAAAAAACAATACTTTTATCGCACCAACCATATTTATATTGTGGCTTCTACAACCATAGTTATATTTTTAAACTTGGCAATATTACTATTGTTACATTTTAAGAATATTAATGCTGCGGCAGTCATACTTTTGTCAAAACTAAATTCAAAAAACAATACTACGGTTGCGACGAACATACTTTTATTGCGAAGAACATTATTATTGCCGTGACCATATAGTTACCATACATATGTGACGCACAAAATAGAAAGGGACCTAAGGTTAAAAACCAGTTTTGTTCAGGAGAGCGATTTTAAAGATTTCACGACTTCACTATCATAAAACGCGCATATCTCAGGGAGGGAACACTTTTGGGGCATGGGATCGGTCTCATTCGATGCTCAGATGTTGTCCACATCAAAAAAAAAAGTGAAAATAGATTTTTTTACCCTTATGTCCCTTTCTCTATGCGCTGTCACATTTGTATACTCTGCGTGTAATTGTTGGAAAAAATATATTTTGTTTTTAACTTTGCAACATTTATTTTAAAAAAATATTTCAATTAATTTTTTTTTAACTTTAATTATAATTATTTTGTTCTAAAAAAAATATAAAACATTTCCGGCCCTTGTACTCAGCACTTAAATTAAATAAATAACTTTATGAACTATTCTGTAATTCTTTTTTCACACTTTGATAATTTCTGTCTACCTCACAATGCCACAAATCCTTGCCGAATACTTAAATTTATTTTAATTCGTTACGCCTATACTAACTTTCCTCTCCCCATTGAAGAGTTGGGCCCTACGCCTACGAAATTAAAATGAACTGATTACTTGACAACATTTCCAGAAAAATTCGATACGTGTCAGTTCCGCCTATCAAAGTGCACGCCATGTTTATGGCGTGACCCAAATCCTGGCATTCCTTTCAACTTTTCCCCGTAGAAACAATTTCAACTAAACGAAACGTGTTTCAGAACACAACAGCCCACCAACAGCAATAATTGTCCTTTAGAATTTCAACAAAAATATCGAAGCATTTTATTTTGTTCTTGTGTGTTTGAAAGATTTCCAAATTTGTATGCCTGCAGGTAGAAAGTAAACCAACCAGACGTGTACCTGTTTTTTTCTTCTTCTTCAAAACAACGTCCAAGGAAAATATGATAGGACGGACGGCTGGAGGGACGGACAGACGGTCATAAATTCAAATTGCATACAGATTTTGTATCACAAACTGTAAAAGGGCACTTCACTTTTGGCTTATCGTACACAATTCCTTTTATGTGTTGGGCTTTTCTTCTTTCCTTAGAGGTCCAGCAGAGAACGAGCAGCAGCCTCTTAACCAGGCTGTAGGAAGAAATACATACATCGAGAAAATTAATGAAGGCTTGTGAAAAATATTGAGAACATTTAATAATTATGAAACCAGAGCCGTCTCCAATAGACAGACGGACAGAGGACCATGTCCGCTGTTTTGGGACAACATTAAGATATCAATCTTGGCGTGGAGGCTCTTCTTTTTGCCCACGAAACCCTATGTCGATTATGAAATATCTCTCTTATGCTGCTTCGGCTGCCTTCCCAAACAAAATTGTTACCTGTCGTTCAATAAATTTAATGGAAATTATTGTAATTTCCATGCGATGATAAGGAGTAAAAGTCCATTTCATTTTTTATTTTTTAGTTTTTATTGGGTTATTTGAATAAGAGATTTTCAAAACCAACCGAAAAGCAATTTCCAAGTAGGAGATCATTTTTCGGTATGATTGGGGTGCAGACATTTTAAAAATAGATAGCGCTTAGCTACCAAGACATTAAAAAAAAAACAACGCGTATCTTAAGATTCTCAAACATCCCATAGTGCAGCCTTATGTTGTTCTTCAGTCGTTTGCAACTCTCTGTAATTTGAAGTCATAAATGTTGTTATAACAACCTCTGAATTTATGACTTTTGTTTTGTCCGTCCCTCAGCCAGTTTGGAGCATCTTCGAGAGGGTTTCGTTTCTTGTCTATCTCCTCCGTCTCCTTGTCTTGTTTCGCCCAAATATAAAAGACGCCTGTCTGCTGTTGTTTGCTGACTTTTTAAAAGATACACATGTGCAGTGCCTCTAATAAAACTCCGAACTGAAAATTGTCTTGTGTTGCTGAAGTCAAAGTTCTTGCAATGTGGCAAATTCGTATGGTTCTGCTATAATTTACACTTGAATGCGAAATTCCCTAAGTAGAGCTTCGTCACAGCTGCTTGGTTTACGGCTCGGTGTAATGTTGGGAATATTGCAAATTTGTATTCGGTCGGCATAGTAATTAACATAAGTTCAGCAGATTGCATTCGAAAATGGGCCAAGCGAAATTTATGAAATTAGCGTCTTTAATAGGGTATGAAATAATTAAATGGACTTTCTAGAATTTAAAACCTTAAAAATTTAATTTCAACAAATAAATAAATAAAATGTAAAAAAGTATTAAAAAGAAAATGTTGTGACTTAAAGCGAATCGCTCAACATTTGCTGATCTTCAATGAAGCGATATATCCCCAACCACCGCTCCCTTGGAATCCTTGGCACGACGACGAGTGTAAATAAAATTGGCAGAATGCTGCCCATAACGCAGCATGGCAGCAGAGTTATTGGAGGGAAGAAGAAAAACATATTCCTAGCATAGTACCCACATACACGAGGCAACCTTACTTGCCGCAACTCTAAGTTTATTGGAGAGCGGTAAGGGGAATGGAATGGGAAAAAAATGCCCATACTGTCAATTCCATTTGTGTTTTTCGTAGTGTGAAGTTGGCTGCAGATTATTTTAGTGTTTTTCACACAAAAATGAGAACGAATAAATCAAAGAATGTAAGGAAAAGCAATAATGAAAACAAAAATTGCCGTAACCAAGAGACAAGTTCAAAACGGAATCATAAAAATTGACGCAAGTAAAGTTGCCTTGCGTAAATGGGAAGAAATCAACAAGAACTGGGATGGCGTGAGTGTAAGGAGATTGAGATGTACAGACGTAGAAATGATGCCTCCAAATTCTATCAAAAAGTCATACAAAAGACAGAGCACAATTAATAGCATGAATTCCTGTAAAGAAAGATTTGCAAATCTAGTGATAGATTCTTAGTATATTAGTCCCAAAACTATATTTTTTTGAAAAATAATAGTCGAAATATTTTTTAAAACCTGCAGCATTAAGCGAATGGTTAGAAAGGAGAAGAAGATCTTATTCCGAGTAAAGCAGCGAGAAAAGAAACTGTGGAAGGAGATTGAGATGTACAGGAGTAGAAATGATGCCTGAAAATTCTAAAAAAAAGTCAAATATAATACTCATACCCCAATTAATAGCACAAACTCATGTTATGAAAGAATTGAAAATCTAGTGACAAATCTCTCGTACATTAAATATATTAATAAAAATGGATTTTTTCAAAAATTATAGTCAAAATATATTGTGTAAGTATATTCTACTCTGTGGAACAGGGTATTTGAAGTTAGTTCCATAGCCACCTTGAAGTACACCGATATTCTCTAAGCCATGGAAAACTTAAATAGAAGGTCGTGGTAAGGGAGTACGAGTATAAGAATTATTTCGTACATGGCTCTCTGATTTGAGAGAAGATTCTACTGGTCCTTAATGGGATGAATGTGGGAATCACGTAAATTTAGCGTCATCTGGTTTACTTTGAGGCATCTAGGCTGGGCACCTTTGTGTGGGAGCTATTCGAAATCATGAACCGATGTGGTCCAATTTCGCTTCAGGGTGTTTTTTGCTCGTAACGCTCGGTGACAAATTCCGCCGGAATCGAATATAATAGGAGAGTTCTATTGGTACTAGCATATTAAACAAGTCGCATGGTCGCTAAATCGATACATTAAAAACTTTACGAATTTTTTTTTAATTTTTTTGTAGACAAGAAGTTTTATTTGCATTTTTTTATTAGAAACCGTTTGATTTAAAAATTTGCAATTTGTAGAAAAAAGTTATTTGAAGTTAGTTGAACTCGCTAAAGGTTATTCTTAAATAAGTTTCTTCCCAAATATTTTAATTATTTTAAACAAACGGGTTTTAACGCAAAATGTCTATATATTTTCTGTAAACAAAATAATTTTTATCTTCTTGTTCAACGATGAGAAGGTTTCGATAAGTTGCCAAAAGAACACGGCTAATATGTGGCTTAAAGAACTGCTAGAAAACACCTATGTTTGGCCTAAAACATGGACCAATAATAATAGTCCTCGTCCTTGGCCCAATTTTTTTTGTATTTGAGTTAAAAAATAATATGAACCATTTGAACTACAAGTTCGCCAAGAGAATTTAGGCAACGTCTAGCCATGTCATGCCAGAAACTGAGGCCAATTAAAAAAATAAAGACAGAAAACCTTTTTAAATTGTATAAGTTGGAGAATAAACTTATATACCTTTAAATGCTATTAAAATATAAGTAGGTTTCATACAAAAGTCTTGCTAGATTTCATAGTTTTGCAAATTTGTAATCTAAGAAAAAAAAACACTTCCGCTTTTTGTCACGACTGCACATGTTTTTGCTTCTAAATTCATATGGTATACTTAATTTCTCATTCCGTATTTAGCACCACGAAGTATTGATTGGAGATCCCAAAAAGTTTAATATTATTGAATCAAACGAATTAACCTAGTATTCTTATTTTCCATGATGATGGCTTAAAGCGGCCTCCGTGGTGCGATGAAAGTGTGCACGACTACCAAGCCAGTAAGCCCAGCATCAATCCCGGTCAAAACTTATAGCAATCGGGTTTTCACCACTTTAAGCTGGTGGCTTTACAAGTAAGAAAATTATCTCTAAGCCAAGGTAAGAGATTTATCTCTACGGCCTAAGTACAAATTTCTCTATAAAATTCATTAGTCGTTCGGGGCCGGCGTAAAACTCACTGATTTGAGAGAAGTTTCCCTTGTAAGTAGAAATGGCAAAATCGGTCCAAAGGTGAAACAGTTTCCATTTAAGGGACCAAAGGAACACAGAATTGCGTATTTGGAGTACAAATCATAATTTTTTGTCATTGCTTGACGTTTTGGCCTTAAAAACGGTCCGCATGTTAAAATGGGCGATCACACAGAGAAAAAATTGGTTGGAAATTGGTTGGAACTACAATAATTCTGTTGCAAAACAGGAATTTCGGTTGCATTCAGCAAATTTTTATAATCATCGGCTGTAAAAAAGTGCTGATAATTTTTTCAAATATCTGGTTTTATTGGAAATGTTGAACTTAATAATTTAATAATTTGGTTTTGCCCAATGGGCTGACGATCGTTTGGCAGGAGATAAACGATTTTTATCGAAAAATCGCGTTTTCAGATAAAGCTTATGGAGTTTTGAGAACCCACTCGTGACTGGCAGTATCATTGGTCCAGTTTTCTTCGCGAATGGTCAAGGAGCCGCCGTTACCGTCAACGGTGAACGTTACCGCGGCATGCTCAACAAATTTGGTTACAAAAACTCACGAGAATGACATGGACGACATTTGGTTTTAACAAGAACACATGTCACACAGACAACGCAACCATCAATATTTTACACACTGTTTTTGAAAATCGAATATTCTGTTTTTGAATCCAAAATTGTGATGCCAATTGGACGCCTCTGATAATTTTGAGCCCTTTAGATAATTTTCTGTGGGAAACGATTAAGGATACATGTTACGCGAATCATCCAAAGACAATTGAAGCGTTGAAACATGAAAGAATAAATTGAAGAGATTTGATCTAAAACAATAGAAAGTGTACTGAAAAGCTGGGTTGATCGGATGAGGTACTACCAATTATTAAATGACAAAGTTCAAAAATTCCAATAAAACCAGAAATTTCAAAAAATTATCTGTAATTATATTTACAGCCGATTCGTATTTAAAATTTTAAGTGGCCCACCCTGTTGTGTCTAGAAATGTAGGCAGTTACTTCACATCTGATTGAGAATATATTTTCCATTCCTTTGCAAAAGACTTGACCCGGAATGACAGCGAATGCCGGCTTTTCACTTTAAAAAACTCGACAGTCGGGTTTTTTTTAAAAACATTTTTGAATAAAAACCCAAATGCCAGTTTTCTGAAAACCCCGGTTTTATGGCCAATCTAATGCGAACGTGGGACCCATCTTTGGACTAAATTCAATCTCTCATTATTGGGTTTTAAATTGTGCTAAATGTGGCTAATCCTAATCAAGTTTAATAGCGTTGGTGTCTGATGATTGATATTTTTGATATTACGTCTCTTGTCTGTTCGAAAAAAAAGTGTTCAGAAAAAAGAAAATACATCCCGAGGAAATTGCAGGTAACGTGATTTCTTCATCCATCACCATTTCTTTGAACGTCCAAATAAAAGATTCAAAAAAACTTAATTTTATTCAAATAAATCATTCGAGCACAAAAAGTGTTCAGTTCGTACGAAATATTATGCATGATGCAGGCCATGATGTTGTGGCTGCTTCAAAGCACCGTAAAGGCAGGTGGTAACTTAAAACGCAGCAGCAGGTACACGGACGCCCAACTCGTATGCCTCTGCAGCTCGATAAAACAACCCCTTTTCCTCATCGGTATTTTTCTATACCAACAACAAAATATGTAAATAAATTCTCAGTACACGTTGTTGGGCAACCCAAGAACATGTTGCTGGTTTTGTTGAACACAAAACACTTCAACATTTGATGGTGGGGCTCCGTCTTGGGCGCATGTTCTCGCCGCGAAGCCATAAATCACACGTTATGAACATGAACAACAATTTTTGTGGCTCGTAAAAGATTTAGTTTTGTGTTGTTTTTTTTCGCATAAAAATAATATTTTGTTAAATAATTTTGAATTGAGCGTTGCGGCGAGTTTTTCCGCGTTGCCTTCAAGTGGCAACTAATCTCCCACTGTGATGTTGTCGACGTTGGTGTTGTTGGAGTTGCTAGTGTTCTGTGTGGTGTTGCTTGCTGTCCGTCAGTCTGTTAACTTAATCCGTCTAAGCATAAAATAGGTGCAGTCTAAACAATTTGTAGCTCTGGGTTGTTGGTGGCGCTGCTTGCTGCAATGCCGGTGTTGCTGACGACGATGCCGTTGGTGATGTTGTCTGTGCACCTTGCCTTAACAAATGCAACCAAATGTTGCTGCTCTATAGTATTTCTAATATTACTCCGCTGCTTGTGCGGAAAGATCTTCAAGATTTCGCTGCCAGCCCATCATATATAGAGCCTTAGCTCCTCAACATTATTTTCTTTAACACTTTAAAAAAGAGAAGCAACAGAAACACGATGTTGTTCCTTTGTCTAGAACTGGAGTGCATCGTGTTGTTGGTGTTGTTTTGCCTGGTACTTAAAGAAGATCATGGTGGTGTTAACATTTCAGTGCTAATTTGATGAAAGCCTATTTTATGGTGTTTCTTTTCTTTTGTGGAACAATAGAAGCCCAACAACCACATCACACATAGAATTGATTTTTGTTCTTCATGGAGCCCCCATTATTTCGATTTTAACAGGTTGCTCCGATGGCGGCTTACCAGCAGAATGATCGGTGGAGCGAAAAGGGAAAACATTGAGTATTCCATTGCACCGTGGTTGCAATGCACAGTGGCGTACAAGTACCTTATGTTGCAAGACCAAAATTTAGACTACGACAACTAATTAATTATCACAAACAATTTTTATTGGCCAACCCAATGATAGTGGTTACAGGCACCCTATTTTTTTTACAGGGACACTACAATTTTCAATAAACATTATAACTCTTGAATTTCAGATTGCAACGAAATTTAAAGCTGGAACTTCTGTTTATTTACTTTTTTACAGTTAGCAGTACTAAATAGTTTTTTAGAAGCTATGAAAGCTACTTATGCCAACCTGTCAAAATATTTAATAACGTTTGCATTTTGGTAATACATGTCGGCTGAACGTGTGAAATGAAAACAAACAGCCAAATTAAGTTCGGCCGTGCCGAACTTACGAGGGCGGTTCGGAAAGTTCTTAGCCTATCAATGAAAGAGAATAGTTAGTTTTTCAAAAATGTTTTTATTTTTCAATATAATCTCCTGAAACTTCAATACACTTAGTCCAACGCTTATCTAGCAATTCTATCACTTTATTAAAATAGTTTTCCTCAAGGTCTTCAAAATAGTGGTTTACAACTGTAATTGCATCTTCATTTGAGTTAAAACGCTTGCCAGCAAGGATTTTTTTTAGATTTGGGAACAGGTAAAAGTCACTGGGAGCTAAATCAGGAGAAAAAGGTGGGTGGTCAAGCAACTCGAACTTTTATTCGTTGATTTTAGCCATTGTTAAAACACTCTTGTGCGCTGGTGTGTTGTCTTGATGAAAAATTATTTTTTTGTGTTGTAAGCCAGGACGTTTTTCTCGAATTTGTACATTTAATTGATCTAAAAGGTTGCAATAGTACTCTGAATTTATTGTTTTACCCTTTTGCAGATAGTCAATCAATAAAATACCTTTGAAGTCCCAAAAAACCGTTGTCATAACCTTACCAGCCGATTGGATTGTTTTTGCCTTTTTTGGGACACTTCCTCCAGCTTCAGTCCATTGTTTGGATTGTTCTTTTGTCTCTGGAGTATAGTGGTGGATCCATGTCTCATCAACAGTCATGAAACGACGCTTAAAATCCAGCTTATTTCGCTGAAAACGATCCAAACAAGCTTGAGAAATGTTCATTCTTATGCGTTTTTGATCGACTGTTAACAAGTGCGGCACCCATCTTGCAGAAAGCTTTTTCATCTGTAGTTCTTCATGCAAAATTAAATGGACTCGATCATTTGAGATGCCCATGATATAAGCTATTTCACGCACTTTTATTCGTCGATCATTTAATTACATATCATGCACTTTGGCTACAATTTCTGTTGTTATTGCTGTTTTTGAACGTCCACTACGTGGTTCATCTTCAATGCTTGCACGACCACGTTTAAATTCAGCAACCCAATTTTTTACTCTTGCATATGAAGGAGCACTTTCACCTAACACATTCACCATATCATTATGAATTTCTTGTCCCGATAAACCTTGTTTATGCAAATATTTAATGACACCACACATTTCTAATTTATCCATTGTAAAAAAATCGCGGATGCGTATACTCGTACACCGTCCATCATGGATTACAGTCTAATATAAACATGAGAGGGGCGTGGAACCATACAATTTTCAATCAGTGTGCGTTTGTTTCAATACTAACATCACATCCAAATATATACAAACTATTACAGTAACATCGGTATTAGTACACGAGATATGGACTTTTATAGTTCAGAGTTAAAAGGGCGTTGCCACGTCCTTTAGTTTTATATAGGGTGATCCATCTAGAGGTATTTTTCAGAACAAAAAAAATAAAAATTCAAATCAAGTGTGGAATCTTTATTGATAATTTGAAAGCACTTTTTTATGACATTTAGTTTTTGAATATAATTTCCTTCAAATGTTGGCCACAACTACGCCTCAGGGTTTCCATTCTGAGGGTCCAATTTGGGATGACTCAATCGAGCATTTCGACCGGTATGGCCCGGTGTGGGCAAAAATAGAACTGCAAATCTGTACATGAGTACAGAACATCCCAGAAAATTTTCAGTGTCGAAATGTTTTGGATTTTGAAGTTGAATTTTAATTTTAAACTTCGCTCATTGTAAGCGAATGGAAAAAAATGTGGACAACAGGTTCATACCAGAGAAAGTTCATCCGGTTGCGCTTCTCTTATTAAATACAGAATATTCTAGACCATTTAAGAGTTAAACAATTTTGAATTCCAAAGTACATATTTTTTAGAACTTAAGTAAAATTTTAGTATTTAAAATCGCCAACTGTGAACAAAAGGGAACAAATGGGAACAACAGGTTTGTACCAAAGAATTTTCATTCCATTCCGATTCTATTGTCAAATTCAGAATATTCTAGCTCAATTAGGAGCTGAGAGATTACGAATTCCAAAATACAATAATTTTTAGAATCCAAGTTTAATTTAAAATTAGAAATCGCCCACTGTGGGCGAACGGCAAAAATGGGAACAACAGGTTTGATCTAGAAAAAGTTCATACGATTCCGCTTCCATTGGCATACTCAGAATAAGCCAATAAGCCAAAAATAAGCCAAGAACAATTAAGAGTTGAAAAGTTTTGAGTTCCAAAATATAGGGTCATTCATCTAGAGGTATTTTTTCAGAACAAAAAAATATAAAAATTTAAATCAAGTGGAATCTTTATTGAACATTTTATGGCATTTATTTTTTGAATAAAATTTCGTTCAAATGTTGGCCGCATCTATGCCTCAGGGTTTCCTTTCTAAGGGTCCAATTTTGGATGACTCGTTCGAGCAATTCGACCGGTATGGCTTCAATGACACGCGTAATGTTGGCTTTCAAACCCTGAATCGTAGCTGGTTTGTCAGCATAGACTTTGGACTTTACGCAACCCCAAATAAAAATGTCTAAAGGTGGGATACCACTCGATCTAGGCGGCCAACTCACCTGTCCAAAACGTGAAATTAGCTGCTTTTCGAAATGAGCTTTCAATAGATCCATTATTTGAGCAGCTGCTGTATGGCAAGTGGCAGCGTCCTGTTGAAATCAAGTGTCGTCAAGATTACAGGCATCAATTTCGGGAAGCATAAAGATCGATATCATGGCGCGATAGCGAGCACCATTCACGGTTACGTTCCGGCCATCATCATTTTTGAAAACATATGCAGCGATGATTCCACCGGCTTATAAACCACACCAAACTGTGGTTTTCTCTGGGTATAATGGCACCTCTTGAACCTCTTCATGTTGCTCTTCAGCCCAAATGCGGCAAGTTTGTTTATTGAATTTGCCGTTGAGCCAGAAATGGACCTCATCACTGAACAAAATTTTGGTCGAAAACAGCAGATCTTCCCGTTTCTTACCGAACGCTCATTTCCATAATACAGTTGCCAACATTTGCAGGTAATTATTTTCAAAAAATAAATCCCGTAAAATGTCCTTAGAAATTACCAATAAAGATTCCATACTTGATTTAAATTTTAATATATTTTTTTGTTCTAAAAAAATACCTCTAGATGGATCACCCTATATAACATCACATAAAATAGTCTATTAAAATTTCTTAGTCATTGATTACTTTCTGTTAAAAAATTGTAACGGCCAATTTATTACTTCGGCTTTATTAATGCTATTTTTTTAAAGAGAGCGTGGCACCGCCCACCTTTCCTCCGACATGTGTTTTTATCCATGCCAACCTGATATGATCCAAACATCATAGTTCATGAAATACTTATATTAGGTTTTTAAGTTCAGGGTTTTCGATTTTTCCCGAGGTTGATCCAGTCTTTGTGAGGGAAATATTTTTACCTCTTGACCGATGTGGCCCATTTTCAATGTTATCCGTTCACCAGCACATGTTTCAGCTAAATTTTAGCCACCTAGCTTTCACATTGTACACTTTCTTTAGAAACCCTTGGCTATGGTAAGAATCGCCATAAAAATTTAAATATCATTTCTCTTTAATAAAACCTTGCCTGCAACCCAAAATCTTAGAACAAATAATTTAAACGAAGTTGAAATTGTTTTTCTTCAGCACAACAAAAATTGTAATCGTTTAAAGAAAAATCGCCTTTAACAAATGTTTTGCCTTTTTTGTCATACCACCCTCGCTTTCAAATCAACAGCATTTTCCGGCATTCCTTTAGAAAACAGTGTCTGAGGTGTTAAACAAATTTCGTGCATAGTCCCATTGTGTTGTTGCACTCTTCTTAGTTACGCTGGTATCTCTGGCATTTGTTGATCTCCTCCTCCACCTCCTCTGCTGGCCAGCTTAGCTGAAATATAGTGAGTGGGTCGTGGTTTTCCCGATTTCGCGCCGTCTTTTAATGACCTGCACTCGGCGGCCATAAAAAAAATAAAATGTAGCTAACAGGTAGTTTAGTTAGCACTTGTTATCTTCCACTGCCATGTTCGTCTAACCCATCACATAGCTAGCCTCTCTAGCCCTTTCCCAATTAAATTTAAAATGTTCAGTTTATGTGTTTTTTGTTTCTTTTCTTTTTTGTTGTTCACAAATTCCCTGAACCGCAACCTGATTTGAAAACAATTTCAAAAATGTCTGTGTTTTCTTTTCCCGTTTACATTTGTGAGTTGTGAATTCTTGAATATCGAATGTTTTTTTTCAATCTTTTCGGTCGTGCCGCTGTTTTACATGTAACAAGGTGTGATCTATAGGCAGTTTATGTAAATAAACGCGGATGACTTTTACAGCTTCTGTTTTTGGATGTTTAGTTATGGAGTTTCTAGTTTCTCCAGACGTTTTTGTTTATTTAATTTTTAAAATTTTTTGAGTAAATATTGCAACACACAAACACACACTTTTCTAAGGTTCGTCATTATGTGTTTCGGCGTTGCTCTGCATGGACTGGTGTGTAAACGTTATTAGAATTATGATTGGAAATTTCAAATCCCAACAGTTGATCGAATGTCGGAAATGTTGCAGAAGTTTCGTCGGTACAGGTGTTGTCTGATATGGTGGAAAAATATCTGTTGCAACTTGTGTGCACAGATAAGTTGTTACAAGAGACACTGTTTCTTTAATTGGAAATTATTTTTCATGATTTGAAAGAAATTGGAAATTTTGAAGTTTTGATCCAGTTGGTCGGCTAAGCAGTTCAAAGGACTTTGTTTAAAATGAGTTAACAGTTTTGGAACATCTTATAGTCCTTTATAATTAAAAAAAAAGTGGAAAATAAGCCAAAAAGGAAAATTCAAGAAAATGGTCTAAAAATACCCACAACGGACTAGAACATTGTAATACGAGTATTATATAGGGTGATCCATCTAAATGTATTTTTTCAGAACAAAAAAATATAAAAATTCAAATCAAGTGTGGAATCTTTATTTGTAATTTTAAAGGACATTTTATGGCATTTATTTTTTTGAAAATAATAACCATCGATTGTTGGCAACTGTATTATGGAAATAAGCGTTCGGTGAGAAACGGCAAGTTCCGCTGTTTTTGACCAACATTTTGTTCAGTGATGAGGCCCATTTCTGGCTCAACGGCAAAGTCAATGGGCTGAAGAGCAACAAGAAGAGGTTCAAGAGGTGTCATAATACCCAGAAAAAAACCACGGTTTGGTGCGGTTTATAAGCTGCTGGAATCATCGGTGCATTTTTTTCCCAAAAATTATGATGGCGGAACGTAACCGTAAATGGTGCTCGCTATCGCGCCATGATATCGATCTTTATGCTACCTGAAATTGAAGCCCGAAATCTTGACAACACTTGGTTTCAACCGGAACCATACAGCTGCTTAAACAATAGATCTATTAAGAGGTCATTTTGAAAAGTAGCTAATTCCACGTTTTGGACAGTTGAGTTGGCCGCCTAGATATCACTCGATCTAGGCGGCCAACTCAACTGTCCAAAACGTGGAATTAGCTACTTTTCAAAATGACCTCTTAATAGATCTATTGTTTAAGCAGCTGTATGGTTCCGGTTGAAACCAAGTGTTGTCAACCCTCTAGACATTTTTCTTTGGGGTTACGTAAAGTCCAAAGTCTATGCACGCAGAGAAAAGATATGGTTACTATATGGTCACGGCAACAATAGTATGTTCTCTGCAGTAAAATTATGGTCGTCGCAACCATAGTATTGTTTTTGAATATCATTTTGACAATAGTATAAGTGCGGCAATATTAATATTGTGGAAATGTAACAAAAGTATTGTTGCCAAATTTAAAAATGAAAATATGGTTGCAGCAACAATGTAAATATGGTTGGTGGGACAAAAGTATTGTTTTCATGGGTTTTATGTTAATATAATTGCGGCAATCATACCGGCAAAACCTTATTTTTTTAATTTGACAATTTTATTTTTACGATTCTAACGCAATAATAGTAATAAAAATTATATATTTAAAAAAACTACGGATTAGTATAGCTAAAATATTTTTAATAAATGATTTTTTTTACTGTTAAATAAATAACTCCTATTGTTACATAACTTACTTAATAAAATTCTTTATTGTTGAATAACAACGTATTCCAGTCTTTACAAACAATTTTGGGGATCATAGAATGGTTGTGCGTAAGTCAAACTATGGTTGTGAGGATCATACTATGGTTGTACGTCAAACAAACTATGGTTATGAGGATCATAATATGGTTGTGGAGATCATAGTATGGTTGAATGTGAATAATAATATGGTTGTGGGGATCATAGTATGGTTGTGTGTGAATGATTCTATTGTTGTGAGGACCATAATATTGTTATTGGGATCATAGTATGGTTGTGTGTGAACCATACTATTGTTGTGATGATCATAATATTATTGTGCCACAACCATATAACCAAAAATAGTATGATGCTCTTCGAATATTGTTACCCCAACCATACTTTTTTTCTGCGTGAACTGACGAACCAGCTACGATTCAGGTTTTGGAAACCAACATTACGCGTGTCATTAAAGTCATACCAGTCGAAATGCTCGATTGAGTCTTCCAAAATTGAACCTTCAGAATGGAAACCCTGAGGCGTAGTTGCGGCCAACATTTCAAGGAAATTATATTCAAAAAATAAATGCCATAAAATTTTCTTTCAAATTAACAATAAAGATTCCACTCTTGATTTGAATTTTTGATTTTTTTTTGGTTTTGAAAAAATACCTCTAGATGGATCACCCTATATAACTAAATGACCTAAAGATTAAAGTTTAATGTTTAACTGAAGCATTACTTGACTCATTGATTAATTAGTTAATGGTGAAATTTACTTTATTGATTATTTGATTAATTTATTTAAAAACTAATTGAGGATTAATTAGCTAATTGATGGCTGAGATCATTGATTAATTGACTTATCCCTTAATGTATGAAATAAGAAAATAATAATTTAATTTAATTAATAAAATGAATCGAGCCGTGAAATAGCGGGTGGTCCAGCCATTATGCACACCTAAACGTCAAGTTTTTTGACCAACTTAATTTGACATTTTTTTTTTGTTTTAGTCTTTGACAGATTTAACCATGAAGAGTTACAAAATTAAACAGTGCGTTAAGATTGTTGAAGGCTTTTACGAAAATATGCGTTCAAATCAAAATTTATTTGGTGCATTTCGTGATTTTTTTGGTCAGCTTACTCCACAAAATATGTCCACAATCAGGAGAATAGAGCGCAAATTTTAGCAAACGGTCTGAAGGAAATGTAAAAACACCAGCGCTTGCTCGCCCATTTCGTTCTGTGGAAAACATTGATGTTGTTTGCGTTAGTCGGGCAGAACAGCCTTTTACCTTGGCTCGTCGTCGTGCCCAACAACTGAACCTCTCAGTAATATCACTGATGCGAATTTTAAAGAATGATTTGAATTTACACGCTAACAAGCGTGACTCGAGAGCCTATTGACCATTCAAGCATCGTCAATACGCCAAAAGGTTGGTTGGACATACGGAAGTGAATTGTGCCTTTACACACTTTCACCTGTTAACGAATCGCCTCAGCAAAATTGCTGCATTTGGGCAAATGAGACTCCACGAGTGTTGTTGAAAAGCCGATGCATCCACAAAGAGTGACTTTATTCCTCGCCTATTTTTACATTGGATGAGGTGCCCTTTCTTTGGAATTGTAATCATTATTCCTGTTTTCCATTCTGTGGTAAAGGTGTTTGTATCCCACGCTTCTCTGATTATTGGCGTAATGGCTTGCGTAATAGGCTCTGGTCCGAACCGAAGGAATTTCGCGGGTATGTTGTCCGGACCCATCGCTTTGCTGATGGTGGTGTCTACGTACTAAAAGGGTGATTAAATTTCAAGGGCCGATGTTGAATGTGAACCACACCTAAACGCTAAGTTTTTTTTTTCATTTCATTTGATATGAAATGCATCCGATGCATCCACAAAGAGTGACTATTTATATGGACTATTTATACGGTTTATGGACTATGGTGCGAGCCATACTATGAAAATGAGGTCGGCCAAGCAGTTACCGCACAAAATGTTCGCTATCGCGAGATGATAACGAGCTTCTTGTGGCCATCAATTGAGGATATGGACCTGGACGATATGTGGTTCCAACAGGATATGCCACTTGCCACACAGCCAACGACGACTGCATCCAGGAGAATTAAAAAGAGAAGTTGGCTATAGGATCCATCTTTGTTTTACTTCTCTGCAGGTCTCTTTTGAGAGCAGTGGAGATACGTAGGCTTAGAAGACTTGTCATAACTTTGCTGATGGTATTTACCAATGTTATTTCTCGACTATTTTTCATTGGGTGAGGCCCCTTTTCTTTGGAATTGTAATCATTATCCCTGTTTTCCCTTCTGTGGGAAAGGTGTTTGTATCACAGGCTTACTTACTTACCTATTGTTGGTCTTAGCCTGCGTCAGAAATGTTTTCCAAGCACTTCGATCTTGTGCGTGCTGTCTCCAGTTCGTAATACCAAGGATTTTCATATCTTCATCCACTTGGTCCTTCCACCGGAGCCTCGGTCTACCCCGTCTGCGCATTCCGTAGTAGTTGTCGTCCAACGCCTTTCTAGCTGGAGCATTCTGATCCATTCGACGGACATGTCCTAGCCAGCGCAATCGCTGTATTTTGATTCGCTTAACCACGTTCATGTCAGGATACAGCTCATACAGCTCACGGTTCGTTCGACGTCTATACTCTCCGTTAGCACAGCTGGGCCCATAGATTTTGCGAAGGATCTTTCTCTCGAACACACCCAGCATCGCTTCGTCTGCTTTCGCAAGTACCCATGCTTCAGCGCCATATAAAAGCACAGGTAGAATAAGCGTGTTGTAAAGCGTTATTTTCGTTCGTCGAGAGAGGGCTCTGTTCTTTAGCTGTTTGCTTAGCCCAAAGTAGCATCTATTTGCCAGCACGATCCTTCTTTTAATTTCGGTGCTGACATTATTTTTCGTATTAATGGCGGAGCCGAGGTATATAAACTCATCAACTACCTCGACTTTGCAACTGCCCGCCTCAACAATGTCGCCTTTCTTCCGTCGCGACGTTTCATTTGCAGTTACAAGCATAATTTTAGTTTTGTCCTCGTTCACTTCTAGACCCATCTTTGCCGACTCCTTCTCTTGTATCACAGGCTGCTCTGATTTTTGGCGTAATGGCTTGAGCAATAGTCTCTGATCCGAACCGAGTTTCGCGGGGGTGTTGTCCGGACCCACCGCTTGGCTGTCTGTATCTTGACGGATGGTGGTGTCTCCGTACTATAAAACTGGCGCCATAGTTTTGGTTGTAGCTTTCGCATCAACTGTTTTTGCTCGTAGTTGAGAGCTACGAAGGAGTTTACTGCACTTTATTTCCTCGAGAGTTTCTTAGCTTATCCACGGTTTCCGATTTAGTTTTGCAGAGGCTACAACGGTGGTAGCTATTTCCGTATACGTTACTGATATCTCAGTCCAGATGTTCATTAGATTACTTTTCACCGTTGGCGACAACTAAAGTCCTACTCCATTTTTTGGTGTACTGCATTTCCAGAGAATATGAAGTAGTAGACCTTCTGGCGGCTCATTGATCCGTATTTTGGCCAGCGTACTTCACTTAAACCTAGGACATGGACTATATAATTCGACATCTCGCTTTGGATTTGGTGAAGTCTGGATGGTTCAAAAAGGTCTGGACGTTTCATGTTCTAATCATAAATCGGGTTTTAGATCCATACGTCTTCACAGGAGGGCTATCCGTTATTATATTGCTTGTGGATGTTTCTGTAATTGACTTTGTGAAAGATGAGTGGCTGATTGGGCCACCGCCAGTATCCCTCTAGGTTAGGGTTCGCGGCTCTATTCATTTTATTACTTAAATTAATTAAATATTTTCTTATTGAGTAGATTAAGCAATTAGTCAATTATTCAATGATCTCAGCAATCAATTAATTAATTAATTTATAATTAACTTAATCAAATAATTATTAAAGTAAATTACACAATTAGTTTGTTAATCAATGAATCAAAAAATACTTTAATTAAACATTAAATGTTAATCATTAGGTCATTTAGTTATATTATCATTTAATCAATTATTATTTTAAAATTAAATCATTTAATTGTTTAACCATTTAATAATGTAAACATCATTGTTGTATATTGATTTACTTACTTACTTAGGTTAGGCAACATCCCATTAATAAATCTTTTGAAGACCTTTGGGCGCCTTCGCTGGCCATGCTATTGGCTCATGTTAGGGTTGGTTGATGATAAATCGTTTAAAGACCTTTGGGCGCTACCGCTGTGCATGTTATTAACTCATCCGCTGTCACCCTTATTGCACGAACCCATCGTAATCGTGCAAGGAGTTAATCTCCATGCTGCAGGCATTTAATCCTTGCTTCGATGCCTCGTTAGCGTGCTAGGGACACTAAGTCTCAGGTGGACTCCGATTCATAGTTGAAGAGGATTGGCTATATGCACAGATGTGGCATTTCTGTTCGCGTCACT
Organism: Hydrotaea diabolus; assembly: GCA_963513945.1. Taxonomy (NCBI): domain Eukaryota; kingdom Metazoa; phylum Arthropoda; class Insecta; order Diptera; family Muscidae; genus Hydrotaea; species Hydrotaea diabolus. The sequence goes on along the minus strand of OY740716.1, from coordinate 244,140,916 downwards.
CTTGCATCAGTCCTCCTAGAGGATCCGCTGATATTTTTCTCCTTTATAGTTTTCTCTACATTAAACTTTATTAACCTCAAACTATTTTTTTACATTTCGAGAGGAGGTTTCCAACAACTTTTTTTCCTCTCCAAAAAAAACAAAAGTTTTATTTTTGCACACTGCTTCAGGCTAAATCCATATTTATCATATGCAATAAATTGGTACGTGCATTCTTGTAACAATGGCAATCAAATAAATCACTTTCCAAAACAATGTAAAAAAAGATCCACACAAAAAAAAATCCAACAAAATTGAAAAGCGTTCAAAAGCCCAAACAAAAGCAAATTATGTTGGTAACAATTAAAACAATAACGTTTAAAATGTTTTACTTTTACTTTCCTACGGGTTATGCTTTGCGATCAAATCTAAACAAATAATAAAAGTGAAGAAAAAACTCACATTCACGATAAATCTTATCTGCAGTGAAACGAACAAAATCGACAACCAACAACAATGGCAGGGGGGACCACAAACCGAAACATATCCACCGAACCGACCGACCGACTGAATGCCAGAAATGTAACCACCGTTACAATAATGAACCATAATTCAAATACGAAAGTAAGAAAGAAGGGAAAAAAACTTTAAATTCAAAATACCATAAAAATCCAAGACATACATCCATTCCCACCCATCCATCCACCTACATATGAATAAATCTGTAAATTTCACAGATTGTGGTGAACAACAAAAATAAAAATCATGGAACAATCTGCCAGGCAACCAGCCAGGACGCCAACAGCCCTCGAAATAGCCACCAAAAAGACCAAAATTTCTTAGCCATTAAAGCAAACCAAATTTAACCAAAATATGGAGATACTTTTATACGCCTGCAACAGGTGGTTGCGCTTAAGACTCTGCCATGTAAATGGAACTGCAACCGAAAGACGGACACGATCTTTCAAAGATAGCGTTCTACTATATTTGGGGAGTCTTTGTTGGTTCGTTTTGTTTTTATGTTTTTTTTTTATAGAAAAAAGTAAATAATTGCCCCTATGTTGGTTACTGGTTCTGCTGCTTTTGGCTTTAGTTTCGGTTCGACAAAATTAATATGAGAGTCAAATAAAAGACGAAAGTGTCATGAAAAGTTTAAAAGATTTATATTCAAAACTAAATCACTACATCGTTGAACATTGACAGGAGGTCTAAAAAACAACTAAAAAGACTTTGTTTTTATTTTGAGGGCTTCGAAAACTTGCCATAGACGACTGCGATAAAAATTATTGGATTAAAAAACTAATCAGTTTTTGACATACTCTTTAGCTGTAAAGCATTTGTAGTGTTGCTCGAAGTAAATTTTGGGATATAAGGTTTAAGGTTTGGGTTATTGAGGCTTACAAAAGTTTTTAATTAAAGTTAAATAACAAATGATGGTGCTAAGAAAACTTAAAACTATTACGTATTATTTTAATTGTTTGTAATACTCGTATTGGTTATTGTGAATTACAGAATATTAAAATTTGTTTAATTTTTTAACGAGAAAAATATCGTTATGATTATACAACATTGCTTGCTCCCGGCACTTACAGAGTCCTAGCAGAGTTAAATCTACTAAAATAAGTCTGAAATCTAAAATAACTAAGTAAAATAAAACAAAAACAATTTCGATCTAAAACTAAAAAAAAATAAAATAACTTTCAGCCTCTGTGAATGCCGGGAGTAGTGAACAAGAAAAAGTTTTGTCCAGACATCGCCACAGTATTCTCCTTTAAAATGCCAATCGCAGGCAGATAGTTCGTGTTTGACCAACTACTTGCAAAATTTCTTGCATTATGCGACCTTCAAAATTTTTTAACTTTTCTACAAATTTTGCCATAAAACCTAAAGCGTAATCAGATAAGGGTATTAACGAAGCTTGCTCGTACATAAAATTGTTTGAGTATCGTTTGTAGTTAGAGTGAAAATTCTTCTCAATGCATTTCCTTATATATTTTTTTTTCTTTCTTTGGAAGATTTCCATTTTTTGCATCATCGTGGGGGAATTTTGGGATATATTAAGTATAGAATGGTTAAAATGCTATATAAACTGAGTACTATAATTTTATTGAAACTTGATTATATCTTTTTGATAAAGCTCCTTTACAAATTATTTTTCCAATTTGAAGGCCTGCCGCTAAACAAAGCACATTTTAAATTAGATCAATTTCCAATAAAGTATGGAGCGACCTACTCGCAGAACTATAGCTGGAAAAATTGAACAACATCGGTATATATTTTCGTATAACACCAACTCTAGAAGTATTTCGTCTTTTAGCTTCTTTAAAATGCTTTTCAAAAACTAAACAAATTTTCTTTATTATGGTACCGTCTGGATCGAAAAAAATAAATTTTTAAAGAGAGGAATGTACAAACTGAAAGAATATCCATTTAACATCCCTGTTGGTCATATAAAATATTAGTTTTGTTAAATAAAATGAGTCTTTAACTTAATGTTTTTTGTTAGTTCACCTTTTGTTAAAATTTAAGTAAACGTTTATTAGGTTATCGAGCTTGCGGTCAGATTTACCAATAATTATATATTATTTATATTAAACTTTTACTTGAATATACTTATAATTTTAATTTGCTTTAAAAACACGACTCATCCGATTACAAAAATAATTGCAAATTGTGCGAGATCGGTAGTTGCCCATTTTGGTGGATACAAGCGTTTTCGTTTTTCCATGCTTTCTTCGATGGCGCCTATTGCCACCTGGTAATGCAACATTCCCAGGACAATGATCTTTTTACCTTTGGACAAGTTTGACTCTTTCGAGAGTAAAATTGTGTAAATACGACACACAAACATTGGAGTTTATCGAAATTCAAACACCAATGTTTTGACAAAAATAATTATAAAATTCGTAATTTTGATGGAAAAATAAAAAGAAACATTTATTTTTGTGTAATTTCTATACATAAGTGTTTTTTTTATAAGTATTTTTGAGTCAAATAATATATAAGTATTTTGTTTCGCTTGTCATAAATAATAGGTGAAACAGGCTATAGTTTACTTATGCAGAACATCTTTACAGCTAAATTGTGGTCAAAACCATCGCGAATCAGTTTACCGAATTGTAGCAAAGGTCTCGAAAATTATCGGATTTTTAGTTGTCCAAACAATTAACGCTTTAGTATCTGGTGTTACTACTTGTTGACCATTCAGTATAGAACCCTTTTCTATAATTCCTTTAAAACATAGAACATTAAATGGTTTAAACTTTGTCGGATATATCTGACATTCGCAATTTTTGACTAGTCACTAGAGTGCAAAGTACTTTTTTTTTAATTTACCGTTCATATTTTCAAAACTATAAAACATTTCCAATTGATTTCTTTTTTACCGCATTCTTTACGGTGTTGTGTATTGAAAATAAGGGTTTAATTTTAACATTTGCGTTTTTAAATAATTTTTAACAGCAAAGTGGATCTCGAACCTTGTGATTGCCCACAGTACCGCAGGGGAATGAAAGTTCAAAACTCGTATATTCTAAACTCTGAAATAATGGTTCTCATTTTAGGACTAGCATAACTATTGGAATTTCACTTGACAAAGAAAACCCTATAACATAGGTGAATATCGTATTTGAACTTTCTTTTCTAGTGAGGCCATCTCGTGCTGTTGCTTGTTGACCTTTTCGATAAAAAAAAATCCTAATTCTATATTTCAATAAAAAAAATATATTGAGTTTTTTCAGATGTTGTTTTTTGACCTTTTCGTTAAGAACACCATATTCAATATTTCTATTAAAAAATAGAGCAATAAAAAGCTTTGCAAGATATAACTGCCATTGACAATTTTCACTAGTCATTTGTGTGCGATTTTTTTTAAATTTGGCCGTTAATAATTTCGAAACTAAAAACATTTCTGATTGATTTCTTCTACATTGCATTCCTTGTGGTGTTGTGTATTTAAAATAATGGTTTTATTTTAGTTTTAGAGTTTTTAAATCATTTTTATCAGTCAAATGGATCTTGGATTTTTTTACTTGCCGGCAGTGTGATTTTTTATTTATATTCTAAGCTTCCTAATTTTACTCTCTAACTTTATAAAACCGATTCTCACTTAAAGATCAGGTTGCCAAAATTTTAACTAAAAACTTGAAGCAGTTTAAAAATAACATTCATTTTATTTCACTTAAAGTTAAACACTATAATAATGTTTAATTCCAAACCTGGGATATTCCTTTAAACAAATTATTTGGTTTGATTTTGCACGAATTAGACATTCGTATTGATAAGTTTTCAAAGTTTTTAACTACAAATTCGATCCGATCTCATATCAAATTTCATATTCTTATTTAAAAATAATTGACCCTTGCTTGGCCGATAGTCTTCGATGCTTTTGCCCTTTAACTTAGTTTATTGCAATTTTGTAATTTTAGTTGAAATAAATATATGAATAAATAAATGAAAACTTTGCCCGTTGTGAACTTCAAGCTCTAAAAATTCAAATCAGTTCGCCACGCCTTCGCCATGTTAAAAAAACCTCCGCAGTCGTCGATAATTCCATATTGGCTTGCATTTCAAGACAGTCGCTCAAGCGACTAGGGCGAGTTTAATCATACCGCAGCCATAAATTTCGGGTCGGCTCCGTCTTCTGCTCAAACGGACATTCATAAAAGATATTTTGCCGCTCCGGCTGCCGTAAAAAGAACATGGGTCTATTTACTGATTATTGCTAACAAAACAATTTATTTTTTGTGTCCAGATCTTTGCACTAGCCTCACACAAAATTAGATCTCTCGTATGGATTCTTGCCAACGAGTCCCCCAGAGATCGTTTGAATTTGCCAATCATTAAAATTTTATTTCACAATAATAAGGAAAAATTCCTTTATTATGGAGATTTAAAACTTTTGTTAAAAACATCGTAGGCAGTATTTTTAATCTCAAGTGGCTTTATTAAAAATATTTTTTTAGTTTAGAAAAAGCTGTATCTCTAAAAGTTAGTTTTTGTGATGATCTCATTGGACATATTCCGAGATTTTGTTATTGTACCGTGATATGGATTAGCTTCTAATTTGTGTGTCACGCGATTCAATAACAAGAACCGAGACAGCAAATTTATGCTAAAACTAAATGCATATCATTAAATTCTTCTAAGCTTCTTTTGGGTATTTTAAGCTCTCTTGAAATCGACATAAATTACTTGGATTTTTTCAATACAAAATAGAACTTTTGTTTTATTTTGTTATGTTCTGCTTTTATAAAACTGACTGCGTAACATGATATTGGTTAGAATAAATTGGTATTAACTCTAGTCGTACTGTCTGTTAGAATATAAAACCTATAAATTATTAACAAATTAACATAGAAATAGTTCTCCAAAAGAAGAATCATTGAACCATGGCCAATGGGAATACAACAACAACAACCACTTGAACTTTGCGGCCAGATTATGTAGTTCAAGCCATAAAATATGTGCTGTGATGGAGATTCCTCTCTTCTCTACTACGTAGTCCACTTGAGGAGATGTGGAGAAAAAACGTGTTTGGGGTTTTAGCAAATTATGCGGGCTTAACAATGACCAATAATCACGATGATGATGATCATCATCATCTTCATTATCAACAGCATCATGGTAATCATGCTCATTATCAGCATGATGACCAACCAGCAACCTTAGATACCAACATAAACAATGGGCCCTCGAAAGAATCAAAGAAATTGATTCAAAATCTCAATGCAGCGCAACAAAAGTAGACATGAATCACGAATTGTGAAAATAAATAAAGTCCAAAGAATGATATTTAAATTAATTTTGTATAGAAAAAGATCAGACGAGGAGGAAGGAGGAAAACAAATACATAGCTAGATATCAAAAATAGAATCGTATTGATTTCGAATGACCCAATTATGGTTGTACACTTTTCATTATTGTCCATTTCAATAATAGTGGTTTTCAATGTTGATCTCCAAAGACGATAAGATTCCATAGAACCAACCACTCACTCAGTCAGCGATGTATGTGAGTGGACAAACAGACAAGCGCATGTCCGCTATACCGAATATAGGCACAATAGTTTTACTCCTAAACTTTCACACATGTCATGTGCTGTGTCCATGCGAGTATTTACTGGATGTGGTTGTTGCTATCTGTGGTTGCCATTGATATACTTGAGGTGGGTGTTGTTGTTTCTTTTCATCTGGAACACTTAATTCTACTTGTTTAATAAAAGCCATGAATGATTTCCAAAGATCACAATAAAAGGTTGCCAGAATGTTTGCGATTTAAAATCATATGTAGATTTGAGTCATTGTTCTAGTATTAAAAATATTTTATAAAAATGTATCGCAAGCGATAAATTTACTAAAAAAATATGTCGAATGCGATAAATTTTCTAAAATAAAATGTCGTATGCGATATATTCTCTACGAAAAACAATGTATCGCATGCGATGAATTTTCTAATAAAAATATGTCGAATGCCATAAATATTCTATAATGAAAATGTTGTATGCGATAAATTTTCTACGAAAAACATGTGATAGAATTTCTATGAAAAATATGTCTCAGGTGATACATTTTCTATAAAAAATATTTAGCTTGCGATAAATTTCATACAAAAATGTGTCGCATGCGATAAATTTTCTAAAAAAATATGTCAAATGCGATAGACTTTCTTCAACAAATGTGTCGAATGCGATACATATTCTTTAAATATATGTAGCATGCACTACAAGTTTAAAAATAAATTGTTCGCATGTAATTTTTCAATGACAAATATGTCGTATGCGCTAAAATTCGTATAAAATATGTGCCTACTTAAGTTACAGAGTATCCCATTAAGGAACAGGGAAAAACTTCCCTTAAATCAGTGAGATGTATACGATTTAATGCTTAAACACACTGACCGTGACCTAGTTTTCTTCCGAACGGCTTATTTATATTATAGAGAAGTTTTTACTTGGCTTAGAGATGAATCTCTTACTCTTAGAGTCGTCAGCATTTACGAGATGAAAACCCGTTTCTGAAAAATTGTTAGATGTTCTTACCCGGGAGTTGACCTGGGTTTACTGGCATGATAGACGTACACAGTAAATAGTTTTATAAAAAAATATGTAACATGCGATATATTTTCTATGAAAAACATGTCGCATGTGATAAATTTTCTATGAATAATATGTCACATGCGTTAAATTCTCTATGAACAATATGTTGCATGCGAAAAATTATTAATGAAAAATATTTGAATGCACAAAAATGTTCTACGAGTATGTAAAATACGCCGCATGAGATAATTTTCCTATAAAAATTGCGTCTCATTTTTGTATGAAAAATATGTCAAATTTTACTTATGAAATGTGTCGCATGAGACAAATTTTACTTATAAATGCGACAATTGTTCTGCAAAAACGTGTCACATGCTATTTTTATAGAAAACTTGCCGCTTGCACCCCTATATAAGTACGGGTATAGGAACAAATATTCTATAATATAAATGCGCTAAATATTCTATAATAAAAATAAGTCGCATGTTTTTTCAATAGAAAATTTTCTGTTTCTCTATGTAACATTATCTGGTAATTTTTCTTTAGAGGAAATTTTTATATTAGAAAATGTAAGTGTCGCATTAAATTCGAAATATTTGTTTTTTTTTTTCAATTTGTAAAGCTAGAGATTGTGGTGTTCGCTGGGGAAATATTCTGCGATGCAATCTGGGCACTTTGCTAAGGGTCTGCTCTTTCCATGCCACTTGGAAAGATATTTTCTTTCCATTTTTCGTTTTTCTTTTATAAAAAAAAACTGAGATATGAAATTTATGGTTTACTGGGTCACTTAATGGAGTTCTACATCTACCATTGTTTAGTTAACTACGGATACTTTATTTATGGCCTGGCTGTGCCTCCTGCATCATAGGTGGCGGCATATGGTGGCATGCCAGCGGAGTTGGAGCTCTACGTACAATGTATGGGTGGTTTCAATTTCATGTTGGCCACATACGGACAGACCGTCATAGAGACGGAGACAGAGAGACGTACTATTCCGTCCATATCGTAAACAACAACAGCAACATTTCGTCGTTGTGTCTTGGGACATGCAGACAGACAGACAGAAAGCCCACTTACTGTTGTATGGCTTAAAAGAGAGGCAACATGAACATGCATTATTATGTCGTTTTGTTAAGTTAAAACAATAAATACAAAATCTGTTGTGTCTCCTAGTTAAAACGACCCAAAGTGTATGGTTACATATGAGTCATTCCATGCCAAACGGTACGATTTTGGGCAAAAATTTAACGCAATGATTCCGATTTTTATGAAAATTTGCAGATTTGGTCCTCTAGCAATTCTATTTAATCCGCGATTAGAAAAAAAAAATATAATTTTTTTTTTCAAAAGTTATGACCAATTGAACTTTGGTAAAATGGAGATTTTATCAAGGAGGTGTGTTCATTCAGTCGCATGTAACTCCGGAAATACTTGACCGATTTTACTCTGCTATACCTTATTTTGAAGGTAATTTTAAGCACTTCTAAAATAACGAAACGGTATGGCATAACGCCATAGAATTTTTTAAGTTTGTATCATTTTAATCCTTTTATTTCGATTTTGAAAATGATTACATCTTTTTTTATTTTTGAAATTTTGCAGGCGTATTCTTACAGGTCTGTTTTACCGACTGTGTAAGTTTTAAAGTGGTGAAATAATGCGTTCTATTTTTAAAATTTTTTTTTTACCTTATACCTTTTTCACTTCCATGAATATAGAAAATATAATATAGAAAAAAAAAATACTTTTTAATAGTTTATTGACACAAGATATAACAACAACAAAAAAACAAAGAAAAAAAGAAATAAAAAAATGAGTAATGAAATAAATGTTATGCCTTGTATACCATCTTCATACAGTACTGCTCAGAAGATGATGTTGTCTGGACTATCATTATTTTATCGGGTTGTGGAATGAATACATGGTAGCCAAGAGTTCCAGAAATTGTTTTCGCTTTTTCAAAACGCTCCTTCAGGTGTTTCGCCCTATCTTGATATTGATAGTTATTGAAGAATTCTGTATGAATATTCTTCACGTTTTTATTCACCCAATCATAAAATTTGACGGCACTATTAATGGGATTTATGAGGCTGGACAAGCTTGCACGTGCTGCTAGTCTTTTGACTGTTCCTCCCAGACCATCGCAGGGCCATTTGCCATGAGACGTTGCAAAAAAATGCCATTCCGCTGGTATTCCAAAATCTTCTACGTGGAACGTCAGATTTAAAAAGTTTTTCTTGTTTTTGTATTGTGCGCTTGCGCCATCAGAAAAGTAAAATATTTTACTCACAGGTCCTAAGGTTTTCTTTAAAAAATTTACAAGCCCCTCCTGGAATACGTGCACGGCTATTGTATCATGTTTTTATTTCTTTTTTTCTTTGTTTTTTTGTTGTTGTTATATCTTGTGTCAATAAACTATTAAAAAATATTTTTTTTCTATATTATATTTTCTATATTCATGGAAGTGAAAAAGGTATAAGGTAAAAAATTTTTTTTAAAAATAGAACGCATTATTTCACCACTTTAAAACTTACACAGTCGGTAAAACAGACCTGTAAGAATACGCCTGCAAAATTTCAAAAATAAAAAAAGATGTAATCATTTTCAAAATCGAAATAAAAGGATTAAAATGATACAAACTTAAAAAATTCTATGGCGTTATGCCATACCGTTTCGTTATTTTAGAAGTGCTTAAAATTACCTTCAAAACAAGGTATAGCAGAGTAAAATCGGTCAAGTATTTCCGGAGTTACATGCGACTGAATGAACACACCTCTTTGATAAAATCTTCATTTCACCAAAGTTCAATTGGTCATAACATTTAAAAAAAAATTTTAAATTTTTTTTCTTGAAACACGTATATAATATTTTTAAGAGAAGAATGCATACACAAACTAGTTAAGCAATCCAAGCTTGTGATGTAAAAAATGCGTACCGTTTGGCATGGAATGACTCATATATGCCATGTGTACATTAGGGTGGTTCTTATATTTATGCATAGATTTATTTTCTAAGGCTTTGATTTTTTTGCCAAATTGTGTTAAAATTTCAACTATTCTCAAGTTAGGGTAGATTTTCCTCGCACTTTAGGGCGTCCTTGAAAAAATGTAGAGTTTTTTATTTAGGCTCTATTAACTTTATGTTGAAAATTAAGTTAAAAATTCAACAATTTCCCAATTAGAATAGATTTTTTTACAATAAATGTCTCTTAAATTGTCCTTGAAACAAATTCTTGTATTTTTTACTTAGATTCTAATATATTTATCTAGCAAATTCCAACTATTATCAAGTTAAAATAGATTTCTTTACCATAAATATCTCTCTCAGACATAAGGGCGTCCTTGTAAAAAAGTTTGACAATTTTTTATGTAGGCTTTAATACGTTTATGTGGCAAATTGTGTTAAAATGTTAACTATTTCCAAATTGGAGTAGATTTTTTTTCACCATCTCTTAAATTTGTGCACATTAGGTTGTTCATCAAAATATTGAAAAGATTTCAGTCAAAAGGTTGATTTTAGACTCGCCATGGTACGTAAGAAACGACATAATCCTTAACGATCTGAACATGACATATGTAAAAGACGAAATCAAACGATACTCCGAGAAATACCTGAAAAGATTAAGCAACCATTCAAATTTACTGGCGATTTGTCTATTGGATGACAGCAACGCAACGAGGCGTTAAAAAAGACTTCACGTATTGGACCTTCCTTTTAGAATTTGAAAGTTAGATTAAATTACATAGAACTAAATAGAATTGTAAATATAAGTGAATTTACTTATTGAAGTAAAATCTACCTATTATTCTTAAAAATATATTGCTTACATAATTTGCTTATTATTTCTCGATAGATTGCAAATAAATAAATAAATAATTTAAAAAAAAAAAAAACAAAAAACTTAGGGTCTAATATGTTTAGCTAGTTATGTATGTTCTTGCTTAAATTCAGTTCCATTAGACTGTTTTACCAGAAATACGAGTATCTCCTAGCGTTGGGTCGACTTACGGCTCATTTACATTTGATTTTAAGTTCTGTACGATACACTCTAATGTATATACAAATAAATTTTATTGACGTTAAGATATTTGGTCGTTTCTTCTTCTGGCTTTACCAAATACGCCGTTCAATGAATTTGTTTTTTGTTTTGGTTTCATCATAGTCGGCTTGGCTATTGACGATTGCTGGCTGCTGCTGTCGTTGATGTTGCTTGCATTGGCGGTCGGCAAATTTCTTAACAAATCTCCACTGCCATCAAATGTTGTTTCATTTTTTTTTTGTATTTGCAAAAAAAGAATTTATGGCTATTCGTTAGAGAGATAGATAATCAATGGGAGGGAAATAAATCTTATGCTATGGGCGCAATAACTTTAACGATGATCCGTCAAAATCGCAAATACACATTTGGGGGGATACTGTTTTATATTCAAGGGAATTGCAAACTCCAAGATTTTGAATACTGTTCATTAATCTGCCTTCTGTTGAAACTTGTTCTTGAAAAAATTCCAATGTGGGTAGTTAAGGCGGGCAAAAAAATAACAAAAAAAATCAGTTCAGATGATCATTCAAAAATAAAGACCACAATAATATTTTCCTAAAAAAACGAAAAGACATAAACAAACAGCAAACGACATACGACGCATTGCAGCCAACCAAAAAAGCAAACCCGCATTTGGTGAATTCTAATAAAAAAGACGCTCCACAGCGCCCAGATGACCATCATCACATCGCCTAAGCCAATATTTGTTTTATTTTCGTTTTATCAGATCTTAAAAATAATGAGAAGTTTCTCTTTTTGTGCATACGCCGTCGTGTCGTCATTATAATGGCGTAGAGAACAAGTTTCATTTTTATTTGGTTGGTTTTTTTTATGTTGAATTCCATCTGAAACTGCGTCAATAAATTCAAGATATTCTATCCGTAACGCCCACCTACACGTAGCAAACAACATTTCAGAGGTAGCAGTCAGTCAGACAGGTAAGACAGATGGACAAAAGCGTCAACAACCAAACAAGCGTTTCAATAAATAAACATAAACATGTAAATTAAACGCTTTCTATCACACATGATTGTATATTCGATTTTCTTTTTGGTTTTTTTCTTCTTCATTTCTAACCAATTGATGGTCTGCGATTAAGAGGAGGTTTTTGATAATCTAAGATTAGAAAGATGTTTTTCAATTTCTGGTTTTGTAGAAATCATGAGTAAGATCTTAAGCATTTCTGTATCACAAAACAAGTTAGTTTAATATTTACCGTGGTCTACAATCATTGAAATTTATCTAAAATATTTATACTGGATTATGAAATTAGTAATACAAATTATTAATAATTAAAATTAATTCAAAAAAATATTTTCGTTTCTTTGCAGGTCAGTAAAATGTTTGAAACGTTTGGCAGCTTTCATTATCTCGTACAGGTATTTGTTATTTTTATCATGTTTAGAAATAACTAACTTACTTAATAACCCAGAACACTCCATTAAGGAACTAAGGGGAACTTCTCTCAAATCAGTGGGCTGTCCACAATTCAATTATTATTGTACCCACTGCTGTTAAGTGCCAGCTCCGAACGGCAAATGCATATTCATGGAGAAGTTTTAACATAGCTTAGAGATACTCATAAAGTCGCCGGCATTTACTAGATGAAAACCCTCGGCTGAATTTCTCACGGAAAATGCAATCGCTAGCAATGTGTCGCATTGCCTACGCCAGCTACTTCTCTCTCTAATGTAAAATTAAATCGCTAGCGATTTTTCGCGTCATCGTCGCTATCTCTTCACAAAAAAAAAATACGATCGCTAAGATTCATTCGCGTAGACGATTCAAACGTCGTAGTGAACTAAAGCGCTAGCGAATATTCCCATCGTCGTCGCTCTCTTTCTCTTGCACATACAATATTATCGCTTGGGATTTTTCCCGTCGCCGAAGCAATGGAATCTCCTAAATATTACATTTACTCTATTTCTGTATTTTTTTCTTCGCTCTAGGGATTTTCGATGCTTCTTTCACAGGAAATGCAAGAGATAGCGATTTTCGCCGTCGCTCTCTCTCACATATACGATTTAATCGATAGGGATTTTTCGAAACGCCTTCGAGGCAATCGACTATGTTAAAATTTAATTTCTTTTACTTTGTTCTGTATCATTTGTACTATGCTACACAATTTTAGGAATTTCTCTGGGGGGTTGATGATTCCTTAAAGAAATTGAAGACACAGCTGAGTATAGTAAATTCGCAAAACAAAAAATGAGGTAAAGGAAGCATGATTTAACTTGCAGGACCCAAAAAAAAATTAATAACAATCATACAATCACATTTTAATCCAAAAACGACCATTTATGCAATTTCTTTTCGCTTTGTCATCGCTCTATCTCTCTCTCTCTTCCGATTTTATCGCTAGAAATTTTTCGCGTAGCCATCGATGCAGTCGACTCTCCTTAACTAAATATCATTTATTTCGTTCATTATCAATTATATTACGCCACAAAGTTTCGGAATTTCTCTGGGGGGTTGATATACCTTGAAGAAATAGAAGACATATGTAGATGAGTACGGTAAATTAGGCAAAAGAAAAAATGATGAAAAGGACTTGTTAATTTTGAAGAAAGCATGATATTACTTTAGACGACCCATACAAAAATGATAACATCGGTATTCAGCAAAACATTTTTACCATAAAACGACCATTTCCCCACAAATATGCAATTTCTTTAACAAAAGGACCAGAAAGAACACTCTAAAATTAGTAATATCGGTTTCTCGTCCTCGATGACCCGAACTGAAATTGACGGGGCAAGTATTTAAAGCCATTTTTCCAAACTTATGCCAAATAAAATGTGAATTTGTTGTACGAAAATAAACTCCATGCGATATTACTTAAGAAATGTTTTCATTAAAATTCACAAAAATTGTGGAATCTATTAAGATTGGTTCAACCATAATGCACGATGTTAATTGCAAGTCACAACTCAACGTCAAGTTTTTTGCCCAACTTCATTTGATATTTCAGTTTCAGTGTTTGAAAAATTCAACAATGTAGCAGGGCGTTTAGATTGTTAAAGCCTTTTAAGAAAATGGGCCTTTAAATCAAAATTCATTTTGTGTACTTCTTGATTTTTTTTGGTGTAGCATAAACGACCAAATGTGTCCACAGTCGGCAGATTTGTGCGCAAATTTTGGTATACCAGGGCAGTAGAAAATGTGTACTGAAAATGCGACCAGTTCGTTTTGCATTCGATCGAAAATGAGGTTGACCAAGCAATTACAGTGAATGGTATTTGCTATCGCATGATGATATTCAAGAGCTAAAGGATGAAATAAGCCTGCACATTAAATTCATTGTCTTTAAAAATATGGACCATCGGATAGAGGTTTGCCACCGAAGCCGCGAGCATAGATTGTCCTAGATCCTTCTATCATAATTGAAAATATTAAAATCATTCTCTGAACACTTTTTGTTTTATTTGCAATTAACATCGTGCGTTTTAGTTGAACCACCCTTTATGTTTTAAGTTATTGCATGCGGTATGGCATATGGACCATCGGATAGAGGTTTGCCACCGAAGCCGCGACCTAGATTGTCCTAGATCCTTCTATCATAATTGAAAATATTAAAATAATTCTCTGAACACTTTTTGTTCTAGTTGCAATTAACATCGTGCGTATTAGTTGGACCACCCTTTATGTTTTAAGTTATTGCATGCGGTATGGCATATGGACCATCGGATAGAGGTTTGCCACCGAAGCCACAAGCTAGATTGTCCTAGATCCTTCTATCACAATTGAAAATATTAAAATAATTCTCTGAACACTTTTTGTTTTAGTTGCAATTAACATCGTGCGTATTAGTTGGACCACCCTTTATGTTTTAAGTTATTGCATGCGGTATGGCATATGGACCATCGGATAGAGGTTTGGCACCGAAGCCGTGAGCATAGATTGTCATAGATCCTTCTATCATAATTAAAAATATTAAAATACATAATTCTCTGAACACTTTTTGTTTTATTTGCAATTAACATCGTGCGTTTTAGTTGGACCACCCTTTATGTTTTAAGTTATTGCATGCGGTATGGCATATGGACCATCGGATAGAGGTTTGGCACCGAAGCCGCAAGCTAGATTGTCCTAGATCCTTCTATCATAATTAAAAATATTAAAATACATAATTCTCTGAACACTTTTTGTTTTAGTTGCAATTAACATCGTGCGTATTAGTTGGACCACCCTTTATGTTTTAAGTTATTGCATGCGGTATGGCATATGGACCATCGGATAGAGGTTTGGCACCGAAGACGAGAGCATAGATTGTCATAGATCCTTCTATCATAATTAAAAATATTAAAATACATAATTCTCTGAACACTTTTTGTTTTATTTGCAATTAACATCGTGCGTTTTAGTTGGACCACCCTTTATGTTTTAAGTTATTGCATGCGGTATGGCATATGGACCATCGGATAGAGGTTTGGCACCGAAGCCGCAAGCTAGATTGTCCTAGATCCTTCTATCACAATTGAAAATATTAAAATAATTCTCTGAACACTTTTTGTTTTATTTGCAATTAACATCGTGCGTATTAGTTGGGCCACCCTTTATGTTTTAAGTTATTGCATGCGGTATGGCATATGCACTATCGGATAGAGGTTTGCCACCGAAGCCGTGAGCATAGATTGTCATAGATCCTTCTATCATAATTAAAAATATTAAAATAATTCTCTGAACACTTTTTGTTTTATTTGCAATTAACATCGTGCGTTTTAGTTGGACCACCCTTCATGTTTTAAGTTATTGCTTGCGGTATGGCAATTGCAATATAAAGTAAAAACTTTCCCTGCCCAGTGCAAAATACTATACTCATCTGAGTCATTCGTTTCCCGGAGGAATCCTCCACCTCTCAAAAAAGTGTTGCAATTCAAACGCACTGCTACTCGTATATTGAAATAAATTAATTTTAAAACCTTCAAAATATTCACACACACTGAAAAATAGTCATTTGGAATTCAGTCTGAGCTAACAAATTTTGGTAAGGCGAGAAGACTTTCAGTTCATATCAGCAAATGTTAATAATCATGATGGAAATTTGGTTGGAAGTACTATAAGATGAATGCAATGCCAATGTTATGAAACAGACAACTTAACTATTCGGTCCTTGTAAGTGAACGAAGTTTAAATTAATGAAAATGCAACTGTTGTGGCTGCAAACAACAAGTGGTAATAACAACTAATTATATTAATTATTATGTTTATGACAACAAATATTTGAAAGTTCCATAAGATGAATGCAATGCCAATATTATTGAAAATACAACATTTTATGTGGTTCCATTAGGGGAAATAAAGTTCAAATTATTAGTTGCCAGAACCGCCTGTTGTGGCAACTATTAGTTTTTCAATGTAACCAACAAGTGGTAATGACAACTTATTATTTGGCTCTCTTAAGCAAAAACAGGTGCATCTTAGATAAAAATTTATTGCAAAAAATTAAATAAAAAACAATAATAAAAATTTAGTACGAATTTATATATCGCAATTTCAAGGTTTGTCCGCAAATTATATTCACTGTCCGAAAGAAAGTTTAAATATATCTTCCTTCGATATCCATATGGTTTAAATATATCTTTCTTCGATAGCCAAATGGACCCGAAAAAGTATATCAACGTGTCCTTAAATTGGACAAATTAATTTGAATCTTGCTTTGAATAATTTTTTCATTAGACTTTTAAGTCGTTTGTTGAAGCTTTAAATCCGAAAAAATGTTTTACTTTAAAATTGAAATTTAGTTATAATTTTGAAATGGGTTGGAACTAAAAAAAATCGTGTGCATTAAAAGAATTTCGGTTGCAATCACCAAATGTTTCTTTTTTATCGTAATGGATAATCGGTTCGAAATACCACAGAATGATAAATATGATCATCGTACAGTGCTAACAACTTATTAATCGGCCATACCAGTGAAACGCGAAAATAGTATTAAGTTGGTTGTGGCAACTAACAATTTTGCAAACATTTTGTTGTAGTAACCAATTTTTAGTGATAATAACTAAAACTTCATCATAACCAAAAAGGGTTGTTTAATGGTAGTTTAAAAAAAAAATAGATTTTTACCGACTTAAAGCCAATCTATTAACCAATTTCGTTTTTATTAAAAATTATCCATCATCTTTTCCACTTTTTCCTTGTGCCATGCCTTTCCTTACACACAGTGAAAAGATTTGTTTGCCAACCAAATGTTGGTGGTTGGACTTGCTATCCACGTATTCCATCATTACAACCGAATGTTGATGGGTACACAGCAATTCTCAGAAGGGGGAACTCACTCTTTCGGTTGAAGAAAACAAGTATCGTAATCCTAACAGATTAAGATGGTTATTGCAACTGAATTTGTACATTAATTGGTTGTTGTTATTGTTTCACCGCCCTGCAATGTATTAACTGATCAGTAAAATATATACGTCATTGGATAGATGTTTTGATAAGCATTGCAATAATGCCCGAATCAGAAAAGAATAAATTTAGGTAAATAACAATATTTATTGTCAAGCTTTGTGTGACCGTAAAACGGGAAAAATGGGAAGCCACCAAAAAAATTTAGTTATTGTTTTGTCTGTGTGATGTCGCTAAATTACAGTTAAGCCCGTTTTTTTTAATCTGAAAAATATTTTTTTATTTAACGGGTTGCCCATATTCGACGGACCCATCTGGAGAAGTGCGCCTTCTAAGAACACCATTAAGCGTTTATACGAAAAATTTTCGACTGGTGAGGCTCTTTCTAATGCGAAGAGGCCAAATAAAAGTCGACCAAGGCGATCGGCCGAGAATATCGCTGCCGTACGAGCCAGTGTTGAGAGGTCCCCAAGAACATCCCAAAACGCCGTTCTTAGCAGTTGGGCATGGCTCGGTCCACTTTACAACGGATTATTCGCGTTGATTTGCATTTGTTCCCGTACAAAATTCAATTGACGCAAAGATTGTTGCCTGTGGACAAGCCTCGTCGATTGGAATGGGCCCAAAGAGTCATCGAAATGGCCGAAGATGACGAGCAATTTTGGAACAAAATTATCATGTCCGATGAAGCCCATTTCACCATTTCGGCCATTTGAGAGATATCATATTCAAAAATTGATGTAAACAAATCTACTTGGAATTGCCAACCGCCAAATTTTTATTTTTTTCTTTGATTTTTTTTAAAAAAAACATGGGTCCGTCGAATATGGGCAACCCTAGTTCGTTTATTTATATGGCTGTAAAGTTTGGAAGCATTCACCGTCTAATCCAAGAAACTACAACTGTCTGAACATTTTTTTTGTTTTTATACATTTTTTTGGGGACTTCGAAATATATTTTCGTCGTTAACAAAGATTTTGTTGTGACTAGAACCGGCAAAATATTTTAGGGTTTTTATGTTGATGTTGGAATAACCAATATTGTGTAACAATAGCCAACTTAACAGGGTTTGGTCACTACAAAGAACTAAACTGTTGTCACCACCAATTATTGTTACCAAAGTAACATGTATATGGCAACTAGTTGGTTGTCATAACCGCCAGTTGTCGCAACCAATAGTTAAACTAAATTCGTTTGGTATAACTGTGTTATTGGCTGTAAAAACCGTGCTATAGTTGTAGCAAATACCATATGATAACTTGAATCATGTTACCATTGACATTTTGGAATGTTGGTTATTGCAACTGAAAGTCGGTTTATCCAACCAAATTTTTGTAGTTCGGATCGATTTCTAACTGATTTTTCTCTGTGTGTGCGAGTACTTCAAGTGTGTAAGCAAACAGATTTTTGCCTTTGACTAAAATTTTAAGTTTTTTCGTTGAACTCTAGTATGTGGATTTTTAGATCCAAAAACTCTCTTCATAAGGTTCAGATACATGGTACGTTGCATTTATACTACTGTTTCAATAACTGAAAATTACAGAGTACCAACTACGATCGCTTGATGGAATATTCCCGAGGTGCATGTAACCTCAATCATTTGATTGGCAAAAAACTACGGTAGTGACAACGAATCTATTCTCAGTGTGTAGAAGAAGAAATTCTTTGTAACCTTCGGCATTTACAAAACATTTCAGCATATTAACTAAAATTCGGTTGTGCTAATGAAAAGTTAGCTAGTACATGAAACTATCAACAAACAAAAATCGTTTGTGGCAACGAATCCGTTCTCTGTGTGCACCTGCGGTTGGAATCTCAATTTCACTAGTGTAAATATTTTAAATTGTTTCTTAATGATACGTTCCAGTAAATGCTTCGGAGATTTTTTAAATATGCATAATTACTGTCTATGACTGACTATCACACTTGTTGTGGCATTACGGAAGTTCTCATGCAAAAATGACCTCAGATTTAAATTGGAAATACACAATATGCGGTTGTAAATTGAACTTGAACAAAAAACCAACATATTACAAAAATCAAACATTAAGACACCTTATTGTACAAAGCGATTTTAATTGCTTTTACATCATCAGTATGCAAAATTAGTAATGGATACAAACGAGGCATGAGCATTTTGCCATTACAACGTAAAACATGTGTTTCGGCCGCACACCCACTCGCTCGGCAATCACTCAAAGTTTAAACGTTGCATTTTGTAAAGCTTAACTTATGTTTAATGCCGATGTAAGGAAATAAATTAACGATCAGGCTGACGGACGCGACGGTCGGTCGGTCGGACAGCGGGTATAACTGAATAAAATGTCATTTCAGGCTAAAATGACAGTCTAAGACTACATAAGCTAAGTATATTAAGTGAAATAAGAGAAAAAGTTTTACATTGTGCACACTTAGGCTTTTTTGCTAGCATAGAAGTAAGTAAAAACTGGCGGAACGGAGATCGCAGGCAGTCGAAGCGCTGAACGGACAGATCAGACCAGACATTGTTGCCTACGATTATATGCAAATACTCGGTGCAGATAGATTTTTATTTTATTTTGTGTGTAATCTGAACAATGACAATGTGTTTGATGCATTTGCAGTCGCTTAAGTGGAATAGAAGAAATAAAAGCCTCAAAGGGATTTTGCCGCTTATTATAAAACAAGCAAAAAACAAAGTGCACAACGCACACATGTTCGTTCACTCGCAGACAGTATCGATAAATGACAAGTAGTCGAGTATGTGAGTTATTCGATGCACAGTGGCTTTGAGAAAGCCTATTTGTACACACAAAGAAAAAATTAGTTGGAAATCGGTACAAACTACAAATATTCGTTTATACATTCGGTTGCAATCACCATTATTCCATGGTATTGATGTTTTTTTTTTTTAAATAACCAACACTCAGGGGATGCCACCTATACATGCGGTGCATTGCGTTGGCGAGTGGAAAGTAAAGGATCGGAAGGGGGAAAGAGGGAGTAATGATTATTGACGCTTGCCTTGAACTTCTGGATGTCGCAATCAGTGGGAAATACATTTGCCGGAGGTCGATTCCACATACGGACTGTACGAGCGAAATACGAATTTGATCTGCAGTGTATAGTGCGGTCAACTGGCCAATCGATAACAAACGGGTGTGAATTCCTAGAAAGTCGCGTATCCCTGCCGAACATCCTCACGTCAGGAATAAGGCGACGGATGTCTGATGAACACACACCATGAAAGTAACGATAGAACAGCGTCACGCAACCCACATTCCGACGATGCTCAAGGGAAACAATAGAGTTGGATACCATACTGTCACCTATCAGCACCATCGCTCTCCTTTGAACACGGTCAAGTAGCTCCAAGGATGATTTTGGAGCACCTGCCCATATATGGGAGTTGTATTCCATCTTTGGCCTGTTGTAGGTTGTATAGATAATTGAAAAGATCAGAAGGAGTGAAATATTTCTTGCGCCGCTTTATGAAGCCAATGCACTTGAGTGCTTCTTTCGACACTTCGAATGCATGTCTTGCCCAACGAGCTTCACATTGTATTTTTATGCCCAGAACATCGAGAGCTTCTGATTGTTCAATATCCGTACCATCGATAGAAATTGTTGGCTCATCGAATCGCTTGTGAGACAACAAGCAGCACTGTGTCTTACGTGCATTAAAATCTACTCTATTCACTCGACCCCATTCGGAAATGGCCAGTAGATCGCGGCCAAGTGTCTCTACATAATTCGCCTTTTGTCTTCAATATCTTGAAGACTCGAATGACAGAGGTTACTATCGAAAGAGTAGATTGGATTCACGGTCTGACCCAAAAGATCGTCAATGAAAATAAGAAATAAAGAGGGAGAAAGGACAGAGTCCCGTGGCACACCTGCGGTCAGCCTATGTGTGTTGGATGAGAACCCATCTACAACAACTCTAAAAGTGCGATCTCTAAGAAAGCTCGATATAAATTGAGCAAACGTATTACCGACACCAAAAGCGATCAACTTTAATATGAGTGCACCGTGCCAGACTCTATCAAAAGCCTTGGATATATCTAGAGCCACGACCTTACTCTCACCAAGCTGGTGGAAAGGCCGACTCCAACGCTCCGACAAGAACGCCAACAGGTCTCCGGGAGAGCGATTTCTACGGAAGCCATACTGTCGATCACTTAGCAGGTCGTTGGTCTCTAAATACCTGGTGGTGGTTTACCATGCTCTCCATTACCTTGGAGAGCGCAGAGCAAATCGCAATTGGCCGATAATTCGCAGGATTATTGGCTTCACCCTTTTTAGGGATCGGCTGGACGTTCGCAACCTTCCAACACGCTGGGAAACTCCCGCACGGTAAGCAAGGTTTGAAAGGTTGCGTAATGGACGGGCTAGCGTCGACGAGCACTTACATACGACAAGTGCCGAAATACCATCCGGGCCCGGGGATTTTATT
This sequence comes from Hydrotaea diabolus, assembly GCA_963513945.1. Lineage (NCBI taxonomy): Eukaryota > Metazoa > Arthropoda > Insecta > Diptera > Muscidae > Hydrotaea > Hydrotaea diabolus. Next base: position 244,119,079 of record OY740716.1, on the reverse strand, counting down.
TACCATAAGATAAACGCAATGGCTATGTTATGAAACAGACTACCTACTATTCGGTCCCATTAAGTTGAAAAATCTGTTGTGGCAAGTAATAAGAGGGCTGCTATAATATTTATCATCAAAAATGGTTTTATTGTTTTTCAAAGTATTCTCCAGCATGATTTATACACTTTTGCATGCGCTCAAACCAATTGTCGAAGCACTTTTTCTACTCCGATTGAGACACCTCCAAAATATTGTTTTTAAACGCTTTAACAGGATCTTCTGGCGACGAAAATCGTTGACCACGCATTTTTTGCTTGAAGTCATTGGGTGCCAAGTCAGGGTTGTACGGCGGATGACCCATCAATTCGACGTTCTGGCCGGTCAAGAAGGCGCAGGTTTGAGCCAATGTGTGAGAGCTCGCATTTTCATGGTGCACAATGATTCGTCTTCTCTTGTTCGTTTTTCGAATTTCTCCGAAGATTTCAGGCAAAAAAAATGGTAGTGTACCACTTAGAATTGACCGTCCTACGTTGCTCAAGCGGAACAGTTGCCACACGACCAGTTTTGCCGAAGAAACAGGCGACCATTTGCTTCGAAGTGCTTCTTCCACAAACAACATTCGTTAGATTTGGCTCGTCTTCGAAGCCCCACACCGTCGATTGCTGTTTTGTTTCGGGCTCATACGCATAGATCCATGATTCGTCACCTGTGACGATCTTATAAATGTCTCTGAAAGCACCGCGATCGTTTTTTTTCAAAACTTTTTTGCACCAATCGACACGATCCTTTTTTTTTGAGCGATTGTCAAATTGTGCGGGATCCAACGAGAACAAACCTTTTATACGGCCAGGTGTTCATGCAATATCGAATATATGCTGGTGGAAGAAATACCCAAGGATGCCTCTATCTCACGGTATGTCACATGGCGATCCTTCATTGAGTTCATGCAATGTTCATGAACTCAATGAATATATCGAATATATGCTGGTGGAAGAAATGCCCAAGGATGCCTCTATCTCACGGTATGTCACATGGCGATCCTTCATTGAGTTCACGATCCTTCAATGTTCTCTGGCACAACGGCCGTTTTGGACGATCTTCACGACCTTCCTCTTTGAGCGAGCGTCGGAGACGATTGTATTCATTAAACCAGTTTTTCACAGTGCTATAGGATGGTGCTTCATCGCCATACAAAGATTTAAGGTTATCGATGCACTCTTGTCGTTATAATACACGTCGAAAGTTATGAAAAATGATTGCACGAAAATGTCCACGAGTTAAATCTATTTTTTTTTTTATCAATTTAAGTCACTCTAAACAACACAAATGATTGTCATACGTCAAAATGTTCTGAGTACGTTTATGCTACAAATTGTCAAACTTTCCAATGGAAATGTCAGATTCGCCAGAAATATATAGAGCAACCCTCGTATCTTTCCATGGTTCGAACTGAGTTAGTCTGAAATTGAGAAAAATCAAATGAAATGCAGAAAAAAACTTGACGTTTAGGTGTGGTTTACATTCAACATTGGCCCTTGAAAATTAACCACCCTTTACGTTCATAATGGGAATATTTATTTGCTGGACTTTTTGGATCATGTGGCCCGAAAAACGTCCCGCATAGTAAAAATGGGCGATTAACAGATACTATTGACATATGGGCACTCAAATAAAAGGAAACTGTTCTTCCAATCCGAATACAGAGTAATATTATACTCTGGACTGAAATAAGGGACTCAAGAGCTGAAACGATCAAAAGAACGGAGCAATACTCGTATCTGTTGCGCTTCAGTGGCGTTGGGATTCTTGTCTTACGACATGATACACTTCAATAGTTTCTTTCTTTCAAAATTTCCATTATATTTTTGCTCTTGAAAACCACTGTGCCACGATTGTCGCAACAAGTGCCAGTGGGTGTCAGTTGTTCGCTGGGTTGGTGGGTTCTCAGTTTAATTAAATTATTCCCAGACAACATCGGCAACGACAGCGTCAACATCAAGAAAAAGCTACAGATTTGTTTATACGAGTATTTCCATACGTCGGACGGTATTTGAAAGTTTGAGCACACAGCGTATCTCGACGTCCGTTGGTCGTGTTGTGCAAACAGCGCTTACGTTTCTGCTGTTGTTAAAATTCTAAACACTTTTGTGCCAGTTATAAAATAAAAGACGTCGTTCAATTTTATTATCTTACTTCTGGAAGTGTTAAATTTTAATATGGAATGATTTAAATGGAAACACCAACGAACGACAGCAGCAGCCGCCGCTTAAACGTGAGCTAAACCTAAACACACAAATTGCCGGCAACAGCAGCAACAGGTTACCAACGGACGGACGGACAGACGGACATCAAAGTCTCGGGTGCCGACATAAACTGTCAATTACGTCTTTAGGTTCCTTTAATGCCGCCTTGCAATTAGTTTATGGTGCAAAATCAGATATTCCGTCACTGCATTCGTTCGATGTTGGCAGTCGGAGTGGGGAAATGAAAACCTGACAACAACAAAAACGATCTTAACTTTAAGATCAAAATGTAAAATAGTTGTTAGTTTTATTCATCTACTGTTACTCATTTGCTATGCTGTTGTCTATTTAAACGTATTTGCTTAAGTTGCATGTTTGGAGTTGAATATGCGCACTACGATATCGCGGCGAAATGTTGCCAGAGGCAACCAATTTGTATTATTCACAGCAACAGCTGCAGCTACGGCAGCGGCCTAAGCAACCACCATAGCCATAAACATCAGTTTCAATTGCTGTAATGGAGGCAAATAGAAGCGCTAAAGCTTTAGATTTTAGTATGCAATAGTAGCACTTGTTACTCTAATGCATTTTTTTTGCAGTTCTACAGTCGGGGCTATATGAAGGGGGTCACTTGGGGCGGCCTTAGCCCTAAAGGCGAAATTAATCAAATATTCTTAAAGTCTTTATGTAGATAGGAAAAAATCCTGATTTGCTAAAATGTTCTGTTGGCAACCCAGCCCTCTCACAAAAAACATAAGTTAACTCTAACTCTCTTAAACGTTCACAGAAAAAATAAAAAAATTTCCAAAAAAAACAAAGTTTGTCAAATTTTCTTTCAAATAATGTTTTGGCTGAGTTTAAAATTGTAATCAAAGAATCGAATAGTGACACTCATTTAAATGAGTGGCATCATATTTGATAAACGCTTCCTTTTATTTTAAACTAAATAAACATTAACCAGAAGCATGCACACAGAGAACAGATTTGTTGCCACAAACGATTTTTTTTGCCAAACGAATGTTGGTGGTTTCGCCTACTATCCATGTATTCCATTGCTTCAACCGAATGCTACACAGCAAACTTCAGCAGTAGCAACTGACAGTATCGGTTAAAGAGACCAAGTTTAGGTTACCCTAACTAATTAGGATGATTATTGGAACCTAATTTGTACATATATTGGTTGTCGTTACAGATTGTTGGCTATAAGAACTCTTTAAATTCGGTTGTCATTACTACGAGCATTTGTTCACTTGACTAACTGATGATTAAGTTATATGTATTCGATTTTCTGACCGATAAAATAGTTTTTTTTTTTATTTAATTATGGTATTAAACGATTTGAAAATATTTATGCTGTTGTGTTCAGGTTTGTCTAAAACTAATAAAGTTTGTACAATTGCTATTTATATTTCGGGTCCTGACAATACTAGTGTTCCCAGATGCAAACTGGAACTTCCATTGGAAACTTTGACGTTTTTAAGCATAACTTCACTTGCAACGTTTTGTCATTTGAGGGCGAATTGTTTTATTTACAGTGTATTGAAAAATTCACTTTAGTCAAAAAATGGAATTATCCCGTGAACATTTTCGTGCGATGATTTCTTTACGATTTTCGGCGTGTGTTATCGAGACAAGAGTGTTTAAATGAACTTGTTTCGACGATGAAGCACCATCAAACCACTGTTAATCGCTGGTACCAAGAGTTCAGTCTCGGACGCCGTTCGCTCCAGGATGAACTTCGGCCACTTTGCCAGAAACCATCGATGCTGTGCCTGAACTCATTAAGCAAGACCGACTTGTGACATATCGTGAGATTGAGGCATCCTTGGGCATTAGTATGCCAAGCATCAATAAGATATTGCATGTTCATTTGGCCGTGAAAAAATTTGTTCTCGTTGGAACTTACATAATTTGACGAATGCTCAAAAAAAGGTTCGTATGGATTGGTGCAACAAAATCTTGAAAAAGTAACGCGTGATCCATTTCGAGGTTCCCTACTTTTTTAAAGAAAAAAAAAACCGAAAATTCAAATTTAAAGGGAATGTTTATTATCATTTGAAAGAACATTCTTTGGCATTTATTTCTTAAGATTATGTTGGCCGCGGCTACGTCTCAGATGGTCCATCCGTTGAGTCCAATGACTCGTTCGAGCATTTTGTCTGGTAACTGGCGAATGACACGCGTGATGTTTTACTTCAAGGCCTGAATCGCCCGGGTTTGTCCGCATAAACTTTAGACTTTACATATCCCCACAGGAAAAAGTCTAATGGATATCACACGATCTTGGTGGCCAATAGACCGGCCCAAAACGTGAAATTATCTGCTCACCGAAGTGCTCTCTCAATAAATCAATTGATTGATGCGATATGTGGGAAGTGAAGAAATATGGACCGATGATTCCACCGGCCCACAAACCACAACAAACCATTGTTTTTCTGGATGAAGTGGCAGCCCTTGAACCTCTTCTGGTTGCTCTTCGTCCCAAATGCGGCATTTTTGCTTGTTTACATACCCATTGAGCCAGAAATAGGCGTCATCGCTGAACAAAATTTGGATCGAAAACGTCGGATCTTCTTGGAACTTTTCAAGAGCCTATAGAGCGAAGCGATGTAGCTTGGGAACGTCGGGCGGCTTCAGTTCTTGCACAAGCTGTATTTTGTACGCTTTAAATTTAAGATCTCGTCGTAAAATGCGCCAAGTCGTTCCATACGTCAGTCCGAGTTGCTGCGAGCGGCGCCGAATCGACTCTCCACGGTCTTGGTGTACACTCTCAGCTACGGCCGCTATAAGTACATTTTCTTCACTGCGTGCTGGACGTGGTCTAGTAGGTCGAATATTATCCAATAATGAACGCTGGGTCTCAAGATGGGTGATGGTGTTGCGAATAGTACGCTCAGTAGGCCGATTATGTTGACCATAAGTTAATCGAAGTGCACGAAACACATTCCTCACAGAACGTGAATTTTCGTAATAAAGTTGAACGATTTGTAAACGTTGTTCAGGCCTAAGTCTTTCCATGATGACATGCCAAACAACACTAAACATAAATAACATGACAGCATGACACGCCTAACACGTGATCTGTCAAAAAAGGATATGGAAAAAAGTATCTCTACTTGGATCACCCATTATAACTCCGGTAGCTCAAAGGCAGTGTATAACATTTGCACAAGCGACGAATCATGGATCTTTGCATATGAACAAAACAGCAATCGACCGTAGGGTCTTTCAAGACGAGCCAAATCCAACAAAAGTTGTTCGTGGAAGAAGTACAGCGAAGCAAATGATTGCCACCAGTGTTCGAAGAAAAAAATGCTTAGTCCACATTATTCATCGCCCAAAGCAGCTGTTGAAGCGTTCAAAAATCATGTTTTGGAGGTGTCACAATCGAAGTGCAAAAAGTGCTTCGAAAATTGGTTTGTGCGCATGCAATAGTGTATAGATCATAAAGGAGAATATTTTGAAAAACAATAAAACCATTTCCAATGATAAATTATTGTGTTTAATATTTTTTTCTATACCCTTTAGGTAACCTCTCCGTTATCAAATTGCCCTCACTGTGTAAAACCGTTCACAGAGTTACTTTAGAAACTAGCAAGTGGAAAAACTTGTTCATTTAACTAATACATTTTAGCACCAACAATGAATGATGCATTTATTCATTAAACAATCGAATCGAAAAGCAGAAAAAAATGCAAATATTGTTATTTCATGCTAACTACTTTTTTGCATAATTGCGATAAATATAAACGTTAAGAACAAATGTAAAAAACACAGTTTATTAAAAGGTAAAATATAAACTAAGCGAGTACAAAGGAAAACGCAAAAAAACCTGTTCAATTGCATTTTTCTGTTTGATTTAACGATTTTTCTTAGTAATTTTTACAAAACGTATTCCACGTTTTAAAAAGCTTTTATCATACACATTTCCATTAAAGTGAATTTTTCTCCACATTTCGCAACCACTTAATGGAATTTAAAAAACATATCTTCTTTAAAAAAAAAAAACATTTTTCTTTGTTTTTATATTATCTGTTGCCCTTATCGTGAATTATCGATTACTGTTGCAATTTAGTAGAGGTCAGTAGGTCAGTAAAAAGTCTGGCAATAAGAAAGACGATACATTTTACAAGATCTGTATTATTTTTATTGAGCTATCATTATAACATTTTTTTTTGTAAATATTCTTTATTTGCGATCTATTTATACTATACAAATAATAAGCAAATTTTATGATATTTAAAATAAACTTTACATACTTATTGAAATTCAGTGAGATCAATAACTTAATGATAATTATACATATAATTAATTAGATTAAATATTTACATATAAAAATATATATCTTTATAACATATTTAAAATAATTTTTATTATGTACATAGTTTGAGATTTTACGTAAAGTAACAATTGAAATCTTATTTTTATAGCATAAGGGACATTTTTATTATATATTTACATTTTTAAGGAAAAAGATAGTAAAAACATATTGAAATTTTAATGATAAAAACTTCTTTCACCTTCGCAGAAGAAGGTTCAGAAGTTATATACACTTACAAATTTCTTATTAAATCCTAGTTTGAGGATCTGTTTCGAACTTCAAAGCTTTTTGTTAATTTACTACTGACTTCGTTGATGGTATCTTCTTTGTAATACCTATGTAATCTAAATGTTGACACATACCTTGGTAAATTGTATATAATTTTAAGGTTCTTGTTTTGAATGATCTGCTGCTTTTGACGATACGTTTTGGCGATCTTACTGTACCAGGCTTGTGATCCATAAGTCATTAATGGCCGTATACACATTTTATAAAGGGTGTCCCAAGAAGAGCGCAATTTTTAAATGACTGATGCAGCAATTGAATTGTTTCTCTGGCTGTATGACATGTGGCGCCGTCTTGTTTGAACCACATGCCCTCCACATTCATTTCTTCAATTCTAGACAAGAAAAAACTGGTTATCATTTCACGATACCAAACACCATTGACTCCTGCTCATTTTCATTAAAAAAAGGTCCAATGATTCCTCCAGCCCAAAAACCACACCACACAGTGACACGTTGAGGATGCATTTGCTTCTCGTGAATCACTCGAGGATTTTCCGCACTCCAAATGCGACAATTCTGCCTATTGACGAAGCCATCCAGATGAAAATGGGCCTCGTCACTGAAGATGATTTTATCGGCAAAATCAGCATTTTCATGTTGTCTCTCCAATACCCAATTAACGAACTCCCTTCGCTGTCCATGGTCAGCTGGCTTCAGTTCCTGAGTCAATTGAATTTTGTATGCATGAAGATGCAAATCTTTCGTCAAAATTCGCTGCAAAGTGGATTTGGAGACACCAATTAGCTGAGCTCGGTGTCGAATTGCGGTGGATGGAGTTTGAGCGACATCATCACGTACAGTTGCGACATTTTCGGTCGATCGACCTGGTCGATGGCGCGTTGTTGTCTTTACATCACTAACAGACCCAGTTTCGGCAAATTTATCCATTAATCTCTTTACAGTTGACTCTTTTGGAGCATTATTGTGACCCCAAATTGATCGCAATTTGCGAACTGTAGCCGCAAAACTTTCACCATTTTGGTAAAACAATTTCACAATGAGAATGCGTTGTTCATTCGTGTAGCGCTCCATTTTTACTAACCTCGTACTAACAAACAATAACAATTGTTCAAATGTCAAACAATGACACTTCGAATGTTGCCAGATTTAAAAATTGCGTTCTTTTTACAACATCAACTTATTTTTATTATTGAGTACTGATCTGCGGTTCAAAAGAGGGAAAAGAGCATAACCAGACTTATCCGCTTGTTATAATAGTCGTATCATCTGCGTAAAGGGCGGAGTGTTGATTCTTTAAAACGTTAAAGTCTGATGTATAAAGGGCGAATGCACAGATCCCTGTGGAACCCCAACTGGAAAATTTATCTCTGTGGAATTAACTCCTTCTATGGTAACATTGAAGGGCCTCTTACTCAGAAAACTCTTGATGATTTTTTGCAGATATATAGGAAACCCCAATAGGTTGGTTGAGTTTATATGTAATGCCGTTGTGCCATATTGCGTCAAACGCTTTCTCAATGTCTAGAAATACAATTCCTGCACGCAGAAAAAAAGTATGGTTGTGGTGACAATATTCGAAGAGGATAATACTACTGTTGGGTATATGGTTGTGGCACAACAATATTATGATCCTCACAACAATGGTATGATTCAAATACAACCATACTATGATCCTCACAACAATAGTATGATTCACACATAACCATACTATGATCCGCACAACCATAGTATGATTCATACTCAACCATACTATGATCTCCACAACCATAGTATGATCCTCACAACCATTGTATGTTTCATATACAACCATTGTATGATCCTCACAACCATAGTATGATTCACACGCAACCATGTTATGATCCCTACAACCATAGTATGATCACGCACAATTATACTATGATCCCCAATATAATTTATGAGAATTTGTTTAAGTTGTCGACAATAGATTTGATCCCCAATATTATTTATTAGAATTGGTTTAAGTTGTCAACAATAAATAGATTTGAATTATGAAAATTATTCAAAAAAACATTAAATTCAAAATAATAGGGGTGATTTATTTTACAATAAAAAAAAAATTGAAATAAACCAACATAGACACGAACTGACCGAGTACCTAGATCGGTAGAATATTGATATAATGCTACTATCAGAAACTCATCTCACAGACAAATACAATTTTCAGATACCTAATTTTAGATTTTATGGTACTCACCACCCCGACGGTAAGGCTCATGGGGGCACTGGTATCCTAATACGTAAACGAATGAAACATGAAGTCGCTGAAGGAGTCTCACAAAACTACCTTCAAGCGACAACAATTCGTATCCAGATTCAAGGTAGTTTTCTTACCATTTCAGCAATATATTTCCCCCCGCGGTTCGCGATATCAGAAGATATACTTCTGAACTTCTTCAATGGTCTCGGACACAACTTTATTGCTGCTGGTGACTACAATGCCAAACATACGCACTGGGGATCCCGTTTAGCAAACCCTAGGGGAAACCAGCTGTATAAATGTCTAATGCGACGTCAAAATAAATTGGACTTTATATCTCCCAGTCAACCTACATATTGGCCTTCTGATATTAACAAAAAGCCTGACTTGATAGACTTCGGTATAATAAGAGGAGTTAGTAAATCTAACTTATCTGCTAGTACCTGTACTGACTTATCGTCAGACCACTCGCCAGTTATATTTCTTCTTCACGGGAAGACATTACTTGTAGATGACCCACTAAGGCTTACTTCATACACAACTAAATGGTTAAAATACAGGAAGTACATTAGTAGTCATTTAGATTCGAATCATCTAATTTCTAACGCGGATGAGATCGATAACAACGTATCCAACTTGAACGTAATCCTGGAACAGGCGGCCATTCACGCTACACACAGACAAATAAAAGCGACAAATAGTTTGAATACTTACACTAACCGGGAAATAGAGCACCTTGTAAGTGAAAAAAGGAGGTTCCGTCGCGAATGGCAGCGAAATAGATCACCAGCGGCACGACTAAGACTGACTTTTTTTCGCGAAGGTCACAGCACTATCGAACAAGTAAACCTTCTGACCCAAGCAATTGAAAAATCATTTGAACGGCGAGAATATTGCTGCGCAGTATTCCTGGATGTTGCTCAAGCATTTGACAAAGTCTGGCACTTTGGCTTGACCTACAAAATTTGCAAATACTTACCGGCAAATACGCATCGAATTCTTGAGTCTTACTTAGAAAACCGCAGATTCAGAGTCAAATGTGGACAACACGTCACCGATGACCGCGAAATACTAGCAGGTGTTCCCCAGGGAAGCGTCATGGGGCCTATCCTTTACATTCTGTTTACCGCAGATATTCCTACCAGCCCAAACGTGCTAACATCCACTTTTGCCGATGATACCGCTATAATGGCCACACATAAAAAGCAGGATATTGCATCTATGAATCTAGGTGTACATCTCAGACGAGTAGAATCTTGGCTCTCTGACTGGAGAATAAAAGTCAATGAGGCTAAATGCACACAGGTAACTTTCACACTGAATTTAAGCACTTGTCCGACATTGAAATTAAACAATATCCCTTTTTCTCAATCTGATCATGTTTCATACCTTGGAATCCACCTGGATCGCCGACTCACCTGGAGAAGTCATATCGAAGCCAAGAAAACTCAACTGAAACTTAAGGTCCATCAACTTCACTGGCTCCTAAACGCGAACTCAAAACTAAGCCTTGAATATAAGGTCCTGCTATACAACAGTGCAATCAAACCTATCTCGTTATACGGTGCCCAAAGCAAGCTCGAGCAATCTCGACAAAATCCAAAGAGTCCAATCGAAGACATTGCGGCTTATTACCGGTGCCCCTTGGTATATGAGGAATGAAAATATCCACCGAGACTTGAAAATACCTCTCGTTAAAGAGGCAATTCAAAAAATCAATATAAAGCACAAAGAGAAGCTCGAACGTCATGATAACATACTTGCTAGACAATTATTGTGCAGTCCCAGCTCTTTAAGACTTCGGAGAAACGAACGCCGTGTTTTCTAATCTTCATCCGTAACAGTAATCGCGAACACACGCGCCCGAAAGACTGTGTAGAATCCTTTTCTACGTCACGTGGCTTAAACGCTCTTATACGTGATCTTTAAAACAGTCAATATCAATAGCGGACGAACACTCAAAAAAGACTGTGTAGAATCCTTTATTCTACGTCACGTGGCTTAGATGCTCTCATACGTGATCCTTAAAACAGTCAACGCGAAAAACCTACAAAACCCAAATTACGTCGTCCACTCTGCTATTCTAGAGTTATCCGTTATACTTACATAACTAGAGTTCTTCACTCTACATAATATCGCAAACACTCTGTTAATAACTTTAAGGGTCCTCTGGCCCTTTATCACGAGGTTTAAGCCAAACGAGGTTTAAAATTCTCAGACATGTGATCCATACCAGTTATATACTATTTTGACCAAATTAATTAAAATTCCTGCCAATTAGCAGAGATCCACATTACAAGAAATCCATACTAGGATTCATTATTGAATTATACTTAAGATTCGTATACTTATTGTTAGGCTCGATTGGAGCAGATTCAATAATTCAAATAAAGCTTATATAAAAAAAAAAAAAAAAAAAAATTGAAATAAACGTAAGCGCTTTTATTAAAAATATTTCAGTTAAGTAAAGCCAAAGCAGCTTGTTTAAAAAATTTTAATTTCGATAAAAAAGTATTATTATTGCATCCGTACTAATAACATTTGTTCTGAAAAGCATATTTAAATGAAGAAAAATTACAATCATACAGTATGATTGCCGTAATTGTTAACATAAAACGCAAACACAATACTTTTGTCGCACCAACCATATGTATATTGTTGCTATAACAATATTTTCACTTTTAAATTTGGCAATAATACTATTGTTACATTTCAACAATATTAATATTGGAGCAATTATACTATTGCCAAAAATAAATTCAATTGACAATGCTATGGTTGCGACGAACATATTATTATTGCCGTGACCATGTAGTAACCATGTTTTTTCTCTGCGTATGTGCTTCGTCTTATGCGCCTATTATTTTGTATAAAATCAACTAAACTATTCGTTTGACCTGATGAATCGTTGAATGTTCCTTCCTAAACCAAAACTGTTCCTTATTTTATAAATTATGCTCTTCTGCAAAATCCAACACACGTTGTAAAATAATTTTTTCAAAAATTTTATCAAGGCTAATCAGCTTACTTATTGCCCTATAGGGCGAATTTCTTCTTCTTTGCTATAATGCAGAAGAACAAACTTCAGTAACGCACAAATTCTCGGAGGTTATTTTTCCACATTTGTTTGTACACAATCACAAGAATGCTAGAAAGTCAAAATTAAAACACTCACTTTTAACACAATACAACAGCATTCCCAAAATGATTTTTACTCATCTCAGTTGTTCGATTGCTCGATAAAGCTCATACGAGTATCGCCCATTTTGTACAATTTATCGTCTTTGGTAATAATATAGCTGAAGTCGAAAACATATCTTTTATATGTATTTTCCTTCCATTTAAACAACTTTAGCACTTCAAAATGTGTGGACTAACTTTCGTTTCAAGTCAAAGCTGTTATTTTAAAACTTTTAATGTCACTTAATGACTTAAGTTCGTGTAAGATTTTCTTTATGTGTAGAAAAAAATCAATAATTCTCTTAAATTGTATTTTCTGGGGAGGAAACCCCGACTGTGTTATGCGTTATGGTCATAAATATGAGCACTTGATGCGTTTTTAATATTTTTAATGACCCAACGAAAATTTCTGTTCGGATTGTTTTTGGGGTAAACCCCCCTCCAAGGTTGCATGTTGCGCTTTAATCGTAAAACAAAAATCATATTTGAAGCACGTTGTTCGCCATCCTCAACGGCTTAATTTATTATTTTGTCCGGTTTCACATAATGTTCGGTGCTTTTATTATGAAATATTATTGGTAGATAAATACTAAAGATTTGGAAATAAAAGAAAAATTCCAAAAAAATACTCAACCACTTTGCGATACCACCTCGGGAGGCGTTCAGCATGATTCCTTCTGTAAAATGAAACTAATTTAAACTTTAATTTGACTATTGAGCAAATAATATACTTATAGACGACTGGTTATATTATGGTGAACAAATGTAACTTTAAATTGGAAACGAAAAAGCACAGGATAACGCTTGGGATCACTATAATCCCTGAATACTTGAATTTCGATTTTAAAATCGCGAATCCAAGAAATTGATGAATATAAGTTCCGTTTAGCATCCCTAGTTAACATTTAGCTGACTATTGAGCAAGTAAAATAGGCGACTAGTTGTATAATGGCGAAAAAAGTCATTTTAGATGGGAAACGAAAAGCACAGGATGACCCATGGGATCACCATAATCCCTGAATACTTGAATTTCGATTTTTAAATCCCGAATCCTAGAAGTTGATGAATATTATAAGTAGTTCCGTTTAGCATCCCTAGTTGTGTGAGCAATACGTCTAAGTGAGTTTGTTTTTGTGTCGTGTTGCCCTAGCGAGGTGCTTTGATTGCTTTTTATGACAATCGAATAGAATAAGCAGCAAAAACGTTTTCATGCGAAACTTAACGTCAAATTATGTGGGATCCAACGAGAACAAATTTGTTCACAGCCAAATGAACATGCAATATCGTATTGATAATTGCCATGATAATGTCCAAGGATGTCTCACGGTATGTCACATGTCGGTCTTGCTTAATCAGTTCACGCATAGCATCTATGGTTTCTGGCGAAGTGTCCGAGTTGGACGTCCTTCACGAAATTCATCCTGGAGCGAACGGCGTCCGAGGCTGAACTCTTGGTTCTAGTGATTAACAGTGGTTTTTGATGGTGCTTCATCGCCAAAAGTCGAAACAAGTTGATTTAAACACTCTGGTCTTGATAACCCACGCCGAAAATCGTAAAAAAATCATCGCACGAAAATGTTCGCGGTATAATTCCTTTTTTTGACTAAAGTGAATTTTTCAACACACTGTAAACAAAACAATTCGCCCTCAAATGACAAAACGTTTTGAGTGAAGTTATGCTAAAAAAAATGTCAAAGATTCCAATCGAAGTTCCAGTTTGCATCTGGAAACACTAGTATTGTCAGGACCGAAACATAAATAGCAACCCTAGTACTATTGTTGGTTATACGGTTGTGGCACAACAATATTATGTTCCTCACAACAATAGTATCATTCACACACAGCCATACTTTATGATCGTCACAACCATATTTTAATTAATACGTATGTTTAGCTCGTTTGTTTTATTTCGGTCTGTTGCTTTTACACATTGAACAGGGATTAAACCGGCTCAAGACCTCTTGCTTCTATATTTAAATAGAATACAAGTTTTTAACAAAATGGCAAAGTGACATTGATTTTCGTGGCTGCACACTACTTTTATCATGATTTCGGGTCCGTGACAACCCTCTCCTCGATGTGGAGTCTGCATGGCTTTCTGAAGAGGGACCCGAAATCATGATAAAAGTAGTGTGCAGCAAGAGGTCTTGAGCCGGTTTAATCCCTGTTCAATGACTAAACCATACTATGATCCCCAAAACGTTTTTATGATACTCGCAACTATAGCGTGTTTCACAAACAACCACTGTATGATCCTCACAACCATAGAATGATTCACACGCAACCATGTTATGATCCCTACAACCATAGTATGATTCACATACAACCATATCACAGCCATAGTTTGTTCCACATAAAACCATAGAATGATCCTCACGTGTTTCACACGTCATAGTATCTTAAAGTCCCAACAACTATAGAATGTTACCACCCAACCATACCACGGTCCCTAAAATTATTAAGTACGATTAGGTTATGCTGATATTCAACAATTGAGTTTTTTTTATTAAGTAAATTGTTAAAAATTACTTTACAATTAGATCGTAGTCAGATTAAAGAACATGTTTCTATTGAACATTTTATTCAACAAAGAGGTAAAAAAAATCAGTTTTTGAAAAAGTGAAAATAAAGAGAACTGATAAAACTTTATAGACCAAAAAACTTTGCATAAAATTAAAATTATTTCCATTAAATGAAATCCAAGACTTTTTCCACCTGATCAAGAACCTCAAACTTGCTTCATACATCAAATACTCAGTAAATGAGGCGCTTGACAAATAACACGAACACATTTTCCCCTTTTTTCCAGCAAAGCAAAAAAAAAAAGATATTAACCTGACACGAAAAAGAAAATTACTACAAAATCTCACTAAAAGGTAAAAAAGAAAAAACCAAAACAAACAAAAACATGAAAAAACCACAAAAACTCATAAAAAATACCTTTAAAATGGGTACAAGTTAATTAACCACACACATGCGCATACGAGTACCTACCACCGAGTACACTCATGAGTACGAATGACTCGTCCATGGTGGATCGTTCCTTTGATTAACTGGAAAATCCAACAACGACAACCCATGCTTCGTCGTTTACCGTCTCATTAAAAGAGTTCAAAAACACCCCGGCCACAACGAAGGAAGCTACAAAAAAAGACAAGCTATAGTTTGAAGGGGGAAAACGACATTAAAATGATTTCTAACACTTTTTCTAAACAAAATAAAACCAACAAAAAGAAAACTGAACGAAACATAAAACGACAAGATCATAAAAGTCACCGTTTGAAAATCATCATGTCTTAGACAGTGCAAGTAAAATTGACAGTCATAAAAAAAGTTTTACTGCGCAACGAGGTGGAACTTGCATGACAGTGGGTTCCACATGACTGTTTGTGTGTATGATGCTATAATTACATTTTAATGCCAAAGACAATCGTGCATATAAATGATGTGGGGAGTTGAGATTTACATACCCTACAACCGAAGCAGTCTAGTAAAATTCAGGTAATAAAATCTGCTGGTATACATCTAATGAGAATTATTTCCATAGTGCAACACTTAAGTTTATACCAACGAAAATCCGCTTTTGCATTAGTAAGGCCTTTTGTTGAACTTCTATTTTAGAAATGGAAAGAATTTTTATTGGATATTTTTCGGTTGCATTAGGAAGGCCTTCTCTAAACCGCAATTCTTAAAGGCAAAACCTTCTCGCTTGCCTCCTAAGCTGTAAGGGAGCCTGTAACCGAAGGACCCAATTCAAGTTTATTTTATTTAGTTCCGGCAAAGTATTTGATTATTCTTAATTATTAATTATGAAACACCATTTTATTGACGTGGCAGCCTTAGATAGCTTCGCAGTTGTGCATCCTGTCAAAATGTTTTCCATAATTTGGACACGGTTCCTGCGTCTATCTCATTAATGAGATTGTTCACACAACATCGGTCCTTCACGGTCCCCCATAAAAACAGTTTGAGGGCAAGAAATCGCCGCTTTAAGGTGTCCAATTTACATCGCGTGCCAACTGATGACATAGTTATCGAACTTGTCAGGCAGAATATTGATTGTGTGCATAGCATGGCTCGCGATCCAGTTGAGACCTAAGATCGTTCAGTCCATATCTTCAATTTTCGGCCACGAAAAAGAGAAAATCATAGCTCTATAGCGCTCATGGTTAACCTTACTGTCGTTTCCTTAACATTTTTAAACAAAATTTAGTTGAAATGTTGCTCAGTTCGACCAGGCCAAACTACATATACCTTCTTCCACCGTCCCTTTCGTGCCATGCGTCCAACCCTTATCTCCACTTAAACTTCAAAGTTACTCTATATTTGGATTCGTTCAATATTGCCTGCGATCAGTGGGACGTTTTTTTGAAACTCATGAGGCCAAACGTACCAGAAGGGCGGTGACCATTAAACCCATATAACTTTTACCCTAATGCATGAATTTCGCTTGAATATTGCATTTTGCAATATGTTTATCTCATAGTTTTTGTGATTTAGAAACAAGTGGATGCCACACCCCATTCTAGTACATTCCACAAAAACGACCCTTTCCGAGATTTCATAAAATCAATGGAGGTAGAAACGAGTGGAGGAACGAGTTAGGAAAATTTAAATGTTCCTCGTACCCCTTGTATATATAGGGTTTTTCATTAAGGACATAACAATTTTATATATTGAACAGGGATTAATGTGTAAAGCAACAGACCGAAATAAAACAAACGAGCTAAACATTTTATATATTAATTAAACACAGAATATTTAAGATAATATCTATATATATTATAGAGTTCATATTTATCCCAGGTGTAATGCAAATGTTACATTTTAAGAATGATTTCAATTTCCCAACACTCTTGCACACATTTCCACCGGAACGTTGGCAATTTCGAGTTGGATGTTGTATCTGAGCTCGTCTAAAGTTGTTTTCTTGTTGGCATAGACTAATGACTTGATGTGGCCCCATAAAAAAAAATCTAATGGCGTTAAATCGCATAAACAAAGTGGCAATTCGACCGGACCATTTCTCAAGATAACACGTTCACCGAAATTGCCTTTTAGTACATCGATTGTAAGGCGTGCTGTTTGGCTAATGGCACCGTCTTCTTGAAACCACATACGAGTATAGGCGAAGTCAAGGTCATCCAATTCCGGCCAAAAATAATTTGCTAACATCGCACGATAGCGCTCTCCATTGACGGTAACAAGACGATTGTTTTTATCGACGAAAAAATACGGCCCATTTACACCTCCAGCAGGAAAACCTCACCCCACATTCACTTTTGCGGATGCAATTATGTTTCTTGAAGCACATGTGGGTTTGTTGCTGTCCAATTACGCATATTTTGTTTATTGACAAAACCACTCAGCCAGAAATGAGCTTAATCGGCCATCCTGTCGGGTAGGACGATTATTACGGCCGAAAATTGGAGTAAGTGCTCCCAATGTTGCGACCACCGACTTAGTATTTCGGTATTTTCGGATTTTTAATGATTTCCAAACGTACGTTTTCACACTTGACATAAAGATACGAAATTGTTATGTCCCTATTGGAAACCACTTTATAAGTCAGATCGACTAACTGAAACTTGATCATTAGGTTAAAAAGCTTTTGTTGTGGCTTTTTTATTTTCCGAGAAGGACTTCTACTCGTACACGCAGAAGAAAAGTATGGTTGGGGTGACAATATTCAAAGAGGATCATACTATTGTTGGGTATATGGTTGTCACACAACAATATTATGATCCTCACAACAATAGTATGATTCACACATAACCATACTATGATCCCCACAACCATTGTATGATTCACACTCAACCATACTATAATCTCCACAACCATACTATGATCCTCACAACCATAGTATGATTCACACTCAACCATACTATTATCTCCACAACCATATTATGATCCTCACAACCATAGTATGTTTCTCATACACACAAAGTATGATCCTCACAATCATAGTATGATTCACACGCAACCATAGTATGATCCTCACAACCATAGTATGATTCACACGCAACCATACTATGATCCCCACAACCATAGTATGATTCACACTCAACCATACTATAATCCCCAAAATTATTTATTAGGATTGGTTTTTGTTGTTATTCAATAATAGAGATTTTTATTAAGTTTGTTATTTTAAATTGTATTACTATTAGTTCATAGCCAGATTTGATGCCATGTTTTTATTAAACATTTCATTCAAGAAACAAAAATATATATTCCAGCGGTCAAAAATACTTTTAGTTGCCAGCAGGGGTGAATGCTAATTCACCATCCGTAGACCCCAAGAAACGAATGTGATTAAACCATGATTAATGGCTATATACTTAAGTGCAAGCAGATTTTAAATTAACGAGAACCAGTCGGTATTAGAGTATTTCACCGAACAAAGAAAACACAATAAAAATCCCTTGAACTACATTCCGATTGTTGTTGTTTTTTAATGGACAACAACCATTCACTGTATCGTGTGTATATGTTTTTTTTTTGGTATATCAAAAAACACGCACACACATTCATGTATGCTCTAAAAAACCTGTTTTGTTTTGTTCATAGTCGCAACCATACTATATGATTGCCGTAATCATATTACTGTTAACGTAAATTTTAAACAATAATACTTTTGTTGCACCAACCATGTTTATATCGTTCCTACAACCATATTTTCATTTCTAAATTTGACAATAATACTATTGTTACATTTCAACAATAGTAATATTGTCGCAATCATACTATTGTCAAAATGAAATTCAAAAAACGATAATATGGTTGCGAAGAACATGCTTTTATTGTAGAGAACATATTAGTGTTACGGTGACCATAGTGTAACTATCTTTTCTCTGCGTGTAGTTCTTCCAGGACCAGTAAATGTTTACCCTGGGTTTTTTGTCTGCATGATGCTAGACTCATGGCACTCAAAATATTCTTCCGTAATCGTTTTTTGCCTCAAATCTACAACGATAAATTTGTGGTTTGAAAAAGCAAGCTCTCCTCTCTCCTATTGGAAAATAACCGCTTGTGTTATTTAAGTCCAACCAACGGCTTTCTTAGACATGCTCACGGTGGCCTTCACTGGCCACACACACAAAAATATAGATGTTTCCCATGTTTTGCAAGAGTTGCTTAAAAACATACTCGCAATGACTGACATAGACCTCGAGGCTGTTGTCGAACAAACGCTCAACGACTATATAAAAGTCGATATCTAATGGACTTATCACTCTTGTACTGACACATACTGATGAACATAAATTCACAAATTGGTGTACATATGAACATTAGGGTGTGCTCTGGTTGACGAGGTAAACATTTTTTTTGAAGCATTTGCAGAATTTTCTTTATATATGTACTTATAATGTCTATGGACTTTTTGATATTTTCTAGGCTGTCATTATGGGGACATTATCATATGCCACCCTGGAATTTGTAGACAAATGCATATTTAAAAATATGGCCAAATAAATAGCATCCACCGTGTATTAAATTGGTCCGTTTTGTGAGCCCCGTGGACTAACGAGTCCCAGCCCAACGCCGTCTAACCTTGAAACTACATCCATATTTGAATTCGTAGTAAAAATGTTCTAAAGTGTTCTAAATCTGTTTTATACGTTTAAAGTAAAGGACAAGTGATAAAAAAATATTTACTTTACACCAACGTTGCCAGATTATGGCATTGCTTTGAAGCTACATTTATGTACTTACTCGTATCTATAACATATCACATTTGGCTTTGTTGCAAGCGTTCGGTGGCTGGGTTGTTAGCAAATACTACAGGCTTAACGTAGCTCCAGAAAAATTACTCGTGTAATGTCAAGTCGTTTTTCAATGACCTAGTCGTCGAATTATTAGTGGTGTTTTTCGTTAAGCCTCAATTACTAAGAGTCGATAGCGAAAACGCAGTTAACCCATTTGTACGAGTAAAGAAAAAGTATAAATTTAATAATGTTTATAAAAAAAGTACCGCTGTACTAAATTCTTAAACAATTTTTAGATAAATGACTTGTTTAATGACCGTTTTAGTACTTGGCATGGATAGTTAAATACTCGGTAGTTATTAGTGTGTCAAATAAATTGGGGTTTTCAGAATACCGGCATTTTTAAAAAACCGTGTTTTAAAAAAACCGATTGTCGTTTTTTTTTTAATTAAAAAAACTGACTTCCGACATACCGATTTAAGCCTTTAGCCAAGGAATGGAAAATATGTCCCCAATCAGAAGTGAAATAAATTTGTCCATTTCTAGACTCTAGAAAGAAAAAAATCACTTGCTGCGAATAAAGGTTCGTTTTTTGTTTAAATATAACTTAGTGAAATACTTCTCTACACATTAGTTTTGGATGAGCAGAGCCAATTAAAAATAGGTTTTTGGGCCCCTTGATCTGGGTCTTATTTAACACAGATTAAAAAATAAGACCATATTTGAATTTGTCATTGTCCATGTTTAAATGGTTATAATTATCGGGCATAGGGTCCGTCACTCAAGCTAAGTCAATCTGCAAATGTAAATTTATTTCAGAAGCATGAAATTGGATGAAATCCTTGCTAATTTACTAACTAGTGACCGTCGTTGACCAAAAAAACTAGATTGCACCAAATTTTATGAAGATCTGGCAACAATACATATATCGTTAATTCGCATTAACCAGTTATTCTAAGTCTATTGGTACGCTTAAAAGTGGGCCCAGCTCAAAAACTACTTACGAATTCATTCATGAAATTATAAATTTTCTTTGATTTTGAAGGGTGTTTTTTTCAGACGTGTGCTTTTCAAGAAGATAACGCATATACGAGGGTTGATATATATATTTCTGGCACTATATGTTGCCTGGCGCCATCTGACATTTCCATTGGAGAGTTTGACGTTTTGTTAGCATAAGCGTTCTCAGAACGTTTTGACGTACGACCATCATTTGTGTTGTTTACAGTGAATTGAAAAAATCAATTTGGCAAAAAAATTAAAGTACCTCGTGAACATTTTCGTGCGATTATTTTTCACAACTTTCGACGTGGATTATCACGACAAGAGTGCATCGATGACCTTAAATCTTTGAATGGCGATGATGCACCATCCTATAGCACTGTGAAAAGCTGGTTTAATGAATTCAATCGTGGCCGACGCTTGCTCAAAGACGAATGCCGTCCAAATACGGCCGTTGTGCCAGAAAACATTGACGCCGTACGTGAACTGATATTGGAGAATCGTCATGTGACTTACCATGAGATAGAGGCATCCTTGGGCATTTCTTCCACCAGTATACATTCGATATTGCATGAACACCTGGCTGTAAAAAAGGTTTGTTCTCGTTGGATCCCGCATAATTTGACAATCGCTCAAAAACAGGCTCGTGTCGACTGGTGCAAATAAATTTTGAAATAATACGATTGCGGTGCTTCAAAAGACATTTATAAGATCGTCAAAGGTGACGAATCATGGATCTATGCGTATGAGCCAGAAACAAAACAGCAATCGACCGTGTGGGTCTTTGAAGACGAGCCAAATCCAACGAAAGTTGTTCGTGGAAGAAACACTTCTAAGCAAATGGTAGCCTAGTCATGTGGCGACTGTTCCGCTTGAGCAACGTAGGACGGTCTATTCTGAGTGGTGCACCACAATTTGTTTGCCTGAAGTCTTCGGAGAAATTCGAAAAACGAACAAGAGCAGACGAATCATTCTGCACCATGACAATGCGAGCTCTTACACATCGGCTCAAACCAGCGCCTTTTTGACCGGCCAAAACGTTGAATTGATGGGTCATCCGCCGTACTGCCCTGACTTGTCACCCAATGACTTCTTTTTATTCCCGCACATCAAGAAAAAAATGTGTGGTCAACGATTTTCGTCGCCAGAAGATGCTGTTGAAGCGTTCAAAAACCATGTTTTGGAGGAGTCTCAATAGGAGTGGAAAAACTGTTTCGACAATTGGTTTGAGCGCATGCAAAAGTGTATACGAGTAAATTATGCTGGAGAATACTTTGAAGAACAATAAAGCCATTTTTGATGATAAATATTCGCATTTTCATTATTAGGGCAGAAATATATATAGCAGCACTCGTATACCTATTCTTTTTCGAGGGATTCCACGGGAATTCCAGTATTTTACGTTTCCTGCTTACTCGGGAAGGTATTTTTAAAAATCCTGAAAGAACATAAAATTAAGCGCTCTTTAAATAAGACATTATAACTTATTTGAATAAGACTTTGAATGGCCAGCAGTAGATAATTTTTATTGTTTTCAGTATAAGGAAAAGCTTTATTGATTGGAAAATATTATATTAAATAATAGGCATGTTCGAATGGTACTCGCTTATAAAACGTGTAAGTGGTCGCTAAGGTGATACTTTTAAACCTTTACGAGAAGTTTTTGAAATTTCATTGTATACAAAAACGGATGCCTTTACCTCATAGGTGCAGCTGCACCTTGTATCAGTGAATATTCAAAATCGCTCTGTTCAAGGGGATACCCTAGGATGTTCATGTATTTATGAAAATATGCAGTTATTGCTCATTCGGTTTATTTGCTGACAAAAATCAGAATTTTACCGTTGAACCAACTTCAATCTTTTTGTATTGGCATAACGAATAACTGGGGGAGAATACCGACAAGAAAAAACCCGTCCACAAACCCCAACCGGCAATTTTTGTTATTGATTTTTCTCAATAATAAATGGGATATCTTTAAGATATTTTTTAAGAGATATGAATACGATGCACGAGGTTCTTTTTTACTGTGTTGTTTGCTCATGTAAGTGTTGCCTGGGTTTTTGTAGAGTTTATTTTCAGTCGTTTTTGATGAATTAGTTTATGGCTCTGAGTTTAGGGTTTAAATTTTGTTTTTCCATTAAGAACTGTCTGTGGCTCTTTTCGGGGTCATTTGGTGTTATGTAATCAAACACGTTCATTATTTGATTTTTTTCCACATCTCTATTGGGTTTTTTCTTCGCCGCTGTCTGTCTTGTACTTTGCGGGAGATCATTAAGAATTCATTAGGTTAGTCCGTTCTTGTTGGCTGGCTGGTGTTGAATTTGTTTCGCTTAACTGAAAATTATTTTGAAACTTGTGATGGTGTGTTTGACGCTTTGCGAGGAAGTTTGAAGTTTTAAAAAGAATGTATGAAAAATCAATTAAGCTGGGAAAGTTATTGACCCACATGCTGAATAAAAGGTTAAAGGTTGGCCATATTTAGAGTAGAGTTGCAATGGTGCTGGTATTGGTTATTTATTTTTGTTTTGATATGGCGCACTCTGTGTTAAAAACAAATTAGTTTAGTTTGGAGATATTCCTATGGCATTACCCACTTTCGAAATTGAAATTAGGCTAATTTTTGTACGAAGGTTGAAACTTGGTTTTGTGTAAAACTGAGTGTGCATGAACAACAAGTACAGGCGGTCCAAATTGTTTTTTAATTTATCAAAATGTCTGTGATAGTGCGCATCTCAGAAGGGACTTTATGTCCGAGTTCTCAGATTTGGCCTTTAAGCCCGGTGGAAGTTCGGCCACATAGAAATGAGTTTTCATTATGATAAAATCGCGATAGAACACTGGATTAATTTAACAGAGAATTTCGTAACATCAACGTTGACGTTTATTTTTGGCTCTGACACTAGACGAAATGTTTTTGGAAATTTGGACTTTAAAACTGCATATGTGACAGCGCATAGAGAAAGGGACCTAATGGTAAAAAAATCAATTTTCATTTTTTTTGATTTGGAAAACATCTGAGCATCGAATGAGACAGATCCCATGCCCCAAAAGTGTTCCCTCCCAGAGATATGCGCGTTTTATGAAAGTGAAGTCGACGATTCTAGGCGCAAATAGAATGACACCTAATCTTTAAAATGGCTCTCCTGGACAATACTTTTCATCAACTTTTCACTCTTTTTTTGATCTGAGCATAGACATATTTATGTACTTATATAAAAAGGTCAAATAAATAAATAACCTCTACCGTGAATTAAATTGGTCTGTTTCTTGGGCCCCTTGGACTTGCGAGTCCCATGCCTATCACAGCCAAGTCTCCAAAATACATCCATCTGGAATTCGTTGTAAAAACATGCTTTAATTTGAGTACCCATAGGCACATTTCAACAGGTGGTCCTTTTTGTACATAAGGATAGATTTTTAGGCCCCTTGGTTCCCATAAACTGCCCCTATTTCTGCAAAACTTTAAAATAAATCCATATGAGGATTATTAGCACAATTAAATTTAACTTGAGTTCTTATATGACTACACGCAGAAAAAAAGTATGGTTGTGGTGACAATATTCGAAGAGGATCATACTATTGTTGTGTATATGGGTGCGGCATAACAATATTATGATCCTCACAACAATAGCATGATTCAAATACAACCATACTATGATCCTCACAACAATAGTATGATTCACACATAACCATACTATGATCCCCACAATTATAGTATGATTCAGACTCAACCATACTATGATACCCACAACCATATTATGATCTTCACAACCATAGATGTTTTACATACAACCATAGTATGATCTTCACAATTGCGTTAAGTTTGAATTATGAAAATTATGTAAAAATACATTAAATTTAAAATAATAGGAGTGATTTATCAGTTTATAAAACGTACGCGTTTTTATAAAATTTATTTTAGTTAAACAAAGCCAAAGCAATTTTTTTGAAAAATTTCATTTCTTATAAAAAATACTATTATTGCATTCGATCCGTAACAAAACATTTACCATCATACAGTATGACTGCCGTAATCATATTATTGTTAACAGAAAAACATAAAACAATACTTTTGTCGCACTAACTATATTTATATTGTTGCTGCAACCATATTTTCATTTTTAAATTTGGTAATAATGCTATTGTTACATTTCAACAATATTAATATTGCGACAATCATACTATTGTCAAAATTAAATTCAGAAAACAATACGCAACGAACTTACTTTTATTGCGGCGAACATATTATTATTGCCGTGACCATATTTTTTTCTGCGTGTACACACATATTGACTACACACGGAGAACAGATTTGTTGCCACAACCGAATTTTTTGCCAACCGAATGTTGGTAGTTGCAAGTTCTATCCATATATTCCATCGTTACAACCGAATGTTGATTGGGAAGACAGCAATTTTCAGTAGAGGGAAAAGAAACTTTCGGTTGAGAAAAACAAGTATCGGTAGTCCTAACAGACTATGGTGATTATTGGAACTAAATTTGTACATGTGTTGGTTATTGCTATAGATAGTTGGTTATAAGTGATTTTTAAAAAAATGTAATAACTTACCGCCTTGCAGCCACAATCTGAAACGAATTAATTTAAATAAATAGCAATAGTTATTTTCAAGCTTTGGGTGGCCGTAACTCGTAAAAAATGGATCGCCACCAAAAAAACTTCGTTGTTGTTTTGAATAATACGGAGGTCTATCTATGACAAACATTCTGATAAAGTCTGAGTAATGTCGCTAAATTAACGTTAAACCTTTTATTTATAGTTCGTTTATTTCTAAGGCAGTATCGTTTGCAAGCATTCACCGTCTAACATAAGAAACCTAAACTGTCTACCCATTTTTTTATACATTTTTCGGGGATTTCGAAATATGTTTTCGTCGTAAACAAAGGTTTCGTTGTGACTATAACCAATAAAATACTTAGTAGGGTTTATTTTTTGATGTTAGTATAACCAATATTATGTTACAACAGCCAACTAAACAGGGCTTGGTCACTACAAAGATCTTATCTGTTGTCACCACCAATTATTGGTACTAAAGTAACATGTACATCACATTGGGTTGGTTGCCATTACCGCCAGTTGTCACAACCCATAGTTAAACTGAATTCGGTTTTTACTTATATAACTGTGTTGTTGGCTGTGAATACCGTGATATCGTTGTAGCAACCGTCATATTATATCTCAAAACTTGTTACCATCATAACTACGAAATGTTGGTTATTACCACAGAAATTCGGATAATCCAACCGAATTTGGACAGACTTGCAACTGATTTTTTCTCTGTGTGTACTTGTGCGCATTTTTTTTTTTGGAAATATGTTCCAAAATGTACACAACCTATGCCCTTCTTTTAAGGTATTAAGTGACAGTACACTTTTGAGCCACTGTTCGTCTATATCAATATAATCCTAGCAATCATCTTATGGGTTTTTGAGCCTATTTTCTGACAAGATTATCAACATTTGGTAATTGCAACAGCAAGTTTGCACTTTCAATTCTTAAATGGCGCGACTGATTTCTAAACGACTGTTCTCGCTGTGGTCGATAGTAGATTGGTTACAAGGACCGTTTTATGTTAAAGCCATAACCATATATCCAATAATGATAAAATGCTCTTCGAATATTGTAACCCACAACCATATTTTTGGTAAGGTGGGAATGGGCTAATGACCTTTCGGTCTAAAAATTCCGTGCTATTGAATTCCTTGCACAGTCGGTCGCCTTATTTACAATCACTGATTCCATGACACACTCAATAAGGTCGCATAATGGCCGCATTCGTCGATATAACAAGTCAATGTAAAGCTTGAGAATATCTTTTAATCTAAGGCTTTTAATTTTTTGATTGAATTTTAAAAAAAAACGTGCATTTTGAATATGTCCATTAAGATTTTGTTACATGAGCTTTAAATCTACATGGCTAAGATAGTGGTTGAGATTTGGCCAGTGCGCTTCTAAAATCTTAAAAAAAACTATTTTTTGAATTTCGTCTATTAAATATTTCAAATATTTTTTTTCAATTGCATTGTTACATTTGCAAATAGTTTTATATTCTTGATTTAATACTTTCACTAATCAATTTCAATTCTCTTTTGTTTTTCCAGGTAAAACTCGTAACAAATTCCCTTAAATCAGAATCCAAACCAAAGAACGTGAGTAAAACTCGTATTCGAACCATGCCATGCCATTGCCCATCATCCATCCATATTCTGTCGTTTGTAATCGACACAAAAATATTTCTCAACAAAAAATAAGTCGTTCTCTAAAGTTTCATGAAATTAAAATATCACGTTTACGTGCTTTAAAAAACATAATTAAAATAATTTTTACCTAAGCCCAATGAGTAAATAACCACGAAAGGAAATGATTTAATCTTTAGAAGCAACAATTCTTTGAAGTTACCCTATCAAGCCAAGCACTACATGTCAATAGTTAAATCAAGATAAACCATCGCCAGCAGTTGACCAACAATGACCGACCGGCAGACGGACGGACCACCGCTGATAATCTTAAATGTGTTGAAAACTAACATTTTATTTTCTTTAATTATCGTGTATATCTTTTTCGGTGGCGGGGAATGACTGAATTATGAAAACAGAAGCCAACATATTTTTATTTGCTTTTGGCGGGATTTATCGCCACTCAGCCTAATGTCACACATTCTTCTTAAGTTTAATCCTCCCTCCTTCGTTTTTTGAGGTGATAATATCAAATTTTTATAAGTTTTAAGTTCTGGGATACGAAAAGAACCCAGGCCAAACGAGCGGTTCGTTTAATGCTCGATGAAAGGTAGCCAGCACACAGAAAAATTATTAAGTAAAGAATGTTATCTAAATATTTATGGATTTATCTGTTGAGGTACGAGGGGGCATTTTTGAAGTTTTGAAAATAAAGTAAACGCAGTTAAGACGCGCGAACACATTAGTTTAAAAACAAATGTTTTCTCATGGACTCATCTTAGTCTAGGCCAATTACATAATGCCTACACACAGAGATCAGGTTTGTTGACATAACCGAATATTTTCGCAACCGAATGTTGGTTGCACGTTCTAACCATATATTCCATCAATACAAACGAAGGTTGATTGGGTACACTGCAATTTTCAGTAGTGAGGACTGACAGTATCGGTTGATGAGACAAAGTTCGGTATTCCTAACTAATTAGGATGATTATTGGAACTGAATTTGTACATGTATAGGTTGTTGTTATTGATTATGGGCTATAAGAACTCTTTGAATTCGGTTTCCATCTTATGGTAGGTCGAACCATACAATCATGTAGGTGATTGCAATAAAAATTATGTTTATCCAATGTAATATTTGTAGTACGAACCGATTTCCAACTGATTTTTGCTCTGAGTGTACTCATTAAGGAGCAGAGTACACAGCAATCTAAGTGAACGTCGTGTTTAAATATCATTGAACCCACGGAGGTGCCACGATCACAGTAATGTCCCCGATATCTTCTAACCTTAATTTGTTAGAATTGTTTGGTCCTTACTCACTCTGAAAACCTTCACGACGGACGTCGTACGAGTGCATATCAATAATTCCTTGACTTTACAAATAGAACACAGTTTTGTTTTGCAAAAAAAAATATTTTGTAACATAATCTCCTCTAAGCTAAATAATACATTTAGTTCAAAGTTTCTCCAGTTTTTGTACCCCTTCCACAAAATAGGATTTTTCAAGGTCCATAAAAAAGGTATTTGTTTGATCAAAAATTTCATCGTTGAAGCTGAATCTCTTTCCACCAAGCTACGTTTTTAGTTTTGGAAATGGGAAAAAGACACTGGGGGCTAAATCTGAAGAATTTGTAATCATGATAACAAATAACTATTTTCTTGGCCATATGGGTTGTTTCTTTCAAAATCCTTGTTAAATCGGTTAATTAAGTTGGCATTATATTCGCCGTTTATTGTTTTTCCTTTTGAATCATATTATTGGCCGAAAAAGTCATCTTGGCCTTCTTCGGAGCCGGTTCACCCGGAGAAGCTGTTTAGACAGCTGCTTGGTCTCCGGAGCGATGTAATGGACCCATGTTTCATCTACAGTTACAAAACGACGCAAAAACTCATTAGAATTGCAATAAACAACTCCAAACAATCCTTTGAAGTTGTCGCACGATTACGTTTATGGTCAATTGAGAGCAAACGCGGCACCTATCTTGCAGACAGCTTTCTTAAACCCAACTGATCATGTAAAAACGAAACCACACTGCCAAATGAAATGCGTATGGCATCAACAATCTCACGCACTTTTACTCTTCGATCGGGCAACACCATATCGTGGATTTTTTTTGACATTTTCGGGTGTATTGACCTCACTTGGCCGTCCAGAACGTTCAGCGTCATTTGTAGTTGTGCGACCAAAACAAAAGTCAATAAACCACTTTTTTACCATTGAAATCGATGGTGCAGAGTATTTATGGATGGAGTTTAGCTTTTCCTTGGTTTGATTCACGGTTTTCCCGCAAAAAATAATGTTTAATGAGAACTCCAAATTAACTTGTTTCCATTTTTAAAAAAACCCGCTAGATTGTATGTTTTGAACAGCTGCTTAGCACAGACTATATGACGGAACTCTCTCAAAATTTAACAGTCGTCTATTTACAGATGGCATTTGATGTGAGCAGTGTTTTATTTTATACACCAACTAGGAAAGTTGAAAAATATCAGAAAAAAAAACTTTAATTAATAATAATACTCTCTCTGAAAACCTTTACTACTACCCTCGTAGAAGCAATATCTTGGAAAAGAACTTTAATCCATAATAATCCATAAGTAAAGGTTAATGCCATTAAAGATATACCTCATCTTCAAAGTCATGATTACAAAAACAAACAAAACCGCAAGACACTAGAATATTATTAATAATGACGAACTGACTGCCTTTTAGACTTTCTGCCATCAGCACTCTTCGCCCGTCCATTCCTTGCAATTGTGTTGGCATTGTGGGCTGGCTTAATGATCTCTTGGATCACACCATTTGCCATCCAGCCATCCAGCCAGCCACTATCATCGAGAATAAGTCAATAGAACGAGTGGAGTAAATATAAATACGGCACGCTGCTAGAAAACTTATTGGTCTTTACATTTCGAGAGGTTTGTCCCATACGTACGTTCCCCCCAGACGTTATTTATAATCGGTAAACTTTCATTTAGCACCTTTGTTTAAAAGGTTCAATCATCATCATTATCATTACCATCGTGCCAGAGATTGCCAGTCTGTCCGTCCGGCCATTCGCCTTTCGTTCTGTCCATCCTTCTCTGGGACCATTTGCCGTTGCGACTGTGAAAAAGAAATATATCATCACTGTTATTATTGAAATAATGATGATCATTATCGGCACTATCACTGCAATCTCATCGCCTTCCAAAGAGGCCTGCCTCCAGGGCTACAAAATAAAGAGAAAGACAAAAAGTTAATTGTTTGTAATTTTTTAAAGTTGCCTATTCACTTACCGTCGTCAACCGACCACGCACGGTGGGGCAATTCGCTAAACAAAATGATAAGATTTTCCTGAAAAATGTTCATGAACAAAGAAAAACTTAGTTGGAAATCGCTGGGAACTACAAAAATTCAATTGCAAAAGAAGAATTTCCGTTGCAATCAAAAATTGTTTTAAATTGTAATAAATATTCGGATCGACATACTAAACAGTGGTTCAACTTAAATGCACATCTTCATTCTAAATAAAACAAAAAGTTTTTAGAGAATTATCTTACTATGTTTTATTATGATAGAAGGATTTGTGACAATGACTACGAAACACTGAAACAAAAAAGTTGACGTTGAGGTGTGACTCACAATTATTATTGTGCATTATGGTTTGACCACCCTTTATACAAGGGTTGCTATATATATTTCTGGCTTAGGCAACACTAAGTGTCAACACTAAGTGGCGCCATCTGACATTTTCATTGTAAAGTTTGCCATTTTTTAACATAAACGTACTTAGAACGTTTTGAAGTAGTCCATCATTTGTGTTGTTTACAGTGACTTGAAAAAATCAATTTGGCAAAAAAATTGAATTAACTCTTGAACATTTTCCTGCGATCATTCACAACTTTCGACGTGGATTATCACGACAAGAGTACATCAACGAACTTCAATCTTCCTACAGCACTGTGAAAAACTGGTTTAATGAATTCAATCGTGGCCGACGCTCGCTCAAAGCCGAAGGTCGTCGATAAACGGCCGTTGTGCCAGAGAACATTAATGTGGTGCGTGAATTGATAAGGCAAGATCGTCCGTGAGATAGAGGCCGTGAGATAGAGGCATCCTTGGGCATTTCTTTCACCAGCATACATTCGATATTGCATGAACATCTGACCGTAAAAAAGGTTTGTTCTCGTTGGATCCCGCACAATTTGACAATCGCCCAAAAAAAGGCTCGTGTCGATTGGTGCAAACAAATTTTAAAAAAAATACGATCGCGGTGTTTCAATAGAAGTTTATAAGATCGTCACAGGTGACGAATCATGGATCTATGCGTATGAGTCCGAACCAAAACAGCAATCGACCGAGTGAGTCTTCGAAGACAAGCCAAATCCAACGAAAGTTGTTCGTGGAAGAAACACTTCGAAGCAAATGACCGACTTTTCGCTTGAGCAACGTAGGAAGTCAATTCTGAGTGGAACACCACAATTTGTTTGCGGAGAAATTCGAAAAACGAACAAGAGCAGACGAATCATTTTGCACCATGACAATGCGAGTTCTCACACACCGGCTTAAATCAGCGGCTTTTTGAACGGCCAAAACGTCGAGTTGATGGGTCATCCGCTGTACAGCCCTGACTTGGCACTTCTTTTTTATTTCCCCGCGATTTTCGTCGCCAAAAAATGCTGTTGAAGCGTTCAAAAACCATGTTTTGGAGGTGTCTAAATCGAAGTGGAAAAAGTGCTTCGACAATTGCTTTCGGCGCATGCAAAAGTGTATAAATCATGCTGGAGAATACTTTGAGAAACAATAAAATCATTTTTGAGGATAAATATTCGCATTTTCATAATTAGGCCAGAAATATATACGAGTATATAGCATCCCTCGTATGTAGCTTAAGTTAAAACAGTAATCGAGAAAAGGTAACACGCATTTGAGATGTGGATAATCAGAACTCGGCAAATTTCATACTTAGGAATCTAACCAGCAACAACAAATACAAAACTTTTCCAACAATCCTTAAAGGCGAAGTCGAATCAAGACGTCGTAGAGGCAGAAAGGAAATCTTATGACTCAAAAACATCTATGAATAAAAAGGACATCGTGACAAAAGAAGCATTCTAACAGCTGCCACAAATAGAGAGTCTCTATTAGAGATCTCTGCAGAATAAATATATAAATTATTTATAATTTGTCAAGAGTTTATAATTATATGATCGCAAATATCCGAATAATAGATATATAACAAATAAAAAACAAAAAAGAAGAAACAATATTCCGAAACTTCCAGATTTTTGTTCACTATCCTATGGAATATTTTTACTACAGCGCCCTCTGTCAACATTCTTACTTGTCACTTTTTGCTTACAGGGGAGACCTTCGTTTATGCAGCATTAATGGCGCCCAACGTGAATTCTAAATCCATGGCTCAATGTTGGAACAAAAAGCTTAATATGTGATTTTAACGCACCGTGGACGAACGCTAATGGCTTCGTGGAAGTCCTTGGTATGATAGGTTGTTTATGCGCTACAGTCATACGTAAAATCCAGGTTCAAAACCTGTACATAAATATACGGCATTTTTTAGCGGCACTTTACCTCGCAATTAACATGAAGAGCCGTTTTTTAACACTGCCCGTGGCTCATATGAAAGTAAGGAAAAAAACCAAAGCCTTAATGGCGCCCAACGTGAAGTGTGAAATCTTTTCAACTAAATAACCTTCTTTCTTAAGCGAAAAGTGCATTACAAGTAAGGCAACTGATTGGCGCCCAACGTGATACATAACACTGTTAAAGTGATGAGAAATAAACTCTCTTTAGAGCAAAAAAGCTTTAAGTGAAATTCAGTTACTCTGAAGAAATGACAGCCGTGTTTGGATAGGCAGAGTGCCCTTCACTCACACATGATATAAGGCATTAAAACCGGCTAGGAACATTTATAAATTTTATTCCGCAATTTAACCGTGAAACCATTTTTCAATCCCGCTGTTTTCTTGTTTGGCATTATATCGCGCACACTCCACTGATTTGAAAGAAGTTGTCTGTCTGTTTCTTAAAAGAATGTTAAGTAAAACACGCATGTCTCAATGGCGCCCAACCTGAAATGTGAAACTGTAACAATTTGTGGAATTGAATAACATTATCGCTTATGTAATAGTAATGGCGCCCAACGAGACATACATCATGAATCAGTGTTTGGAAATAAACTCGCATTGGAGCAAATAGCTTTATAAGTGCTGTTTTGGGCACCCCACTTATTTAAGAAAAGTTTCCTGTCTGTTCCTCCAAAAGATGTTAAGAACAACATGCATGTCTCTATGGCGCCCAACTTAAAGTGTAAACCTTAATAAAAATATGTGGAAGTATTCGCTTTGGAGCAGTCAGCTTTATAACTGATGTGATAGGATGTGTGCACAACAGTCACACACGAAATCAATGAATAAAAGTAAAAAACGCCATTAAGTTCGTCCAGGCCGAATCTTATATATCCTCCACCATCCCAATGCTACTAAAGCGCAAAAAGGTCCGTGTTGGGCCCTCAATATGAAGCAAAACTACTCTTTATATGGATTAAAAATTTACTTTAATTTGAGTATCTCTATGTCCATATTGACTGTTAGTTGCCAGTAATAACCATGTGGAACGTTTAAAGGGCCGCACGAGCCTAAAAACACCGAAAATATGCCCTTTTAAAGGTATTTAGTACGTACCAACTACGAGTAAAAGGACCAATTTCAAAAATTGTCTGCTAACACAAAATTATAATCTGTTAAGCAAATACTCGAAAAAGTGTACTTTTTTCCTAGAAGGAAACATTTTCCCCCTAGGCCGATTTCGTCCATTTACGAGGGCTGTTCGAAAAGTTCTTAGCCTATCAATGAAAGAGAATAGTTAGTTTTTCAAAAATATTTTTATTTTTCAATATACTCTCCTGAAACATCAATACACTTAGTCCAACGCTTATCTAGCAATTCTATCCCTTGATTAAAATAGTTTTCCTCAAGGTCTTCAAAATAGTGGTTTACAACTGTAATTGCATCTTCATTTGAGGTAAACGCTTGCCAGCAAGGAATTTTTTTAGATTTGGGAACAGATAAAAGTCACTGGGAGCTAAATCAGGAGAATAAGGTGGGTGGACAAGCAACTCGTACTTTAATTCGTTGATTTTAGCCATTGTTAAAACACTCTTGTGCGCTGGTGCGTTGTCTTGATGAAAAATTATTTTTTTGTGTTGTAAGCCAGGACGTTTTTCTCGAATTTGTACATTTAATTGATCTAAAAGGTTGCAATAGTACTCTGAATTTATTGTTTTACCCTTTTGCAGATAGTCAATCAATAAAATACCCTTGAAGTCCCAAAAAATCGTTGCCATAACCTTACCAGCCGATTGAATTGTTTGTGTCTTCTTTGGGGCACTTCCTCCAGCTTCAGTCCATTGTTTGGATTGTTCTTTTGTCTCTGGAGTATGGTGGTGGATCTATGTCTCATCAACAGTTATGAAACGACGCTTAAAATCCATTTTATTTCGCTGAAAACGATCCAAACAAGCTTGAGAAATGTTCATTCTTATGCGTTTTTGGTCGACTGTTAACAAGTCCGGCACCCATCTTGCAGAAAGCTTTTTCATCTGAAGTTCTTCATGCAAAATTAAATGGACTCGATCATTTGAGATGCCCATGATATTAGCTATTTCACGCACTTTTATTCGTCGATCATTTAATTCCATATCATGCACTTTGGCTACAATTTCTGTTGTTGTTGCTGTTTTTGGACGTCCACTACGTGGTTCATCTTCAATGCTTGTACGACCACGTTCAAATTCAGCAACCCAATTTTTTACTGTTGCATATGAAGGAGCACTTTCACCTAACACATTCACCATATCATTATGAATTTCTTGTCCCGATAAACCTTTTTTATGTAAATATTTAATGACACCACGCATTTCTAATTTTTCCATTGTAAAAAAATCGCGGATGCGTCTTTTGTGAACACCTGTTTCTATATGAAGGAGTTGCCAGATCGAAACAAAATTTAACATGTGTTCATAGCAGAGATGGAAGTTTCCAAAACACTTAACTTTTTTCTGTTTATACCTCGCTTTTTGTGCTAGGCTAAGAAGCTTCCGAACCGCCCTCGTACTATTCCATAAGGCATCATTATGCAAAATTGCAGAATCCTAGGTTGATTTGTTTGACCGCTATCATGCTTTCAACAGACTCGGGCGGATCGTCTTAAAATTTTCGATTAATATTTTGTGATGTTGCAAACGGAATGGCAGATTTAGTATACCATCTACTCTTCAGTGGAGAGTATAAAAACCGTTATTTTACTAAGCAATCTTGGCATACTTTGAGTAAACTTTGTTTTCGAGTCGGAGAGTTTTATAATTAGGTGCAACACACCTACTCTTTAAAGGAATATTAAATAAAACACGCATTACTAAATGGCGCCCAACGTAGAGTGTGAACCAATTTCAACTAATTAACCGCCTTTCTTTAAGAAATTTAATTGCAACTGGACTTCTATAATCTATAAAAAGACTCTTTGCCTTAATAGATCCATAACAGTTTTAATCTTTTTGCGGTTTTAAACCACTGTAAGTCTATGTTGTAAAGTCATTGACGAGATAAATATCCACAAAAGAAGGCACCTCCTTTAGCCTGCCTCAGCAACTACTAATTTAACACTTCATTTTTATATTTTTGTATAGGCTTTTGCTAAGCCTACGTATGCAGCGGGATATCCCCCGGCGAACGTGTACCAGCCGTCGGGCGACTAATCTCCAGCCGTTTAATTAAATGCTTTTGTTGTAGGCAAAATTGAACCCTATGTGGAGTCAAGTCAACTTTATTAATATGTTGTTTTGAAAGCATGACTCAACTCATTTTACATGGTCTCAGATAGAATTACGATTTCAACTGAACGCTAAAGGTTTCGTGCGACGGCATTTATGTCAGCATGATTGGCTTATAACACCTGCAAAGTACAACAAGTTCTTGCCGGTTTTCTACGACACCATCATGCGTTTAAGGGGAGGGGGGGGGGGGGGGGGGTTTGTTGCTGGTCCATTAAAGGAACAAAACACGTGCCCATTTCGCTGCGATGTCCAAAGCCAAGGGTTGAGCGTGAACGCTTGAAACTTTGCCGGCAAAACTGGTTTAAAATGTAAACCTGCTGCGTCTAGCGATGATTGGCCAGCCTCCTTCCTATCGGTCATTTACAAACGTGTCAATTTAATTAATTTTGACACAGATTTTGAAAGAATCGTACATAATTTATTACACCGCCAGGTAGGCAGGTAAGTCGGCAACAATTTACACTTGCTAGAACGCGCAGAATTGATTGCTGGATACTAGTGATGGATGGTTGAGTTGTGAACAAGTGTTAAAACTCGCATCTTCGGCTTATTAGACTTTAAACGTGTTTCAACTTCAAGAATGTTAGGTGTATTCAGAGGTTCCCAATTAGACAATTACCTTTTAAGTCGACACGAGAATCAAATACACAATTGGTCAACATCGGTAGTATTTCATTATATAGTCTAGGAACTTCAGTAGTAGTAGTATTTCATTATATAGTCTAGGAACTTCAGTAGTAGTATTTCATTATAGAGTCTAGAATCTGTAGTAGTACTCGTAGTATTTGATTATAGAGTCTAGGACCTTGAGTAGTAGTATTTCATTGTGGCTATCTTTGAGAGGAAGTATTCTATCGTGGACCTCCTTCTGGTTATTCTTTGGTAGATTATTTGTTGCTCGCGTTTGCTTTGCTGCAGCCACGCCTACATTTTTGTTTCCAGTGCAGAACGTCAAACTTCCTTCGATCAGAACATGGACTTTGAGGTTTCAAGTTGCTCTTTTGTGGTTTTTAAAGATCATTTTTTAAAATCCACAATAAGTTAAGCGGCATCTTATAGTATAATATGCTATGTCAATGGCGCCCAACGTAAGGTTTAACTTATTTTAAACCGAACTAAATTTATATTGAAAGCCTTTTTTAACTCTATTCTTATTGTTTCTGAAACAAATATTTCTATATAGAAAGATTAAACAAAAATTATTTAGAATCTCCAGGAAAAACATTCTTCGCACGTAAAAAATCTGTTTTCCAATTAAAAAATAAACAAGGGTTAATTTAAAAAAATCGAATAATCTAAAATATTGTCTGGTATAAAAATATTCTTTTAAAAAAATTTAATCAAAAAAATCTAACAATCTAAAATTTTGTTTGGTATAAAAATATTCTTTTTTCTATAATCTTTTCGCCTGATCTATGTATTTCACATCTAAAGTTAAAGATCCTTCCGTCGTTTTTGAGAACAAATTACTGATTGTTGGTTCAATATCAACATTCTGTGGCCATCCGAAATTTTGAAATTTACGGTTTTCAATATTTAGTTGTTATTGCTATTTGGTTTTTAATAGAACAATGTTTTACTGAAAAAATATACATTTTTTTACTTTAAAAATTATTTTTTGTTAAAAAAATTCTGTTTCGTTTCATAAAATATTTTTTTTTCCTAAAAAATAAAATGTTCGAAAAATACTTTCTACTAAAAATTTTTTATTTGTTTTGGCATGTGTAAACCCAGTCACACAAAAATTTTGTTTTTATAAAAATATTTATTTATGTAAAAGAAAAAATACGCAAGAAATATTTAACCTTGAAAAAACGGCTTAGATTAGGCAAACATTTTTTTTGAATTGAAAATTTATTTTTTGCTTGTAATAAAATTTGTGGTAGCAATCTTTATTTTTCAATTCAAGAAAAAAGAATTTGTGAAATAATTTTAAATTAAGGAATGTTCGGAAAAAAATGTTATTTTTTCTTCAAAAATATTAGGCTTAAAAAAACAGATTTTGTGAAAATCGGTAGGTAGATTAGGTTATCTTAAAGACCATGTATCGTTTCAAACCATGAATAGTTGAAACGCAGTACATCCATTCGGAGATCTATAGATAAATCGTCGAGAAGGCGAAATCCTCTTTTTTGGAGAAAAATCCTAATAATAATTATAAAAAATGTCATTAACGAAACATGCTTAATTCCTTTTAAAGTTTGTAAGACAGTCTTCAAAGATCATTAGTAAATGCAAATCAAATAAAAAATTGAATTCTTTTTTACATCCGACGTTTTTCCAGCATCTTCAGGAATATAATTTTTATTAAATATTTAATTTTCTATGTTCCGAACAGGCTTACAACAACAGAAACATGTGCTTTTTTAAAAAAGCCTGAGGAAAAACATATTTCAGAAGAAAAAATAGAGATATTAATTTTTATATAAATTTCATGAAAACTGTAAATGATTAATCTAAAAGATTTTACGAGGAATTTTTTTCTTCTTAAATTCTACAAATATTCATAAAAACAACATTTATTTTAGAAAGAAATATTGTAACAAAGGAAAATGAGTCTCCCGTATAAGTCATTTGATTTTCCGAAGTATTTATTTGAAAAAGCTGTACAGTTAGCCGGGCAACAAAGCCAATACATTTGGCTTGGTAGTTTGGTTGTCATATGTTGCTCATTTTATATTTCTTTAAAGAGAAACAAATGAAATGTATTGGCTTGGTAGCTTGGTTGTCATATTTTGCTCCTTTTTTATTTCTTTAAAGAGAAACAAATGAAAGCCAGGTTATTAAAACGTTTGTTAAACGAAGTTCACCTTTTATAGAGAAACTAATTTCTAAACCCTGTTTTTGTATAACTAATAAGAGCATTTCTTTTTTTTGCGATTCTCTTAAAAAATAAATCTGTTAAATTTGGTTTTAAAATTTGCGAGTTTATTTTGAATTGAAGCTTCAACAATAATGTGAAATTAAATAAATTACCCTGTTCCTTTTTTGAAACAAATGCTGATAGAATTAAGTGCAAACTATATTTTGCAGTTCGTTAAAAAATTAAAAGGTATTTTTAAATCTTGTTACGCAAATTCGTTGAAAATTTTCAAATAAAGAAACAAAAAATTTAACGTAAACTTTTTATATTGATTTTTTTAAATTTCAGTTTTTTAATATTTTACTAAAAAAAAGCTGTCTGTATAAGGAAGTTATGTTTAATACAAAAAAATCAAAATTGTTTAAAACAAGTGGTAAAAACAAGTTCAATGAATTTTTTCTTTAATAAAGAAGTGCTGATTGACACAATAAATGAGAAAAAAAGCCATATTTCTGATGAAAAAATGTTTTTCCAAATCAAGATTATTTTTTTTAGTACAATATGTATGTTCTTTACATTTTGATGATGAAAGAACCATTTTATTTTTGTACCGAGAAAAATAATTTATTTTCCTATGAAAAAATGAATCCTTTTTATAGAAAACAACCTTTTCTTTGTAAAAAACAGTTTTTTCTCTTCTTATAAAATAAAAAAAAACAATTTTTTCATTAAAAAAGAAACAAACTTTTTCTTTGAAGAAAATCATTTTTTTCTCTAAGAAACATTTTTTATGTTCTATAAAAAACAATTTTTTCTCTATAAAACTATTTTTTTTCTTCATAAAAACAATTTTGTTTCTGTAAAAAACAATCTTGTCACTACAGAAAAAACAACTTCTTATTAAATAAAAAAACTATTTGTATTACAAAATAAATTTATTTTTTAAAAAAAATAAAAGTTTTTCTTTAAAAAATTTTTGTTTTTAAAAAGTTTTGAAGTAATTAGCGGGGAAAGAAGAATCTGTTGAGCTTTTTCTCTTCAAAAAGCATTTTTTTCTGTATAAGAAGAACAACTTTCCTGTAAAACAAAAAAAAAACAATTTTTTCTTTATAAAAATACTTTTTTAAAAAAAATTATTTCTCTATAAAAATAACAATCTTTTCCTATAAAATATAGAAACAATTTTTATAAAAAAAAACAATTTATTTTTTTTATAAAAAAATATATTTTTTTTAAACAAAATGTGTTTGCAATTATTCTTCATTGACCAAATGGGTATTTATTCTATTTGTTTATGTCGTTTTTGACTGGGCTGATTGGTTTGCATTCAAAAAAATAAATACTGTATTTAGTCCCAAAATTAGCCCATAAAACAATCTTGTCTCTAAAGAAAAAAACAAATTCTAATAAAATAAAAAAAAACAACAAAAAACAGTTTTTCTTACAAAAATATAATTTTTTGCTTGAAAAATCTAAAAATGTTTTTCTCTTTAAAATAAAATTTCTTCTTATTACTTGAGCAGTTTTTTATTCTGGTTCGAGACCTTTATGTTGTTTCTTTTTCAG
Organism: Hydrotaea diabolus; assembly: GCA_963513945.1. Classification (NCBI taxonomy): domain Eukaryota; kingdom Metazoa; phylum Arthropoda; class Insecta; order Diptera; family Muscidae; genus Hydrotaea; species Hydrotaea diabolus. Next base: position 244,078,766 of record OY740716.1, on the reverse strand, counting down.
AATCAACTTAAAAAGAAGAATTTGGTGAAATGTATTTGCTATGTACGCACAAAAAACATGCACACTTTGATTGTGCTTTTTGCATTTGTGGTTTTCAACGAAGACCCATGCGAAACGGAATTGGTGGAAATGATATTGCGCGTTGAAGATTGCTCTACGCACAGTTCGAAGACTATACACAAAGGGTAATTCTCATTAATAAAAATGAGTCTCCCGTATAAGTCATTTGATTTGTGGCCGAAGTAATCGTTGCCAAAGAATGCTGAAGAAAAACCTTGGCGGGTTTAGAAACAGCTGTACAGTCTGCCTGGCAACCTGGCAAATACATTTCACCAATTTCTTCTTTTTAAGTTGATTCTGAAAAAGAAACAACATAAAGGTCTCGAACCAGAATAAAAAACTGCTCAAGTCATAATAATGATAAAAGACCGAATAAATAACAAAAAACGAAAAAAACTATAAAATTTCTTCTATATACTCGTACAAAAACTTTCCTGTAAAATACATTTTTTACTTTATAAAAAAACATTTTTTTTAAAAACAAATTTTTCTCAATAAAAAAACTTTATCCTAAAAATAAAGAATCAATTTTCTCTTAAAAAAACAATAATTTTCAAAAGAAAAAGACCAATTTATTTTTGTAAAAAAATTGGTTTTTTATAAATATTTTTTTTTTTAAAAAAAATTTGTTTGCATTCAAAAAATTAAATATTATTTTGGTCCCAAAATTAGCCCTTAAATTCATTTGAGTAATTTAACTCCTTAGTTTATTATTACTACCTTAAGGTTATGTAGAGCTACCATTCTTAGGTATGATACTAAGATTTTATTCTCATCTTTTTCCGAAACTTTGCTGAAAATATAATTAATTTTGCGAGAATGGAATCGATTCATAGTATGTTTCTCTCTTAAGCTCTGAGCCCTTCCTTAACCAAGAGATTCATTTACATTTATGCATCTTTACTTAATCAGCAGACAAGTTTAATTCGCTGTTTAATGAATAAAAAGCATTTCAAGAAAAATTAACTAAACGTGCAATAAAATTAATTTTCATTCTCCAATCGTAGTTTATGTTCGTTCATTCGCTTGTTTCATTTGCACTTTTAAACACACTCGACTCGCGACTCGAGTCGTTTGTTTCTGTGGCATGTTTAGCGTTTTGCACGATTTGTTGCAGTTACAAAACATGCATGCATGTGTCTTGCAGTGTGGAGTATGCCAGTGCAAGCTTTCATCAGGCAGCAACAGCAGCAGCAACAGCATCTTGTATCCACAGTCACATCCACATCTGCCTCAAAGTCAAATGTCAAGTTGAAACTGTTGTTGGTACTCTTCGCCATACTGCGGCCAACATGAAATTACATGTAACATCAGTTTTTTCTTCTTTCATTTCGCTGTTCTTTTCGGGCCATGGGGCGGCATTTTATTTGAATTTGATGATCAACAGTAACAACAACAGCGAAATCATCAACTTCATCCTCTTCATCATCAGCAGTTTGTTGTGGGCCGTTTGATGTAATGGAGGGGCCTTTGATGAATATGTTTTATATATAACGGACCTAGTGAATGGATGGATGGATGAATGGAGTGTTTTATGCTCACATATGGTGGAAGTCTGCCAGCCAGCCACGACTACATATCGCTCTCTGTCTTGGGTGATCTTGGAGCGATACTATCGTATAATATTTAATTAAGAATTTTTTTTGTTATTGATGGGAGCTGCTTTTTTATGCTAACTCTTCTCGTGTGTGTAGGTGGTTGAAATACAAGTTCATGGCGAAGAGGTTGAAAAGTTTGTGATTATCGGGTTTCAGATGCTGAAAATATGACGGCTTCGACACACATGATTATGCTCTGAATGTTTTATGACAATAACGAGAAATAGATTGACTGATTGAGAGTAAGTTCACCAAAGCTCTTGAATTACTTTTAGGAATTTAAGTCTAAATTAAAAAGTAAAATCGCCCTAATGTGCAAAGCAAGTATGAATACGCACTATGTGCTTTTGCATCTGTGGTTTACATCGAAAGCCCATGCGAAAAGGAATTGGTGGAAATGATATTGCGCTATAAAGATTGCTCTACGCACAGTTCGGAGATTATACCTTTATTGAATTTTACTATCCTTAATACAAAATAAAATAAGCTTATAGCTAACAAATTATCAGTAATACTATCTTATATCCAGCATACATTAAGTATTTTTCTAGAACTACATATACATCGATTCAAAAATGTTGTACGTATACATACATGTCACTCTTACAATAACTTTAATTAGCTAGAAATTCCCCAAAAAGTATATAAAAGGGGATTGCTCAAACGTTCTTAAAATTAACACTTAAAACACTACTTAACAATAACAATTAGACTAAATATATACAAGACCCGTTCCAGTCACTGTTATTGGTCTGTGATATAGACTAAATTGTCCAAATCATATGTACCATATCTCCTGTGATAAAATAAAAGGTTATCCTCCCTGTAGAGGAGTCCCTCTCTTTCTAAAGTAGGAAGAGCGGCTGGGGGCAACCAGTCATCCTCAAGTAGCTTCCTTAGGCTGAAATCCAGCCTTGAAGCTCTCCTAACTAGTCCGTTATCTAGAGAGGCTGCCCTCTCAAGATACTTTAATGTACCCTTCATGAGGAATACGTCAATCGGATCAAACTCCGCGGAGTCATATATGGTCCTACAAGATGGTCTTCTTATAGTGCCGTCTTCAGCAACAGCTCCCATCTCCTAAGCCTTTCCATTTGGCAGGAAGAGATTCCAAACCAAGCTGGAAAAGCATAGGATAAGACAGGCCTAATGATTTGTTTGTAAATCAACAGCCTGACTCTTTTGCTTAGGCCTCTCCTCTTCAGGAGAGTAAGGTAAGAAAAATAAATGTTCTTTACCTTAACTAAAATATAATATACATGCTTGTTGAATCTAAAATGCTGCTGGAATATAACCCCAAGGTATTTGATCTGATCAGAAGTACTGATAATGTCATTACCTATCCTCACTACAGGTTCATAAGCCCTGGCATTGGGATAGAAAATCTGTCTCTTACCCTTAAGAATAATGCTGGCGCATTTCGCTGTGTTCAGCCGTAATTTCCATTTTTGGAAAAATTCGGAGAGTTCAGACAGATAATCATTGAGTCTTTCATTCATGGTCCTTGCAACAGGACCAGAACAAGCCACAAGAATATCATCGGCGTAAACCAGCAGCAAATCACCAATGATGGCTGCGGTATATCACTCACAAGTATATTGTAGAGGATAGGACCGAGAAGAGAGCCTTGTGGTACACCAGCCACAACCCCCCTTCTATCTGAAACCCTGTCTCCTATCGGAGATTATACGCAAAGGGTAATTCTTAGTTATTCAAATGAGACTCCCGTATAAGTCATTTGATTTGTAGCCGAAGTAATCGTTGACTGCTGAAGAAAAACCTTGGCGGGCTTAGAAACAGCTGCCTGGCAACCTGAGTCAATACATTTCACCAACTTTTTAGCTTATTCTGAAAAAGAAACAACGAAAAGTTCTAGAACCAGATTACAAAATGTTCGTCATAAAAAATGTTTTTTATTTTTTGATTTTTTTAATTTCATTTTTTTTAACAATAATTAGTTCTACAGAAATCCTTTTTTTGGAAAAAGTCCTCTTAATAATTATAAAAAAAATGTCATTCACAAAACATTTTTAATTCCCATTTTAAATTACTTAATCGACCTTTATGTGACGTCTTACAAATTTTAAAAGAAACCATTAGTATTTCATTTTTACATCCGACGTTTCGCTAGATTTTTTCCAGCATCTTCAGGGATGATAGTTTTATTTTGAGTTTTTTGTTGTTCAGCTTAGAACAACAGAAACATGTGCTTTTTTGAAAAGCTCAGAAAAAACTCTTTTCTATAAAAAAAATACGATATGAATTTTTAAAAAAAAATTCAAGAAAACAAAACTTGACGCCAGCTAAACTCTTTTCTCAACACACATTGTAAAAGAAATTCTATAGATGTAAAATCGTCTTTAAGTTCGGCCATGTCGTCCCCATGCTACCCAAAGCGCACAAAAAAGGTCAGTTTTAATCGGCCCAAATCTTAGCCAATTATCTCATGCCTTTATATTAGCCAAAACTTTCAAAACACTATATTTCAGCGCATAGAGAAAGGGACCTAAGGGTAAAAAAATCAATTTTCATTTTTTTTTCTTTTTTTGATGTGGACAACATCTGAGCATCGAATGAGACCGATCCCATGCCCCAAAAGTGTTCCCTCCCAGAGATATGAGCGTTTTATGAAAGTGAAGTCGACGATTCTAAGCGCAAATAGAAAGGGACCTAATCTTTAAAATGGCTCTCCTGAACAAAACTGGTTTTTAACCTTAGGTCCCTTTCTATTTTGCGCGTCACATATATGGATTAGTTGCAAAATTTGTTATACGAGGGCAAATCAATAATTCTGTGAACTTTTTATCTTTCCTCGTAGTTATATGAACTGCAATACTGCTCCTATCAAGTTCCGTCTGTGAGTAGACTACTGTCAAATTTTAAAAGAGTTCCGTCATTTAGTTTGTGTTAAACAGCTGTTCGTGGATTTTGTTAAAAATGAGAAAAGGTGAGTTTTGAGTGGTCATTAAACATTGCTTTTGGTGGAAAACCCCATCAATCAAAACAAGGAAAAGCTTGATGAATACTAGGTGGACTTTGCACCATCGATTGCAATGGTAAAAAAGTGGTTTACTGACTTACGTTGTGGTCGCACAAGCACAAATGACGCTGAACGTTCTGGACGGCCCATTGAGGTAAATACAACCGAAAATGTTTTTCGATTTTTGGCCGATCGAAGAGTGAAAGTGCGTGAAATTGTTGAGGCCATACGCATTTCATACGGCAGTGTGGTTTCAATTATACTAATCAGTAGGGTTAAAGAAAGCTGTCTGCAAGATAGGTGCCGCGTTTGCTCTCAATTGACCATAAACGTAATTGTGTGACAACTTCAAAGGATTGTTTGGAGTTATTTAACCGTAATTCGAATGAGTTTTTGCGACGTTTTCTAACTGTGGATGAAACATGGATCCAGTAAAACACTTCGAAGAGCAAGCAGCAGTCTAAACAATGGTTGTCTGCGGGTGAACCGGCTCCGAAGAAGGCCAAGGTAAATTTGCCGGTCAACAAGGAGATGACAACAGTTTATTGGGCTGCACGCGGAATAATCCACATCGATAACCTACAAAAGGGAAAAACAACAAACGGTGAATATTATGCCAACTTTTTGTACCCATTTAAGGAGAATTTAAAAAAAACGAACCATATGGTCAAGAAAATAGTTATATTTCTTCAAAATTATGCACGGGTGCACACGTGTGCAGTCTCAATTGCAAAATTGCATGAATTGGGTGACAAAGTGGTACCTTTTCCGCCACATTCTCCGGATTTAGCCCTCAGCGCATAATTCCTATTTCCAAACCTTAAGAAATGGCTCGGTGGAAAGAGATTCAGCTTCAACGATGAAATTATTGATCGAACAACTGCCTATTACATGGACTATGTGTATTGGGATAAACGAAGATTATGTACTTAGTAGGGACATAAATAGTGTTACGCACGTTTTATGCTGTAAAATAAAAAGTACTGAATGTTTTTGGGCCAAATATTTTTTAATATATTTATTGATGTATATTGTACCCAAAAAGAATCTACTTATTCGAAATGTCCGCATTTTGTCAATAGGTGCACGATCCTCGTCCATTGGAAAATTGGCCACAGCTCGAACCAAAGAAGTCTTAAGAGATCCAATGTTTGGGTGCCTTTTGTGACACACATTGTCCTATAAAACCGTCCACAATTTGTAATCCAATGGGTTCAAATCTGGACTGCCTGAGGGCCATTCTTCAGAGGAAATGAACGCTGGCAAATTGTTTCGAAGCCAGGCCTGGGACATTTTAGCCTTATAAACCGGCGCAGAATCGTGCTGGAAAGTCCATGGCTGGTTTAGGAACAGGGAATTGTTAAGAGGCTTCACAACAGCTTCCAAAACGGTTTCTTGGTAAACTTTGGCCGATGTTTTGACTCCTTGTTCGCAGAAATGCAGGTCAGTGACCCCATCGTAAGAAACACCCCACCAAACCTTTACTGAAACTGGGTGATGACCCTTTTCCACCCTTGGGATCAGTTCAGATGCTTCCTTAGATGGCCGCGCATACACTCTATCATTTTGCTTGTTAAATTTTTCCTGAACGGTAAATTTTTTTTTCATCGGTGAACAACATTTTTCTGTGCCAGTTTTCAGCGTGCTTCACCAAAAGACATTTGCATTTTTCAATCCTATTTTTTTTTTAACAGCAATCAATATATGTCCGGTACGTTGTTTGAAAGCCCCAAACCCAAGTCTTTTTTAATGATTCAACTCATGGACTTTTGCGTGATATTCATCTCACGGGCCATGATTTTCTGTTTTCGGAGCGGATTTCTGTGAATTCTTGATTTAACGGCTTTGATGACATGCAGTGTTCGTGAGCGGCCCGACCGGTGGCGGTCTTTTACATCTCCAGTCTCCTCAAACAGTTTTATGCATCGGCTAATCCCTAGTGGCCGGAGCGTTTTAAAAATATCGCTTTTTTCATTTAACACTTGAAAATCTCTATTACAGCGATACGGTTCTCATTATTTGACCACTCCATTATGGAAGTTGAAACAATTTTAAAATACCGTTACAGACTAACGCTATTGAGTTTAGCTTTTAAAACCAATAGACATTAACGGGGTATGTTCAGTTCTACTATTGAAATGGGTGTGATCAATATTGTATAAGTCCCTACTAAGTAGACATTTTTTTTCTGCAATAAAAATCTGTGTTTTATTCGAAATATCACGGAATTATTGATATGCCCTAGTATAAATGTTAAAGGATCTCAAATCAATATTTTGTAGTGGTGTAAATGGAATGGAAAATTTAATTAACCATTCACTCTTAGGTGAAGGGTATAAATGCTGGCAACTTACAAAGTGCAAGGATAACACATTTGCACAGTTAGAACTTTTACGAAGTTAGCACTTTTGTGAATTTGTAACATTTGCCAAACTTTTGCAAAGTTTGCATTTTTCCCATTTTAGCAATTTTCCAAAAAAGTTGCCATTTTTGTTGACACTTACGCAAAGTTCGAACTGTTGAAAAGCCACTTTCTCAAACATCGAACTTTTGAAAACCACTTTTGCAAAATAAGTAATTTTTCAAAGTTTTCACTTTTGCAAAGTTAGAACTTTTGCAAAGTTAGCCAGTTTCTCAAACATCGAACTTTTGAAAAACCACTTTTGCAAAATAAGTAATTTTTCAAAGTTTTCACTTTTGCAAAGTTAGCACTTTTTTTTAAGTTAGCATTTTTTTTAAGTTAGCATTTTTTTTAATTGTCATTTTTGTAAAGTTTTCAATTTTGTAAAGTTGTCACTTTTTAAAAGTTATCACTCTTCATAAGTTAGCACTTTTTATATTTTAAACATTTTTTTAAAAGTTTGAACTTTTATAAAGTTGGCACTTTCGGAAAGTTCGTCAGTTTTGTGACTATAGCAATAATGTCACTTGAGCTGAGTTGACACTTTGAAAGTTGTCACTTTAGTGAAGTCGCCACTTTTACAAAGTTGTCAATTTTGCAAAGTTTCTCTTTTTTAAAGTTCCTACTTTTGCAAGGTTGCAAAGTTGATACTTTTGCAAAGTTAACACTTTTGCAATTTTGACAGTTTGTGGCTTTAAGAGAGAGGTTTGGAATTGAGCAATAACTTAGGTATGTGGACTAATTTCAATAGGGCTTGGCCCAAACTTGAATTATTTACCAAATTTCAGCGAAATCGGTTCATAATTACAACCTGTACTTTGATTAAAACGATTGTTGGATAGGCGGACATCGTTCAATGGAAACAGAAAGTGATTCTGAGTCGATCGGTACACATAAGGCCAAACAATAGCACTAAATCATAATAAACTGTACCACAGTATGGTGTAGGGTATACAAATGACAAAATAAATTCGCTTTTTATATTAGCATCACTTTGTAAGTAAAAATAGCCTTAAATGAAGTACAGACACAAAACGAAGGAAGAGCCGGCAAAATAAAACTAAAAAGAAAACAAAACTCCAATGACTTTTTGAACCGAAGGCTTCAAAAAATATGCCGAAAATAAGACGAAGGCAAAAAAAGAGTGGCTGCCTTTCAGACAAAATCAAAAAGAAAGGCTAAAACCAAAATAAAAAACAGAATATCATTTGATTTGGTTTTTTTCTTTTCGTCTTTGGCTTAAAGTAACAACAGCCAACTTTAGGCGGCCGCTGTGTTGGAAGGCCAACTAAGCGATTACTTGCCTCTAACCCAAGAAGCAGCCAACCCGTCAATGGACCGACGACCAACAGCCACATTAATCTGTACCAGCGCAATAACAGCAACTGGCCAATAAGCCAGCCAGTCAGTCAGTCAGAAAAAAATTCGCAAAAAGCAGCTGTTGTTTTTTGTTGGGCTCCGAAGAAATTGTTCAAATCAAATGAAATACATTTTCTTTCTTTTCGTTGCCTTTTCTCTGCAAAGGTTATGGTCTGGTCTGGCAATCTGCGGTGCCGCTGCTGCTGCTGCTGCTATGCTGGCTGCTGTTGTTAATGTTGCTGGTGCGCTGTTGTTTTGCGCGCAACTGCTGATTGCTTACCAAAGATACCGCTAAAAGAATCTTAAAACGTAAGACAGCAAAAAAAAAGCGGCCAACATAAAAACATACATTCATCGGCGGAGAGTGCTTGTGTCTCTGGAAGGTTGAAATAAAAAACAAAAACGATAGTTGGAGAAACCAATAGACAGTGGTTGGAGCGTGTAATATATGGGTGAGATAGTGGCTACAGCTCCCTTTCCTTTGAGGTGGTAATTTGCGGTGGTTGTTGAAACTTCTATTGATTTGTTTATCTAAGTTTCACAGTTATATACTTTTCTTAATGAAAAGTTCTCATTATCCAGCATACACACAAAGGAAAGATATGGGTCCAATACGGTCAACACGCAGAAAAAAAGTATGGTTGGGGTAACAATATTCGAAGAGCACCATACTATTGTTGGTTAGATGGTTGTGGCACAACAATATTATGATCATCACAACAATAGTATGGTTCACACATAACCATACTATGATCCCCATAACAATATTATGGTCCTCAGAACAATAAAATCATTCACACACAACCATACTATGATCCCCACAACCATATTATGATCCTTATAACCATAGTATGTTTAACGTACAACCATAGTATGATCCTCACAACCATAGTATGACTTACGCACAACCATACTATGATCCCCAAAATTGTTTGTAAAGACTGAAATACGTTGTTAGTCAACAATAAAGAGTTTTCTTAAGTAAGTTATGTAACAATAGGAGTGATGTGTTTAACAGTAAAAAAATTCATTTATTAAAAATATTTTAGTTATACTAGTCCGTATTTTTTTTGAAAAGATTATTTTTTATTACTATTATTGCGTAAGAATCGTAAAAATAACATTGTCAAATTAAAAAAATTAAGGTTTTTCCAGTATGATTGCCGTAATCATATTATTGTTAACATAAAATCCATGAAAGCAATACTTTTGTCCCACCAACCATAATTATATTGTTGCTACAACCATATTTTCATTTTTAAATTTGGCAACAATACCTATGTTACATTTCAACAAAATTAATATTGCCGCAATCATACTTTTGTCAAAATGAAATTCAAAAAACAATACTATGGTTGCGACGACCATACTTTTACTGCAAAGAACATACTATTGTTGCCTTGACCATATAGTAACCATATCTTTTCTCTGCGTGAAGGCAGCAATTGTACGTTTATTGCAACCAAAAAAATGCAACATTATTATTTAATGTTACCAATAAAAAAATCTTAAAATTGTCTAACTCTAAAATGTCAAATTTCGAAATAAAAAAATGGTTGTAGGAACAATAAAAATACGGCTGGCGCAACAAAATTACTGTTTTTTTTAGTTTTATGCTAACAATAATATAATTCTGGCAATCAAACTGCATGGTTGTCATTTTTAGAAATTACTTTTTTAGAAATTAGAACAATGTTATTGTTACGAAACCTACTAATACGATAAATGTGTGTGAGATGTGTTCAACTAGTGTATGCTTTGACAATCATACAATTGTTTTATATAACATTAAATAACATAAATGCATACCTTCACTCACGGAATACTTTTGCTATTAGACGTCTTGTCTAACAGCAAAAGGCACGCAATGAGACTCTATGTAAAAGCAGAAAACTAAAAGAGCAAAACGCACACAATGCGACTCTATGTAAAAGCAGAAAGCATTGCAATGGGATTTTTGTTGTGTTGATTTTGTTCGGTAGAATAACATAATAACAGCAGTTCTCGTTAAATATAAGAAGCAGCGTGTTGTTATATGTGTAAAGCCGCTCGTCAAAGTTTAATACATTCGTTGCTTGGAATCTGACTAAGATGTAATTACATCAATAGATCTTTGTCTAAGAGCAATAGGCACGCAATGCGACTCTATGTAAAAGCAGAAAGCCAAAAGAGCAAAAAAAGAGCAGAACGCATTGCAATGAGATATTGATTGTGTTAACTTTGTTCGTTAGAATAACAGCTGTTCTCGTTAAATATAAGTAGCAGCGTGTTGTTATATGTGTAAAGCCGCTCGTCATAGTTTAATACATTCGTTGCTTAAAATCTGACTAAGATGACATTATATGAATAGAGCCTGCGCAGTACCCTTGCTTGCCGCTTAAAGTCTTTTCTAATAGCAAAAGGCACATAATGCGACTCTATGCAAAAGCAGAAAGCGTTGCATAGGGATTTTTATTGTGTTGGCATTCTTTGGAGAAGCTGATATCGTTAAATATACGCAGCTGCATGTTCTTATGTGTCATAGTTACATTTATACTTGTAGGGACATAAATACTGTTATAACATTGAACACACCCATTTCAATAGTAGAACTGAACATACCCCGTTAAGTCATATGGGTTTTGAAAGCTAACCTCAATAGCGTTAGTCTGTAACGGGATTTTAAAATTGTTTTAACTTGCATCATGGAGTGGTCAGGTACTGAGAACCGTATCGCTGTAATAGCGCTTTTCAAGTGTGAAATGAAAAAAGCGATATTTTTAAAACGCTCCGGCCACTAGGGATTAGCCGCATGTTCGTCTACCGATGCATAAAGCTGTTTGAGGAGACTGGAGATGTAAAAGCCCGCCACCGGCCGGGCCACCCACGCTCTGTTCGAACACCGCATGTCATCAAAGAATTCACAGAAATCCGCTCCGAAAACAGAAAATCATGGCCCGTGAGATGAATATCACGCAAAAGTGCATGAGTCGAACCATTGAAAAAGACTTGGAACTTGGGGCTTTCAAACGACGTACCGGATATGTATTGACTGCAGCTGAAAAAAATAGGATTGAAAAATGCAAACGTCTTTTGGTGAAGCACGCTGATAACTTGCACAGAAAAATTTTGTTTACCGATGAAAAAATTTTTACCGTTCAGGAAAAATTTAACAAGCAAAATGATAGAGTGCATGCGCGGTCATCTAAGAAAGCATCTGAACTGATCCCAAGGGTGGAAAAGGGTCATCACCCAGCTTCAGTCATGGTTTGGTGGGGTGTCTCTTACGATGGGGTCACTGACCAGCATTTCTGCGAACAAGGAGTCAAAACATTGGCCAAAGTTTACCAAGAAACCGTTTTGGAAGCTGTTGTGAAGCCTCTTAACAATTTCCTGTTCCAAAACCAGCCATGGACTTTCCAGCATGATTCTGCGCCGGCCCATAAGGTTACAACGTCCCAGGCCTGGCTTCGATACAATTTGCCAGCGTTCATTTCCTTTGAAGAATAACCCTCAGGCAGTCCAGATTTAAACCCATTGGATTACAAATTGTGGACGGTTTTAGAGGACAAGGTTTGTCACAAAAGATACCCCAACATTGGATCTCTCTTCAGACTGCTTTGGTTCGAGCTGTGGCGAATTTTTCAATGGACGAGGTTCGTGCAGCTGTTGATGATTGGCCAGTGAGACTTAAGGCGTGTGTAAAGGCGTACATTTCGAATAAGTATATTCTTTTTGGATACAATATACATCAATAAATATATTAAAAAATATTTGGTTCAAAAACATTCAGTACTTTTTATTTTACAGCATTAAACGTGTGTAACAGCATTTATGTCCCTACTAAGTAGACTATGTTTAGATAAAATTAGGCAAGGGGCGTGGCACTGCCCGCTCAACTTTTAAATATAAAAGGCCATATTCCATACGATGGTAGTTGATATATATGTGGTATTCTCTGCAAAACGGATCATAAAACAACAGTTTTTGTTTTGCCCTAATTTTTTATGATTTTCATGATGCTGTGGAAAAGAACAGGTGCTGACGTGTTATCTATTTCAAAAAAAAAATCGATTCAAAAATATAAATATTTTCCAACTACTGTTTTACAAACCGTCCTTAAGTGCGACCAGGGCAAACTTTGCATAACCTTCACTACGCAATTAAAATGAAAAAGGAGGTCCGTTTTAGGCCCCTCCGGCCGATGACACGGAGACTAATGGTAACCAAAACTTTAAAGTTATCCACCATTTGGACACATAGTAAAATTTGCTTTAAGTTTAGTACCATTACGAGTATGTCCATATTGTCTACAAAAAATTATGACTTTGTAAGAAAATACTTAAAAAAAGTAGTTTTGGGAGGTACGGTAACCTTAAGGGGAACTTTTTTCCCTTGGGCCGATTTCGCCCATTTATAATCCCAAACGGCTTATAATGAAATCCATCATACTGCAAAATTTCAAAAGGAGACCGAAGGATGGGCATGGTAAGATCGATTAGATATATATTTACTTTATAGGGTCTCCGATTAATACTTCGTGGTGTTGCAAACGAAAAGACAAATTGAATATACTATCCACCCTTCGGTGAAGGTTATTAAAATTAAAAAAATCAAAAAATCGTATAAAAACGAACTTTACAAAAATTGTCCAATAAACTTATCAAATCAAATCCTTATCTACTTTAGTTATTAAAAATATTTAAATTTCATAGAAATCAAGTCTCCTGTTAAAAAATGTTCTCATAACCCACTGTGCAGCATACTAACATTTTGTGTTTCATTCTTGAACCTTTTAAAATATTTTTATGCTGCACAAAGATCAATGACTTTAACTTAAGGTTTAAGTCCTACGACGTAGAAGAAACAAAAAAAAATACCTCAACATCTAACCAAGATTTAACTTCACTCTGCCTGGACTGGACTGGCCAGACCTGCCTATCGTCTTGCACATATTTTCTTTTGCCTCATTTTCTGGTTAAGGTTGAACTTTTTCATCAACCCAGCATTCAACGTCAACATCAACAGCTTTGAAATTCTTTTAAAACAAAGATGACAAAGTCTTTGAATAAGAGAAGATGAAAATGAAGAACAGAAAAAAAAAATACCGAGAAGAGTTGGGCAAAGAAAAAAAAAACGTTGCCATCATTATTTAACATCAGCATGAAGCAGGCAAAGGTGGCTTAATGGCAAAAGGTCCCTACAAGAGAATGTCTGTCCGTCTTTCCGTACGTAAGTCGTTCTTTAAGTCCGTCCTGCTGCTTATTCCCGGTCTGTCCGTCGGGCGGCTTGTAAAGTTTACATTTTCCTTAAAACGAAAAAAACAAACAAAACGAAAAACGTAGAAACCTCTTCGAATTCATCCCCATTCTTTGTTGCTGGCTTGTGTTCATAAATGTCTCTTCCTTAGATTTTTTTTAATTCGATTTTCCTACAACATGTTGCCTGCATAATGTTGTTGCTCGTTTGCGTTGTGCTAACAATATTTGACATTATGTTGTGCATTTGCCGCTGTTAGGTTTGAGCCCCCCCCCCCCTTGCTCTGGCACCTCAGGCCTGTCTTAGAAGTGTCTCTAATGTTGAGATTATCTCGGCTTTACTGCATTGTTGCCTTTTGCCACAAACCGACCGCTGGACGGACGCATGATGTTGTCGTGGTTTAGGATTTGTGGGTTTTAATTTCATTCTTCCATGCTTGAGGAAGTCTACGTAAGTAAAGAGTTTAGAGCATTTGTGTGTGTCCATGGTCGTTGAAAAGCCATGAATGGTTGTTAACCAAAAAACGGCCAAGAATTCTATGAATCCATGTTTTACACTTTGTTGAGATTTCCAGGAAGCTGTTCGTAGCTAGGCTACGAACTTTGTTAGTTTGGGCAAAAGGTGTCTCGGAATGGTGGGATGAAACGTGATTAGGGCCATTTAAATGAAGTGGTGACTCATTAAAAAAAGGGGGATGGAGTATTCGGTGCCGTACTCAAACATGTTATTTCCGGGAGCTGCGTAGACCATTCTGTCCAATATTAAACAGTGGGATATTCAAATTTGTGACAATGATTCATTGTTAAAGTTCCACCCGTTGGCATGGACACTCACGCCAACTGGCATCATTTTCACAAATTTGAACATCCCACTGTTTAATATTCAAAATAATCGCCTTTCTAGTTCTCTAGATAAACCGCAAATACCAAAATAATTAGAAAAATTAAAAAAAAGCTTGAATTTCCTCGAGAGGTTATAGATCTGTAGAAAGTACCGACGATTTGCTTTACATGTAATAACTTGCATATGGATGACGAGGATAGTAGCTCTGATAATAGGAGTTATACAAATTCCCTTGAACTGTATCCGTAAGCGAATCGATTAGTTTTTGATGTTGTTTAGTTTGAATCTTGATATACAATTCGAAATAATTAATAAAATAGTCGGATTGATTATTTTTTTCAATGTATTGTAAATGTGAAAAATTAAACTTTTGATAATTTGTTTCAACTTTTAGCCCGGGAAAATACAATTCTCAACCCCGATAACATACTTTAAATAATCGCAAAACCCCAATTACTTACACAAGTTCTTTACAAAAAATGTGCTAAGTATATAAATCACTTGTCGCCTCGTTCCCACTATGACATGTTTCGAGCTTTCAGATTAGAAAACAAACGCAGTGTTTTGTAGATCATAGCAGGGTATTTTTATAGCATCGCTAATAACAAAGAAAACAAAACGAAGCGACTCCAACCATTTCACGACTTGCCTTGTCGCTTCAACTCGCTTTTCTCTTCGCTCCCACTCTGACACTCTGTTTCGAGCGATCGCTTAGAAAATAAACGCAATGCTTTGCAGGACGTTGTAGCGAATTATTAAAGCATCGCTTGTAAGAAAGAAAAAAAAGTAAACCAAATAAATCATTTCAAATCATTTTGCGACCTGTATTGTTGCTACAATTCGCTTTTCGCTCTGCTCCTACTTTAGCATGTTGCGACCGATCGCTGAAGTAAACAAACGCAGTGCTTTGTAGCACGTTGTAGCGCATTATCGTAGCATCGCTTTTAACAAATAAAACAAAAGGTTACAAAATTAAGCGATTCAAACCAATTTGCGAACAGCTTTGTTGCAACAATTCGCTTTTCGCTTCCACTCTAGCATGTTTCGACCGATCGCTGAAGTAAACAAACGCAATGCTTTGTAGCACGTTGTAGCGCATTATCATAGCATCGCTTTTAACAAATAAAACTAAAGTTAACAAAATTAAGCGATTCAAACCAATTTGCGACCAGCTTTGTAGCTTCAACTCGCTTTGTCGCTTCAACTCGCTTTGTCGCTTTAACTCGCTTTGTCGCTTCAACTCGCTTTGTCGCTTCCCACTTCTACACGTTTCGAGCGATCACGCTAGGAAACAAATGCAGTGCTTCTCGCGCATTATAATAGCATCGGTTTTAGCGCGCACTCTTATACCAGCCTTTTTTCAAGACAAAGGCAACAAGAACTATATACTGATGAGCAAATACTGGAAGAAGTGTACTTTTTCCGTGGTGCCTTTACTCCCTTAAAGGGAAAATTCCACCCCCCCCCCCCCATCCAGGCAGATTTTGCCCAGTAAATGTTTATGTTAATTGGCAACAGTTTATGCCCGTTTATGATCCTTATGCATCAGACACACGGACAGACGGATGAAAAGACCAGACGTTTTTAAATTTTACGTCGATCAGTAATATGTAGTATCCGATTAATATTTCGAGTTGTTCCAAAAGCAATTTTAAATTAACTGTACACTTCATCCTTTATCGAAAGTATAATAAAAAGTCTTTACTACTTATTTTTCGAATCCATTTCGAATTACTTTACCAGTGTTGACATAAGAAGGTATTTATCTGCAAACATACTCGGAGCCCAAGAATAAGTACATATCTGCAAGCATACCTGCAGCTGATAAGTAGCCTGTACTAGTACTAGAGTACTAATTGAAAAAAGAAAAATACACTCTTTCGGTAAGCATTGGCTGTCACTAGACTGACAACTATTTTTTGCCTTTTCCATCACAGCCCTTAAAGCAATGAACTCATGTGGTCTAAGTGCGAGTGTGGGTGAGAGTAAAATGAGAGAAGTGAACAACAAAATTGTTGTTACACAACTGCGGCCTCACATTACACCGATAAATACTTAATAAATCTATTATCTGTTTGCTTGTTTTGGGTTTCAAAATAATGCAAACGGTAATGGGGCATCATTACTTGACAATCCAAATGGTAATGGGTTTTACTTACTTAGTATTTTTAGTGTGAGTGAGAGCAAAATGAGAGAGAACTGATCATTGAAACTGCAGCCTCACGTTATATAAATAAGAACTTATTAAGTCCCTATAAATTTGCTTATTTAAGGTTTCAGAATAATGCAAACGGTAATGGGACACCAATACCTGGCCATGCAAATGGTAATTAATTCTTTATAATCAGTTTTTGCTAGGAACGTAAAATTAACTGTAAAGATGAATTCATTTAAAATAATTCGGTACAAAAATGGCTCGGACACAAAGATCTAAAGACTTACAAATTGTCGTTATAGCTAAAATCTCAAAAACAATAAAATAGAGGGTGATCCATCTAGAGGTTTTTTTTCAGAGCAAAAAAAAATATAAAAATTTAAATCAATTGTGGAATATTTTATTGGTAATTTGAAAGGACATTTTATGGCATTTATTTTTGAATATAATTTCCTTCA
This sequence comes from Hydrotaea diabolus, assembly GCA_963513945.1. Lineage (NCBI taxonomy): Eukaryota > Metazoa > Arthropoda > Insecta > Diptera > Muscidae > Hydrotaea > Hydrotaea diabolus. The sequence continues at coordinate 244,061,674 of OY740716.1, read as the reverse complement.
AATGTTGGCCGCAACTACGCCTCAGGGTTTCCACTCTGAGGGTCCAATTTTGGATGAGTCGTTCGAGCATTTCGACCGGTATGGCTTTAATGACACGCGTAATGTTGGCTTCCAAAACTGAATCGTACCTGGTTTGTCAGTATAGAATTTGGACTTTACGTAACCTGAAGAAAAATGTCTAAAGTTGTGATATCACTCGATCTAGGCTGCCAACTTACCTGTCCAAAATGTCAAATTAGCTGCTTTTCGAAATGGCCTCTCAATAGATTTATTGTTTGAGCAGCTGTATGGCAAGTGGCACCAAGTGTCGTCAAGATTACGGGCTTCAATTTCAGGTAGAAAAAAGTCCGATATCATGGCGCGATAGCGAGCCCCATTCACGGTTACGTGCCGGCCTTCATCATTTTTGAAAAAATATGGACCGGTGATTTCACCAGCCTATAAATCGCACCAAACCGTGGTATTCTCTGGGTATAACGGCACCTCTTGAACCTCTACTTGTTGCTCTTCAGCCCAAATGCGGCAGTTTTGTTTATTGACTTGCCGTTGAGCCAGAAACGGGCCTCATCACTGAACTAAAATTTTGATCAAAAACAGCGGATCTTCCCGTTTTTCACCGAACGCTAAAATTTTGATCAAAAACAGCTGATCTTCCCGTTTTTCACCGAACGCTCATTTCCATAATACATTGGCCAACATTTGATGGTAATTATTTTTTTAAAAAAATTAATGCCATAAAATGTGCTTTAAAATTACCAATAAAGATTCCACACTTGATTTGAATTTTTTATATTTTTTTTCAACGAGTACAAATAGCAGCACAGACATCCGGACCAAGGAGGCCAAAAATATTATACTTGAAATATTGTAATACCGAATAAAAATTGGATGGTTTGGAACATTCGGCTTGACCGAATTTTATGTAATTTTTATTTCCTTGGATATATCGAAGACTTCAGGAACTGATAAATGAGTTAAGGTAGAAAGAATTTTTTTGTAAAGAAATGATTTATAAAGGTTTTTTTTTGAAATTCAGCTGTTTCCTGGGAAATATTAAAAAAAAGTCATGTGCGCCGATAAGCATATGTGACAGCGCATAGCGAAAGGAAACTAAGGGTAAAAAAATCATTTTCATTTTTTTTTCTTTTTTTGATGTGGACAACATCTGAGCATCAAATGAGACCGATCACATGCCCGAAAAGTGTTCCCTCCCAGAGATATGCGCGTTTTATGAAGGTGATGGTACACCAAAGATACACGTATTTAAATCTTTAAAATGGCTCTCCTGAACAAAACTGGTTTTTACCCTAAGGTCCCTTTATATTTTGGGAGTCACATATGTATACATCATATACGAGTATATACAGAAACATTCCATTTACACGTATACTAAAGATAAAAACAACATGTAAACACGTCGCTAAGTTCAGCCAGACCGAACCTTGTACCACAAAATGGAGCAGGGCAAACATATTTAGCTAGCCGGTAGGAAAAAGTCGAACGCCAATGTCGATTATTTGCCTAAAATCAGACACAAAAGTCGAACATGACTTTTCTAGTTTTTGCATCAGAAATTCAATAAGTCGACATTTACAACCCTTGGTGTTAGTGGCATTTTCCAGTCAAATTACACAAAATATTGTCTAAATAATTTAAAAATCAGGTATTTAATAAAATGGATCACTATACTTAAGTAGTAAAGAGCAACTCGAAATCGACGCAGGTTTGACAATTCTGATTCGATCTACAGAAATATGAGTGAAGTCGACGATTCTAAGCGCAAATAGAAAGGGACCCAGTCTTTAAAATGGCTCTCCTGAACAAAACTTTTCATCAACTTTTCAATTTTTTTTTTGATGTGGACAACATCTGAGCATCGAATGAGACCGATCCCATGCCCCAAAAGTGTTCCCTCCCAGAGATATGCGCGTTTTATGAAAGTGAAGTCGACGATTCTAAGCGCAAATAGAAAGGGGCCTAATCTTTATAATGGCTCTCCTGAACAAAACTGTTTTTTAACCTTAGGTCCCTTTCTATTTTGCGCGTCACATATGCTGCGTCAAAGATTTAAGCTTTTTTGTAGACAACCTGTGGACAAGTTATTAAACTATGTCCACTTTTCCTAGGTATCATGTTCGAATTTTATTCTAAATAAATGTTGTTGTTTTCTAGAAAATGTTATTTTTTTGCCCCAGTATTTCGAAATCAACCATTTTTGTTTGCTACTACAGATACGAAAAGCGTATCTGTAGTAGCAATAGCGTTTTCTCTTTTTTGTGTTTTCCTAGTTTGGTTTTCATGTAAGCCTCGGTTTTGTGGTTACCAGACGTCAGCATAAATTCAGTTTTTCATTTATTTCAATGCATTTTTCTTTGTTATCAATTTGTTACCATCTTTAAACACCACCATTGCCGCTGGTTTGGTTTTCCCCTAGCACTTTTTGTCCCCTCCTTTCCTTCCCGGCTTTTTTTCATGTGAATGGGGAGAAAACCCACAAAAAAAGCTAAAAACTACTAAAAAGTAATAGCAAGACCGATACAGAAGAGGACAAGAAGCTTCAAAATAACATTGCAAACGACAGATTAAACAAACGTTTTTAAGAAAAAGCGCCAAAAACTAGAGCTGCGTAAAATTTCATCTAAGGTTGCTTGAATAGATGAATGGTGGCCGGTTAACCAAATGATCGTCTGTTTGTAACATGAAAATGAGAAAGGCCAGAAGAAGTCTAAACCACAATGGAAAGGTTTTATTTAATTTTCCATTGTTTTTGAGTGTCTCTACATTTGGTGTTTTTTTTATTTGGCTATAGGTCTTTGCTATAGTGGCCTTTTTTAGAAATGCTGCATTTATAAGGACTTGAAATTTGTTTTGGAGTATAAGTTAGAACATTTGACCGAAGTTTCGTGAATGCAGGAATTTCATTATTTCCCTATAATTCCTAAAAATATAAAAAACAGAAGTTCTAGCGAATTAGTGAGCTGCGTACGATATTTTTCTTGTTTTCACTGAATGGAATGAACTTCTTGCATTAAATCCCTTGCAATAAATACTCAACATTTTCTACCACTCAAAACAATTTAGTTCTTACATTGTTGCATGTAGCAAAACGCAAAACGTTACGACTTCATGGTCAAACTCTTAAGTCTTAACCCTTTTTTGTTTTTCGAAACAAAAGTTAAACGTTTGATTTATTATTGGCCAACATGAACACATTAAATACTTTATCTGTCGGTGGCATTGGCCACAAACTGAAATCCACCAAAAAGCAAAAGAAAACAATTCAACACGAAGAATGGGAAAATCGGTTGCCTTCAATAAATTCTCTACGATATGTAACAAATTTTTAAGAAAACCATAAATTTCCAACATTTAATTAGTTGGGCTCCTTCGGTTGTTTTGCAAAGAATTTTCCAATTGGTTTTTACGAAAAAAAAACGCCGCGTGTATCCGCCGCTTAAAATGTATGCGCCGTAGCGTTAACAAGTTGAGCAACACGGCAGCAGCAAATGTGTACACAGCTTTCGGCAGCGAATGTCAATAAATTTTTGTTTTTAGAACAGTGCCAAGATTTAGGAGAACAAAACAAAAATGGGTGTTCCGTAAAAGATTATAAATTAAGACAAACAATTAGCCTTTGAACATAAACTTTGTGTTCAGATGTCGAGCGGTAGTACCCAAAAGAAAAAATATATATACTCGTATTTATTGTAAAGAAGTGGCCACGGCCATGGATCGTTTAAATGATCCAGAACAGATATATTCCGCAAGACAAAAATATATATTGCAAAAAAGCTTAATTTCCCTAAGAGATAACAGAAATGAATTTGTAACTACAGTAATTCATAATTAACTACACGCAGAGAAAAGATATGGTTACTATATGGTCACGGCAACAATAGTATGTTCTCTGCAGTAGAAGTATGGTCGTCGCAACCATAGTATTGTTTTTGAATTTCATTTTGACAAAAGTATGATTGCGGCAATATTAATATTGTTGAAATGTAACAAAAGTGTTGTTGCCAAATTTAAAAATGAAAATATGGTTGTAGCAACATTATAAATAGGGTTGGTGGGACAAAAGTATTGTTTTCATGGGTTTTATGTTAACAATAACATGATTACGGCAATCATATCGACAAAACCTTATTTGTTTTAATTTGAAAATGTTATTTTTACGATTCTTACGCAATAATAGTAATAAAAATTAATTGTTTTCAAAAAAAAACTACGGATAAGTAAAGGGTGTTTTTTATTGGGGTATAGAACTTTAAGTTGGCATCACTTTTTTAACTGGCGGCCATTTTGTCAGCTGTCAAGTGATTAATATTTAGTTTGGTTTGCCATTTCATCATGAACAGGTTGACAAAAGAACAACGCTTGCAAAATGGTCCGAAAATGAGATTCATCTCGAACCTGATTTTCATCACAAAATTTTGTTCAGTGATGAGGCTCATTTTTGGTTGAATGGCTACGTCAACAAGCAAAATTGCCGCATTTGGAGTGAAGAGAATCCACATGAGACCCTTGAGACGCCATTACATCCACAAAAACTGACTGTTTGGTGTGCTCTATGGGCTGGTGGAGTCATTGGGCCATACTTCTTCCGAAATAATGCTGGAGAGTCAGTTACCGTTAATGGAGACCGGTATAGAGCCATGATAACCGACTATTTTGTTCCCGAATTGGATGGCATGAATGTGGATGAGTTGTGGTTCCAACAAGACGGCGCTACATGCCACACAGCGCACGTCACAATCGAATTATTGAAGGAAACATTCGATGAGCGCATAATTTCGCGGAATGGACCTGTCAATTGGCCACCAAGATCGTGTGATTTGACACCATTGGATTATTTTCTTTGGGGATATGTGAAGTCGCTCGTCTACGCCAACAAACCAGAAACACGTTAGGGGACTTGGAAGCCAACATTCGTGGCGTTATTGCCAACATACGGCCCCATATGCTCGAAAAAGTGGTTGAAAATTGGACCTGTAGAATTGGCTTTATTCGAGCCAGCCGCGGCGGCCACATGCCCGAAATCATATTTAAACATTAATGGTATAAAATTATCCTTCCAATAAAGCCAAATTGATGGACATTAAAACGATTTTCTTGTGTTTTATTTCAATTCGAAGTTCTATACCTCAATAAAAAACACCCTTTATAACTAAAATATTTTTAATAAATGATTTTTATTACTTTTAATTAAATCACTCCTATTGTTACATAACTTACTTAATAAAATTCTTTATTGTTGAATAAAAACGTATTTTAGTCTTTACAAACAATTTTGGGGATCATAGTATGGTTGTGCGTAAGTCATACTATGGTTGTGAGGATCATACTATGGTTGTGAGGATCATACTATGGTTGTACGTTAAACATACTATGGTTATGAGGATCATAATATGGTTGTGGGGATCATTGTATGGTTGAATGTGAACAATAATATGGTTGTGGGGATCATAGTATGGTTGTGTGTGAATGATTCTATTGTTGTGAGGACCATAATATTGTTATGTGGATCATAGTATGGTTGTGTGTGAACCATACTATTGTTGTGATGATCATAATATTGTTGTGCCACAACCATCTAACCAACAATACTATGGTGCTCTTCGAATATTGTTACCCCAACCATACTTTTTTTCTGCGTGTAGTAAAAAGAAGCTAAAGTCGTAGTCCTGGATCGGAATAGCCAACTAAAATTTGGTTTTGTCCCCATTTTACCTAGATTTTAAACTTATGTCTTATATAAATTATAAAAACACCATTTGTTCTATAAACGCTTTAGTAAAAATGAGTGATTGAACATACTACAAGTATTGGGATATACACACGGCGACGGTAAATTGAAAACCCTGCCCCAACCCTCTTATTAGCAAACTTGGGTCTGCTTTAACGTCTGAAACTTGCTAAATTGTTTTGTATTCTATTAAATGAAATAAATGTAATAGTTGGATTACACTGAAAAAACATGTATAAAGCAAATCAATGAACATATTCTTCAATCGTTCTTCATCAAATTGATGAAGAAATTCATTGAACAGAAAGTAGTGCAAGGGATTTTTATTGTGTTGACATTGTGCGGTAACTGCCAGCAGTTCTCGTTTGATGCGAATTTGGCTAGCTCTTAAGTGTATAGCCGCTGATCATGATTACAGCGCATTTGTTGCTTGGGATCGGATAATAGTGAATTAGCGCGATCATACCTGCTTCCAAATAATAGCCTTTTTGACTGTTTTTTTCAATAATATTTGTTTTAAATTGAATTGTTCAATAGAAGCGTGATCAAAAATCCTACTATGAACTAAGCAATTACAAGCACGTTAATGTATTAGATTAACTTGTTATTCATTATTCAATTACATAAAAGAGGCTCGGTGCTGTTCGTGCCTCTAGTTCGTTATTTTTATTTTAATTAAGATTTTATAGTCCTTAGGAATTTCTTGTTTACATAGGGTGATCCATCAAGAGGTATTTTTTTCAGAACAAAAAAAACTTTAAAAATTCAAATCAAGTGTGGACTCTTTATAGGTAATTTGAATGGACATTTTATGGCATTTATTTTCAGAAAATAATTACGTTCAAATATTGGCAACTGTATTACGGAAATGAGCGTTCGGTGAGAAACGAGAAGATCCGCTGTTTGCGACCAAAATTTTGTTCAGTGATGAGGCCTATTTCTGGCTCAACGGCAAAGTCAATAAACAAAATTGCCGCATTTGGGCCAAAGAGCAACAAGAAGAGGTTCAAGAGGTTCTATTATACCCAGAGAAAACCACGGTTAAGTGCGGTTTATAAGCTGGCGGAATCATCGGTGCATATTTTTTCAAAAATAATGATGGCCGGAACGTAAACGTGAATGGTGCTCGCTAACGCGCCATGATATCGATCTTTATGCTACCTGAAGGTGAAGCCCGTGATCTTGACGACACTTGGTTTCAACAGGACGGCGCCACTTGCCATACAGTGCTCAAACAATGGATCTATTGCGAGGTCATTTCGAAAAGCAATTTCACGTTTTGGACTGGTAAGTTTGCCACCTAGATCGAGTGATATCGCACCTTTAGACATTTTTCTTTGGGGTTGCGTAAAGTCCAAAGTCTATGCTGACAAACCAGCTACAATTCAAGGTTTGAAAGCCAACATTACGCGTGTCATTGAAGCCATACCGGTCGAATTGCTCGAACGAGTCACCCAAAATTGGACCCGTAGAAAGGAAACCCTGAGGCATAGATGCGGCCAACATTTGAAGGAAATTTTATTCAAAAAATTAATTCCATAAAATGTCCTTTCAAATTACCAATAAAGATTCCACACTTGATTTTTTATATTTTTTTTTTGTTCTGAAAAAATACCTCTAGATGAATCACCCTTATATATAGTAAGTATCCGAAATTTTTTTTATAAAATATTTTTATTTTTTTTATATATTTTTTTGTTCTGAAAACATACCTCCAGATGGATTACCCTACATATTCAGTAAGTATCCGAATTTTTTTTTTAAAAAATTAGGGTCAATAAATTAAAACTTAAAAGGCTAGCGATGTAATAAGAAGGCAGTGCGAGGAATTTTTATTGTCTTTCCTTTGTACGGTGGAGTACGCTACTGCCGGCAGTTTCTTATTAAAATGTGCAATTTTTATTAAATTTATATAAAATGTTCATCACATTTCTAAAATTGATGCATAATTTTCATTAAATTAATGTTTAAATCAATGTAGGGATATAAAAAGAAACATTGATGAAAATTTCTCCATTAAATTAAAAAAAAAGTTTTGTAGGTTAGAAAATAATGTTCAAATTCATCAAATTGATGTAGGTTTTCATCAAAGTTATGAACCTTTTTTTCTTAGTGTTACATTCTTGGAATTTTGGGTTCAATTCCTATTTAAACAATATAATATCACTCAAAGTAAGCTTGACGAAAGTAGCGACAAAATGGTCGTCGATAAAAAGCTAGTCGAAAGTGTTGTACTTTCTGTGCTGCGGGATTTTGGCGACATGTGAGTGAAAATTATGTCAACCATTGTTGTGGACACTCACTGCCATGTTTTCTGTAATTTACAACCGTCAGTGGGACTAGGGATTGGCTGTAATGGAAATGGTATGCCATTACCTGGTCATTAAAAAGAATATTGAGTATTTATAAGCGAATTTTTGCTGAAACCTTGTATTCCACAAACAAGTAGAATAAAAAGAACATTTTTAATGAGTTTTTTTATACAGCATATTATGTTTCAAATCGATAGTTTTTACTTTTGTTTTTCGACGTAACGAATGGTTCACAAAATCCTATTCAACAAAATCTGCAATAGAAAAAACACTTCGTGGACGCAAAAGAAAATTTAATTTAATTCCATATTAATTATTTTATAGTCCAAGCATTTCATGTTTCAAACTCCGTTTATCTTCAAGCAAAAAGTGCTATGTCGATTTAATTGCATGAACATGCCTTATGATCTTAAAAAAAAAATCTTAAAAAATCTATGATTTTTTGTGTTCAGCAATTTACAAATGTTTTCGGTTTATGTTTCCATTTACACAATAGAATCCCCACCTGCCCCCTCTTAATTTGTCTTGTTTATATTCGTGAATAGCAACACAATAAAATGTTAGAAGAACAAATACAAACAAAAAACTGAAACTATTTAATTTACACCTTGCCACAAATCTATAGATAATTTCAACAATTTTGTTCTATTGTGTTTGCTCAAGTCGCGGCAACACCACGAGCCGCCGGCAGCAGCTGCCAGTCAGACCCCGACCCCACACTATGGACCTCAACACGATCACGAACAACTCCGCCAAGAGAAGAACAAGCAAACAATTATTAACAAAAACAACAGCAAGACAACACATATAATTTTTATGTGATTTCATATGAAATCTGTGCTAATTGCATATCTTTTGCACATGGCCTATGGGCCCGGCCGCTCACCGACCCGGTACGTAACACCACGGTCTTCTGGGGGCCGGTGCAATGCGTTGCACTCTTGTAGATGCTGTTGTTGTTTTCCTCTGAACAACACTAAAGTGTTCGATGGCTTTCTGGGCTCTAAACTGAGAGAGAGGGAGAGAAATGAATGTTAAATTGATTTTATTCTTCTGTTCGTTTCGAAGTTGTACATGTACCTGCACCACATGTTGGCTGACAGACATACAGATGGACAGACGGACTAGGCTGCTTGTTCATTTCGCTTAACTTGGCCAAATTAGTTCAAATCGTTTCTGTTGTTGCATTTAATGGTGCTGCTGCTGTAACGAATGGCAAATGAATGGATGATGTTGGCCGTAGCAGCCCACCGTTAAGGCAGCCAGCCAGCATTTGTTAGATGGCTGGATCAACTGAAACTCGATGTGTATATACAAGAACACATTTATTTGATTTTTCAAGCCATCAAATTAATATGATTTTTTCCATTACGAACATTAAATGTTTTGATTTGGTTTCGCTTAATGATGTTTAATTAAGCTCTATAAAAATATAACAAAAATAACACAAGTCGACAGAAACCGGATTTATACACTGAAAAAAGACAACCCTAAATTTCAATCAAAAGATTGGTTTCTGAGTTTTATGAACTATTTACTTAAATAAGTACGAGGGCGACCGCAAAAGTAACTGGCCTAACATAAAAAGAACCGTTTTTTTTGGAATTATTATTATTTATTTTTCAACATAATCTCCTTCCAACTCAATACACTTCATCAAACGTTTTTCAAGTTTTTTAATTCCATCCGAAAAATAAGATTTTTCAAGACCTTCAAAATATGCCTCAGTTTCAGCAATAACCTCGCTATTGGACGAAAATTTTTTGCCACGAGAATTTTTTTAAATTTGGAAACAAGAAATAATCAGAAGGAGCTAAATCTGGACTATATGGTGGATGCGGAGCAATTTCAAATCGTAATTCGGCAAGTTTTTGTTGAGTTAAAAATGCAGTGTGTGAAGGAGCATTATCTTGATGAAAAATAACTTTTTTTTCTAAATGCGGTCGTTTTATCTTGATTTCTTCACTCAACCGTTCCAATAATGCACAATAATATTCACTATTTGTTTTTCCTTTCTCAAGATAATCAATAAATATTATACCCCTTGCATCCCAAAATACTGTGGCCATTACTTTTCCTGCTGACTTAACAGTTTTCGCCTTCTTGGGACCACTTTTACCAGCTTCTATCCATTGTTTTGACTGTTCTGTGCATTCTGGGATGTAGTGATGGATCCATGTTTCATCAACAGTTATGAATCGGCGCAAGAAATCTATTGGATTAAGCTGATAAATCGCTAAAAGCTCCTCGGAATTGGTCCAACGGACGATTTTTTGGGGCAAAGTCAACAAACGCGGCATCTTTTTCGCGGACAGCTTTTTCATGTGGAGTTCATCATGTAAAATACTCCAAACTTGTTTTTCGTGTATTTTAACAATATCAGCAAGTTCTCTGAGCTTTATTCGTCTATCTTTAGTCACTTCATTAAATATTTTTCTAATGTTTTCAATAGTAGTAGCAGTTTTCGGTCTTCCAGAGCGTTGTTCATCTTCCGTACTTGAACTACCCATTTTAAATTGTTGAACCCAGGATTTCACGGTGGAGTATGATAGTGTATTATCACCATGAACAGAATCCAATTCATCTTTGATTAATTGTGGCGTATAACCTTTCATATACAAGTGTTTAATTACCGCACTAAACTCTTTATTTTCCATTTTTCAAAAATTAAAAAACTTGTTTACTTCAATTATCTGTATCAAAGAAAGTAATCATTAAATATTTCGGAAATTTTGAAAGATGGCTTATAAAAGATTGCTTTTAGAAAGCAAAACAAAAAAAAGTTGCTAGTAAAACAGAAAATGTGCCAGGCCAGTTAGTTTTGCGGTCGCCCTCGTACCACAACATCTCACTAACGAACAAGCGGAAACTTCTTCCAAATCATTGAGCTGTGCAGGGCTTTATTTTTATACTCACTGACCGGGACCTACAGTTTAACGCCGGCTGCGAACGGCTAATGCATTACAGTGAGAAAAAAAATTACCTTATATAAGGCTAACTTTGCCATAAATAAACATGATTTGGAGTCTACGTTATATAAGGTCAATTTAAACATTTTGTTGTTGGCAGGTATTTAACAATAACAATAGTTATTTTTTCTATGGTTGAATTTTTTAACTATGAAAATTGTTATTCTTAAAATAATAATTGTTGTTTAACCTATGCATTGTTGAGTTTTTCAACCATTAAAATTGTTAATCTTTAAATAATAATTGTTGTTTTAACATTGCATTGTTTTTAACCATGAAAATTGTTAATATTAAAATTTCATTGTTAATTTAATTGAAACAAACATGTTCAATTTATGAAATATTCGTGAAAAATTTAACCAGACACATGGTTAAAAAAACATTGTATTTTCGGCTCAGTGTACATAGAGAAGTTTTTACAAGGCTTAGAGATAAATCTCTTACTCGCGAAGTCGCCGGCATTTACAAGATGGAAAAGCTGCTGACAAATTTTTAGATGTTCTTACACGGGGTTGAACCTGAGTTAACTGGCATTATAGTCTTACACATTTCCATCACATCACGGCGGCCCACTAATCGCCACTCAATTTCGTAAAAAAAGCTAAACTGTTTATCAGTTATTTTAATGACATTAATTTAATGGAAACAACAACAAAATTCATAAAATTTTCGGTGGAAAACTCTCCTGCCGGTAGTTTCTGTTAAATGTGACACTGACTGATCTGTTGTGCCCTTAGTTTTAAGTTCTGCCATTCTTTAGGGTCCGGATCTACAAGCCACAGGGACCCAAAAATCGCCTCCTTGCACAATGAGCCAAATCATAACATCAATTTCATGTTCAGATTCGTAAGGAATAGTCGTTCACAATGAGCATATGGGTACTCAAACACCCATATGCTCATTGTGTACGATTATTCCTTACGAATCTGAACATGAAATTGATGTTATGAGTTGGAAGGAACAGTACAATTTTTTCACAAGTCCATATAAAGGGTGTTTATTATTGAGGTATAGAACTTCGAATTGAAATAAAACACAAGAAAATCGTTTTAATGTCCATCAATTTGGCTTTATTGGAAGGATAATTTTATGCCATTAATGTTTAAATATGATTTCGGGCATGTGCCCGCCGCGGCTGGCTCGAATAAAGCCAATTCTACAGGTCCAATTTTCAACCACTTTTTCGAGCATATGGGGCCGTATGTTGGCAATAACGCCACGAATGTTGGCTTCCAAGTCCCCTAACGTGTTTCTGGTTTGTTGGCGTAGACGAGCGACTTCACATATCCCCAAAGAAAATAATCCAATGGTCTATGTTAACCGATCCATGGTTAACCGAATTAATTGCTCTGATGGACGATTATGTCGACCATAAAATGCGGTGAACTTCGCGAACTGAACCATTACTTTCGAAATAAATTTGCACGATTTGCAAGCGTTGTTCTTTTGTCAACCTGTTCATGATGAAATGGCAAACCAAACCAAATATTAATCACTTGACAGCTGACAAAATGGCCGCCAGTTAAAAAAGTGATGCCAACTTAAAGTTCTATACCCCAATAAAAAACACCCCTTATGTAGCCATACCTAAGATTTGGGTCAACTTTTGGACTCGGACACCGCATATAACTAAGAACACATGGTCAAAATATAAAAACAATAAAATTTCGTCACGAAACAAAATATATCATTAATCCGATTACTCGTAATTTTAAGTCTTTAGCCAACACGGCTTAGGCTCCAAGAACAGCTACTCAAAAAAAATGACATTTCCTCACTAAAATTTCGGTCCGCATCTACGGGCCCATGAAACCAAAAAAATCCCACTTCAAGTGTGGGTACTGTAAAACAATAAAATTTCTTCAAAAAGCAGGATGTGGACTCTGAGCGGCCAATGGTCCCCGAAAATAACCTCATCGAACATCAATACTGCCAATGTGTTACTGAGACGCAAGACATGTTTGAGTGTATAAAAGCCTTAGCCCGATTGAAATTACAAACTGTCCAAATTTTTTTTTAAATTTAGCTAAGATTGGGTGGGACTCAGACTTGTGACCCCTTGGACCTAAAACACGACTGCTGTTGTCAAAATAAACGTCCAACCGTAAATAAAGATAATATGAGTAATTTGCACTGATTACCCAAATTTGCTTTCGCTGAGATTGCCGCGAATCGTAAGGACCAAAATTATGAAAGTTGTTATATCTCTTATTTCATTAAAAAAAATTAGCTCGTGGCCTCAATAACGTTTAGGATCTTGCGCTGAATCATCTTATTTTAGTGTTTACATATTTGATATTTTAATTAAAATCTCGAAGTATATATTTTCCGTAGTCAAATCGGTCCAGCCAAGCTTGATAAAGTCTTTTAAGGATTCAGTGGAAACTTAACGGTTTCATCTCTGGGAAAATTGCCAAAAAATCGTTTTTCTTTAAAGAAAAAATAATAATGATATCTTAAAAACTAAACAAGATATCAAATGAAAAATTTATATTCGTATTGTTAAGGTTTTTTTTTATTAGAAAACAGCCCTCTTATATCCAATACTCCAAACGAAATCAAAAAGTGACAGAAGTGCTCTCTCCATATACTGAATATACCCGATTTATGTGTTCTTCGCGAGATTTTTATTTCTAGCTTTGCAGGATTACATACCATTATTTGGACCGTCAATTTAATTTATGACCTTCTGAAAGAATTTTCGGGCTTCATTTTTCCGGTGTTTGTATTTAAATATTCGATATGAAAATCTTGAAGTTTATATTTTCTTTAGTCAACAGGTCCAGCGCCTGCCAAGCTTATTAGAGTATTTCAAGGATTCATAGAAACTTTTCGATTTCGTCTCTGGGAAAATTGCCAAAAATATAGTTTTACTTTAAAAAAAAACTGTCTTCAAAACTAGACAAGATATCAAATTATTGTATTTATACGAATTTTCATTTGGATGTGTTCTATCGCGCATCTCATGTCAATCCCAACAAAATCATCACAAAATCCATATGTGACAGCGCATAGAGAAAGGGACCTAAGGGTAAAAAATCAATTTTAATTTTTTCCTTTTTTTGATGTGGACAACATCTGAGCATCGAATGAGACCGATCCCATGCCCCAAAAGTGTTTCCTCCCGGAGATATGCGCGTTTTATGAAAGTGAAGTCGACGATTCTAAGCGCAAATAGAAAGGGACCTACCTAATCTTTAAAATGGCTCTCCTGAACAAAACTGTTCATCAACTTTTCACTTTTTTTTGATGTGGACAACATCTGAGCATCGAATGAGACCGATCCCAAGTGTTTCCTCCCAGAGATATGCGCGTTTTATGAAAGTGAAGTCGACGATTCTAAGCGCAAATAGAAAGGGACCTAATCTTTAAAATGGCTTTCCTGAACAAAACTTTTCATCAACTTTTTACTTTTTTTTGTTTTTGATGTGGACAACATCTGAGCATCGAATGCGCGATTTATGAAAGTGAAGTCGACGATTCAAAGCGCAAATAGAAAGGGACCTAATCTTTAAAATGGCTCTCCTGAACAAAACTGGTTTTTAACCTTAGGTCCCTTTCTATTTTGCGCGTCACATATACTGAGTATACCAGATTTTCGTGTCCGTCGCGAGATTTCTATTTCTTTCATTGCAAAAGTTCATACCAATATTTGTTTCCTCAAGTTGAGAATAAATTTCTGATAGAATTCTCGGGCTTCATTTCTACTTCTGTACATCTCAATCTTCTCTCACTCATGCAACTGAATTAATCGTTACTTTCGTCGGGTTAGAGACTTCTCCAATATCTCTCCCATGCAGCTCTTTATCTACGCCCTGCTTCATTGTGTCATGGGCAGCATTTTTTGCTTATGTAGCTTTTAAGTCTCTCCGACGCATCATGTACTCTGCTAGCTGCTGCTTCATTGATTGGGAAATATTTTTTCTCTGCGCTCTTATACATGTACTATTGGGAGAAGTTTTTTTATGGTAACATTCGAGAAAGAGAGATAGGTAGAGAACTCATTGGCTATCAGTTGTGTACACAGCTTCGCGAAGTCCAGCTTTCTCTGGGCATTGTAATGTAGGACTTTCGCAACACCTTATCTGTTTAGTACCTTCGCAGCTGCTAGGTAATGAACAGAATCCATAAATTCTTGTTTCCGATTTTTGCATATCCATTCATTTCACTTCGTGTTCTTCATAAGTATACCCACGCATTATATATTGTATGATCTCGTTAATTTATTGATATTTATATTGAAAATACTGTATTTCTTGGCTTCTTGTGTGTAATACCATCATTTTGTTTCTATTGAACGATCACTGCAATAAAATAAGTATCGTTAAAAGTACGGTAGTGTCCGGTAGTACCTCCATACAATCGCCTTCCAATTTGACCTAAGTCTATGCACACGTCCGCCCACTGATCTCTGCCAGTATGTTTAAGATTTCAAAGAGTTTTCCTTTCTCTACCACAGACACCTCAAACATTGTTGCCCATTCATTTCTGTGGGTGTGTGTGTGCGCTACTATTTCGAAAATAATTGAATTAAGATGTTGATTGAAGCGTTAAAATTGTACAATTTCAAATCGTTATTAAATTAATGCTAAGGCCGCTTCGATTCGTCCGTATCGCGTCGATTTCTTTTGTTTTGCTTGCAAATCGAGAGAATTGAGAATATTCGAAAAAATTAGCCTCATTTCACAAAATTCTGCTGATGGAATTTTCTTTATGTTTGAATTGAATACTGTATGTGTATTGAATTTCCAAATCAATTGATTGTGCAAGAATGATTTAATTTGTTGGCTTTCGCAATTGTACGAACACGATATACGATGTGTTTAATTGTTAATTGCAAATAACAAAAAAAGAGCAATAAAGTGTTGGCTTCATTGTAATTAGTTTTCAAATGATTGCAATTAAAAGTGTTTAATTCACACAATTTGTAAACAATTAGACTAGATAGAAATAAGAAAAGAATTTTAATGACTTTATTTAAAAAGCAGGTGTGACAGTTTCATGCTTATATTTTAGAGATCGAGGAAAAGTGTTAAGATTCCTTTATAACCCAGCAAAAACTTCGATTGCCAAAGAACACTAATTGAATTGTTTATAACACTTACAACTCGCTCCCCATTCGCATTACTTTTACACGATAATGTACTCGTAATTAGAGGTCAGTACTTTTGGTTGCGTATGTGAGAGATATAAATAAAGGCTATGTGAGGTTTAATTATAAAAAAAAAAACAAAATATTACGCCGATGAGGATTTGAACTCGTGATTTTGAGTGGTTACTAAGCACTCTGTGCCATAGGAACTTGTTGATATTTGAAGCTTCTGCTTTTACAGACTTCCTATAAAATTGGCCACCACAATTTAAATTCAAAAAAGTTCAATATGAGAGTGAGAAAAAAATTAATTTGTTTAGAAGTAAACAAAAAATAACTTGCATATGTAGTACTTGTTAGTAAGACATTACTTTTAGCTTCGAACTCATGCTGGAAGTAATGCGATCTCATTACCTGGTTATGTAAGTGCTGATGAGTTGTATTAACAAATAATAACTTGTATATGTAGTTCTTGTTAGTAAGGTAATACTTTTAGCTTCGAAGTCATGCTGGGTGTAATGAGATCTCATTACTTGGTAATACAAATGCTGATGAGTTGTACTAACAAGGCACTACTTTTAGCTTCGAACTCATGCTGTATGTAATGAGATCTCATTACATGGTAATACAAGTGCTGACGAGTTGTACTAACACAAATAATTTGAATTGGTAGTACTTTTTAATAAGGCATTACTTTTAGATTTGAATTCATGCTGGGTGTAAGGAGATTTCATTACCTGGTAATACAAGTACTGA
Organism: Hydrotaea diabolus; assembly: GCA_963513945.1. Lineage (NCBI taxonomy): Eukaryota > Metazoa > Arthropoda > Insecta > Diptera > Muscidae > Hydrotaea > Hydrotaea diabolus. The sequence continues at coordinate 244,044,799 of OY740716.1, read as the reverse complement.
TGAATTGTACAAACCACTAACTGGGAAAGTGTTGATTTGAAAATTCTGTTAATTATTCAATAAACAAAACTTTTTTTCAAGCTTGAGATCTCGGTGTATAATATTATAATTTTATGTTGAATATTATTTATGTACGTGATTTTTATAATTTTTTTTTTACAAAACATGTTCATGTAAATTTATTTGTACTGGGTTCTTTATTTATTCTTTGTGGATAGAATCCCCTAAGATGCTATTCAAGGAAATTGCGAAATATTTTGAATAAAATAATAATATTAAACACCGAAACTTCGAGCTTGAAAATAAACTTTATTTCTTGAATATTAATATAATAGGATGTCAAAACCAGGTAATGCAAATGGTAGGTAATGTGTTCAAATTGTTGCTGGGAAAGGGTTGATTTAAAAATTCGACAAATTAAGTACTTATAAGCAATTTTGGTCTAATCTACCACATAAGAAAATACATCAATTATGGATAAGGAAAAGATCGGAATGAAGAACATACATAATGCTTGTTTTTAACATGTTGGACCTAAAGTAGACTGTCCCATGTACTGATACTGAAACTCAAGCGATGAAACCACGTTAAAAGTGATGATGCAGTAAATAGAATCATTGAAAATGATAAATGAAAAGGTTCGGAAAGATCTTGAAAGTTTTAAACTGCAAAGAAAACGTCAATTCTTCAAAATATGGATAAACTGCATCACCTTCAGCGGAAATGTACCCCCAGAAGAAGCTGGCCATAATGTACTGGCACATTGCAATTGGTAAAAAAAAAAATATTAATAGCCACAAAATTATTTTTTACTTTTAAGACCCCTACAAAGCGTAGAACCCTATTCCAAAAACTCACTTCATAGGCTGAAAAATTATATATCATATTCCAATTAAATTATTCGATTATCTTATTCGGTTCAAAAGATACAATTTTTGCAACGAAAAACCTCTAATCGCGCCACTGTGCGACTTGTGATGAGCTGATTCCATTTAACAATGTCTGTCTGTCTTCTAAGGCTGCAGATTTTGAAATTGTAAATTATTTTAATTTTTTGCAATATTTGGTCATGAATTACTGAATTCACTATGTCGAAAAATTTAGTGCTGAAGATTTTATTTTATTGTGTTCAAAAGAACACTTTCCTCATCATTTATTACCCTGCCAAAAATGTCATCATCATACATTCAGTCCATATACGAATTTCACATCTTTCTTTGTGTTTTTAGATTTTGTTCAATATCAATTTATTTCTATCACCTTCAAAAGTAATAATTTGACCAATAACCTCTATGAAATCATGTTGTTGTTTTTTATTTAATGGCCGCCGAACGAAGGAGGAGAAATACTCGAACTCAAAAATGCTTGCCCCTGCCCCTGTTCAAAAAAAAACATTACAATTATTAGTATTTTTGTTCAATAAAATAACCATAAAAAACCACCCACAATCATCATGATCGTAATCATCATCATAGTCGTCGTCATCGTCGCACTGCTGGTTGACTTCGGGGCGTCACAGTGTTATTCACTTTGTACTCCATACGGGTACCAGAGGTACGTCGTACTAAGTCGCCAGAGTTGTGTCACTTTTTGCTTTTAATTAATTGAGTTCAACAAGTTGAAAATTATTAAATAAAAATCAATTCGAGGTTTAGGTCATCGTTACAAAATCAACACCGACTGACTGGTCAGTCAGTCCGGCAGCCAGCCAGTCCAACCATGTTATTTGTGTTGTATTAAAATGAAATATTTTTTAAAAATTTAAATTGTTTTAAAAAGTTGGCGTTGCATCATTTCCGCAAAGTCATTTTCACACTACAACTTTTTGAAATGTAATTTAAAAAATATCAATTGAAATTCAAAAATTCCATTTGAAATTCAAAACACATCAATTGAAATTCAGAATACTCCATTCAAAATTCAAAAAACATTTATTAAAATTCACAAAACTCCATTTAAAATTCAGAATAGTTCATTTGAATTTCAATTGGTGTTTTTTTTTAGTTTCAAATGGAATATTTTTTAAATGGAATGAATGGAATATTCTTAATATTAAATGGATTATGTTGAATGTCTAATGGAATATTCTAAACTTCAATTCATGTATTTTGAATTTCATATGGAATATTCTGAATTTTAAGTGCAAACTTTCTGAATTACTAATGAAATATTATGAATTTCAAACGGAATCGTTCAAATTTCTAATGGAATATTCTGAATTTCAATTGTTTTTAAATTTCACTTGATGTTTTATGGATTTCAAATGGAGTATTCTGAATTTAAATTGCAGTTTTCTGAATTTCCATTGATGACTTTTGAGTTTCGATTTGTGTCTATTGAATTTCAATTCATGTCTTTTAAATTGCAAATGGATATTCTGAATTTAAATTGATGTCTTTTGAATTTCAATTGGTGTCTTTAAAAGTTCAAATGGAATATTCTGAATTTCAAATGGAGTTTTCTTAATTTCAATTGATGACTTTCGAATTTTCATTGGTGTCTTTCGAATTTTAATTGGTGTCTTTTGAATTTTAATTGCATTTTTTTTTAAATTCCATTAAATATTTTCTGAATTTCAAATTTAATATTCTGAATTTCAGAAGGGTTTTTATGTATGTCAAATGGAATATCCTAAATTTCAATTGAAGTATTTTGAATTTTGAATGGAACACGAGTATTCTGAATTTTAAATGGAATCCTTTTTGTATTTCAAACAGAATCTTTCGAATTTCAATTGAAATATTCTGAAATCAAATGGAATATTATAAATTTCAAAGGGAGTCTTTTGAATTTTAAAAGGAAAATTCTGAAATACAATTGATGTCTTCTGAATTTCAATTGGCGTCGTTTAAATTTCAATTACTATTTTCAGAAATTCGAATTTTAATAGAGTTTCTGAATTACAAATGGAACTTCTGAATTACATTAGGAAACTCAATTAGAACATTACGAATTTTAAAAGCAATTTTTGCATTTCAAATCGAATATTCTAAGATTAAATTGATGTCTTTTGAATTTCAATTGGTGTCTATTGAATTTCAAATGGAATATTCTGAATTTCAAATGGAGTTTTCTAAATTTCAATTGATCACTTTTGAATTTTAGTTGGCGTCTTTTGAATTTTAATTACTTTTTTTTAAATTCCATGGAATGGAATATTTTATATATTCAATTAAAATATAAAATGGAATATTTTATATTTTATTTGAAAACTTTTGCATTTTAAATGGAATACTTTTTTAATTTTAAACAGAATCTTTGAATTTCAATTGGAATATTCTGAAATTCAAATGATGTCTTGAGAATTTCTATTGACGTCCTTTGAATATAAAATCGAGTATTATGAATTTTATATGCAATTTTCGGAATTTCAATTGGTGACTATTGAATTTCAATTGCTATTTTCTGAATTTCAATAGAATTTCTAAATTTCAAATGGAACTCCTGACAAACGAAATTTTTGAATATCTATTGATATTTTTCTGAATTTCAGTTGAAAAAGGTATAGTTCAAACAATTATTTGGTAAATTAAATTTTACTACACACAGTCAAATTGGAGTAAAAGTTGTTTGATCTGCGTTAGAAGGAAAATTATGAATGCTTTTGAAGAAAACCCTCACTGAATATTGTAGAGTTGGTATAGAAAAGTGATCCGCAGTGGTTTGATGCTTAGTTCGCACGACTATCAAACAAATTAACCCAGGTTTTATTCCAGGTTAAAACAAGAAACATTTTTCAGGGGCGGGTTTTCCAACTTGAAAATGCCGGCGATTTTATAAGTAGAAGATAAATCTGCAAGTCATGTTAAAACTTCTCTATAAAGCCGTTCCGAACGTAATTTGAAAACTTTGATCAGAAACTAAGAAATTTCATTAAAAATTTAGAATTTTCACTTAAGATAAGATCAATCCAATTGAAGTTTAGAATTCAAGTTGGAGGCCTTGTACTTAGACTGCCTTCTCATACGTCAAAATCCGTATAAAGAGAAATTATGTGAAATTGTTTTGGAGAATGTTTTTCATCAAAATCAAGCACAACCCACACGTTGTATAGGTATAGACCTTTTTGATTTCCCAGCCAAAAATATTTCCGTCCAACGTTTTAGAATTGACGTCATTTACATTTAACCAAAAATGGAGTATAAGTCTCACATCGGGTTGAAGAATACGAGGTTTTCTTCACACTTAGTAGAGACATAAATACTGTTACACACGTTTTATGCTGTAAAATAATCATTTTGCTTGTTAAATTTTTCCTGAATGGTTAAAATTTTTTCATCGGTAAACACAATTTTTCTGTGCAAGTTATCAGCGTGCTTCACAAAAAGACGTTTGCATTTTTCAATCCTATTTTTTTTTAACTGCAGTCAACAAATATCCGGTACGTCGTTTGAAAGCCCCAAGTTCCAAGTCTTTTTTAATGATTCGACTCATGGACTTTTGCGTGTTATTCATCTCACGGACCATGATTTTCTATTTTCGGAGCGGATTACTGTGAATTCTTGATTTAACGGCTTTGATGACATGCGGTGTTCGAACAGAGCTCGGGCGGCCCGACCGGTGGCGGTCTTTTACATCTCCAGTCTCCTAAAACAGTTTTATGCATCGGTAGACAAACATGCGGCTAGTGGCCAGAGCGTTTTGAAAATATCGCTTTTTTTATTTCACACTTGAAAGCGCTATTACAGCGATACTGTTCTAATTATCTGACTCCTCCATGATGAAAGTTGAAACATTTTTAAAATCTCGTTACAGACTAACGCTATTGAGGTTAGCTTTCAAAACCCATATGACATTAACGGGGTATGTTCAATTCTACTATTGAAATGGGTGTGTTCAATGTTGTAACAGTATTTACGTTTTTTCATATGTTGATGTAGGGATGGGAGTTAGACTCCCTTCAGAGTAGCTGGCTACCAAATGCGGCAATTGTGTTTATTGACTTTGCCGTTGAGCCAGAAATGGGCCTCATCACTGAACAAAATTGTGGTCGAAAAAAGCGGATTTTCCCGTTTCTCACCGAACGCTCATTTCCATAATACAGTTGCCAACATTTGAAGGTAATTATTCTCAAAAAATAAATACCATAAAATGTCCTTTCAAATTACCAATAAAGATTCTACACTTGATTTAAATTTTTATTTTTTTTCTGAAAAATACCTCTAGATGGATCACCCTATATATCTATGCCCCTCTATCCTATGATGAAAGGAAAAAATTACAATGGATTATGAGCCAGAACATCGAAAACGACGACTGCAAATTGAGAGTTAAAGAGCTACTTTTTTATTAAGACCTTTTAAATTTAATTTATGGCGTTTTCGTTCAAGCGCCACATCACCAAAATATCAGTAGCCTAAAATCTCCGATCTCGCCATATTTGGTGACAAAATGGCAAACCTGATAACTTTGCATTTGCACTCCGCAAAACTCCCTTAGCAAAAAGCAAAAACAAGAGAGAAAAGAGAAAAAAGACAAAAATCGTACTCATAGAGGTAAACGAGTAAAAATTCCCACTTATAGAGATAAATTTTAAAAAAATAAGTCCCACTTAAAGAGGTTGAAACCCCTGCTGAAAGTGTTTTTTTTTATTTTTTGTTCGAAGTATGCTGGGACCTCCAAAACTGTCTCATTTATGGAGGATTGCCACTTATCCAGGATCGACTGTATAAGTATATAGGACAAAAGCAAAAAAACTAAGAACTTAGAAAATGCCAGTATAAAAATCGCGGGTACTCAGGATCTATATTTTTAAAATCCCAAATCCCGCGAATTGTAAAATTTAGTCCAGATCGACATCCTTACTACTGACTCAATTATGCCACCGCTCCCGAATACAGCGAATTGTAAAATTTAGTCCCGATCGACATCCCCAATATTGACGCAATGATGCCCCCGCATGAAAATCAACACCATGGATGTTCGAGAACTTAGGAGCGCAATCTCGGATCAGGCAGCCACAGTCTCGTCAGTGCTCACCTTATGACGACGGGGCAGTGAGTGTTGTCCGCTCGCAAGCCGAAATTTTGCACAAACTTGCGTATAGCATGCGTGGAGTGTGCCTCATTTCGGTCAAAACTTTTTTCTCATCAAGCTCCGCTTTATCGTTAGTAATATTGACTTTCGTGTAAGCAAGATCACTAAAAAAGCTATTATTTAAAAATAATCCACCAGCCGGTCTACCCTTGCAATAGAATGCATCGCTTAGATTTATCTAAACAATGCCGCATATTTCCCCTTCAACAACCCCTTGATGTTAAATACTTTTAAACCGTTAATTTGCATTTAATTCCAATTTTATATTTGATACCACTTGAGTGTCTTATGTTTGTTAGCCTGTGAATATTTTCATATTCGTATTCAAGTTACTTGACAAATCAAATCGGTTTCCCCATCTCGTCGACTATTTTCCGCCAAAGCGAAAGCTTTACAAAATTAATTAAAAACACATTAAAAACAATTAATAATTAAATAATTAAAATGGAAATATTTTCTAGCTTTCAACGAAATGAATGTATCAAAGAGAAATAAAATAACATTCCAATCAAACAATCGATCGATCGATCGATAGATCTCTCATTCGATTGAATAGAAAACAAAAAAAAATCAGAAATTATTAAAACAAAGGTTGGTAATTTAGAATTCAAAATAGGTTCTTTGTGTTTCTTAAATTATAATACGCCTATTGCATTTTCAATTAACTAATTGAAAAGAAGAAGAAAAAACGCTTAATAGCAGCAAGAATCAATATGTAAATATTGAATTATGTCTGAATATCTGTCTGTCGGTCGGCCTGTCTGCAATTGAACTTGAACTTAAACTGATTTTATAATCATTTCAATATAAACAATAATAATAACGATAACAATAAAGGAAAGAATCAACAAAAGCGCGGCACACATATCGAAATCTGGGAGCGTTATTACGCGGTGACTTTGAATGTAAAACTGCCGTCTACCCCACCTCAGTGTAAAGGTTCAATTTTACACAAACTTGTGCACAAGCCTCGAAGCCCAGGCCCAAGCCATTCTTTACACTTGACTGACAAACGCACCAATTCGTTACAACAAAAAACGTTCACCTCCCCCCTAAATTTTGTAATTTGTAAATGACATTGAGAATTCGTGGCATGTCAACTCGATACCGAACTGTTTATGTTTGTCAATTTGGGCATTTTACAAAAAATAGTTTTGAATATGCTTGTTCTTTCAATGGTTTTCAAATTAATTTCAATTGTTCATGTATTACACACCGCTTAACATTTTGGGCAAAAATTACAATTTCCAATTAAGGTGTGAGCGAGTAATGGGTAACCATGCCTTAATTATGGAGCGTCAATAAGACGCGGTTACCAAGTCGAGCTCCGGCAGTCCTGAAGTTATAGTGTAGTGTGATAATAATCTAAGGGTCATATTCTAAATAATTTTCAAGCCCTGGCGAAATCTTGGTAATTCCATACATAATAGGTCATTATGTTCTGCATTATTTTTTTAACCACAATATAATGATTTGCTTAAAAGTTTGCCTCAAATGATAAGTAGGTCTCTGTCAGTCCAGAAGTTATAGTGTAAAAATTCATATTCATAGTAACTTATGGAACAAAGAAAAACCTGGTAATTCCATACATTACTCAGGAATAACAGGTCATTATCTGCTGCATTATTTTTTAACCTGAATATAATGATTTGCTCAAATTTAGCCGCGACTACCAAGTAGAGCTCTGGCAGTCAAGAAGTTGTAGTGTGAAAATTCATATTCATAATAACTTTTGGAACTAAAAAAACAGCTATTCCAAGCATTACTTAATAATAACAGGTCATTACCTTCTACATTATTTGTTAAGCACAATATAATGATGTGCTTTAAATTAAGCCGCGACTGCCAAGTAGAGCTCTGTCAGCTCTGAAGTTATGGTGTGAAAATTATCTAAGGTTCATATTCAAAATAATCTATCGAACCTGGCAAAATCTTGGTAACTCCATACATTACTTGGTACTTATAGGACATAACCTTCTGCAATATTTTTTTTTTACCAGATTATAATGATTTGTTTTAAATTAAGCCGCGACTACCAAGTAGAGCTCTGTCAGTCCTAAAGTTATAGTATGGAAATTTATATTCATAATAATTTATGGATCCTGGCCAAATCTTCGTCATTCAACACATTACTTCCCGCATTACTTGGTAATAAAAGGCTTCAGTTTTGAGCTCCAAAGTAATGACTTGTTTAAATCTTAGCCACGACTGACAAGTAGCGCTTGTAAGAAAATAGTCTAAGGGCCATATACATACACATTTACGATACCCTTTAGAAACTTAGTACAGTAAACTCCGCTTAATAACCTTGTTGAAAATCCGGGTAAGTAATTATAGGACCATGCTTAATAACCTCTTGTAGGTAATTATGCAAATATGTGTTTTTACATCTAGCGGGTTATTACATAAAACGATAAAATATTACGATTTATTTATAAAAAGAGGTTCCTTTAACGATAAAAAATATAATGAAAACTAATTGTGTGTAGTTGCCTGATGTGTAGTTGAAGATTTTTAGGGTAAAAACGCCAAACATTTGCGCAATTCTATGGTCTGGCTTATTTAGACGAGGGAATTTATAAGCCCCTCAGTTTAAGGCTACAAATTCTTTAGGTATTTAAACAAAATGGGTAATTAACGGAAGCAACCCATAAATTTTGTGTTAAAAGTGTAAAAAATAACGGGGTTTCATAAATTAAGGCAAATAATCCCGAAAATCAATTTACCGTGAAGGCAATTAAGCGAGGAATTCTGTAATATAATGCGTTACTTGGTAATGCAATGTTATTTCTTTCTGCTTTATCTTTCTCTGCGTGTTCTCGATACTGCCAAGTAAAACATCGTCAACCTTAAAGTTATAGTTTAATAAAAATCAAAGGCTCATATTCATTTAAATTTTTAAAACGCAACCAACACTTAGTGACTTCATGTATTACTTTGTAATGCCGTCTTATTACTTTCTACATTATTTTGAGCCATAAAGTAATGGCTTACTTAAACTGTAGCCGAGACTAGTACGTTCTAGTGGAAAATAATCTAAAGGTCATATTGATAAAAATTTACGAAACCCAGCAAAATATTAGTAATAACTCGCATTACTTGGTATTGACAGGCTATTACCTTTTGCATTATTTTGAACCATAAAGTTAGAGAAGCTTCTTAAGTCATGGAGTGAATATAGTTTAAGCCGAGACAGCTAAGTTCTAGTGTGAAAGTAATCTAAAAGGCATATTAATACTAATGTACGGAACCCAGAAAAAAATTAGCAATTCCACAAATTACTTGGTATTGGCAGCTTATTACCGTCTAAAGTATTTTGAACCAGAAAATAAGTAGGGCTCCTTCGGTCATGGAGTTTTATTGTAAAAATATGTTAAGGGTAATATTTCTGTAAATAAGAGACAATTTGCAGAAACCTGGTAATGTCATGTCATTACTATTTGCATTACTTGGTAATGACAGGTTATTACCTTATGCATTACTTGGTAATGACAGGTTATTACCTTATGCATTATTTTGAACCATAATGTAATGACTTACTTGCATTGCAGTTTTATAAGAATTTAGAGGAAATGGTCCACGTTTCTTTAAAAATGCTGCTATAAACTCCATGTTTTCTTCTTTTATTTCGGGCGCTGACGCATAGAACAAATAGGCCCCAAAATGCCCGTTATAATAAAGTGAAACCATCAATTGAATTATGGGCATATGGATACTCAAAACAACTATTTACAATGACCTTTTTTGAAGATTTGGCTGAATTGGGATCCGGCCCATAAACTCTTTGAGCTCTAAGAAAGAAAAAAAACTGTTTATTAAGTCAAAACAAGCGATCAATTGTAAACAGAAACAAACAAATCCAAAAAAAATGTCAAGATTTAAATGAGACTCTGGTCGATCTTATAGACTCGTGTCCATAGTTTTTATTGTAGGTTCCGTGAATATTATATTTGTTACTTTTCCAGTTTTAATAGTGAGTCCATGTGGGAGTTAAAAGTCCAGTCTTGTGCTTCTAACTAAGGTTAAACCTAAACTGAAAAAATTCAAGTTTAGCTACAGTTACGCTAACTGATAGACGAAAATCAACGCAGTTTTGGTCGTTGGGCCCTAGAGTATGTACAGCCAAATGTTGTTGACATTTTGCAATGGGTATTTATTTTTGTTAAATTACTTTGTAGTTTAAGTTAAATAATTAACTTCATAATAATGAAGATGATAAGCCATGTCATGTCTTATTGTAACAATATGTAATATTTGACAGTTGGTCTGCAAGTCCGCCAGGTTTGTCTACTTGTCAGTTTACTGTCGGTTTGTTTTAATATGTTGTTGTTGTTTGTATATGTCACGACATGCGTATTTCCGTATTTGGCACGCAAACTTTCAGTTTCACAAGCGTTTAAGTTGTCGGCTTTGTCGTGTATTTTTCAGCCATGCTTGAATTTTGTTTCTTGACCAAATCATTATGCCTTGCGATTACATCACTTGTAGTCTGATGTGGCTTTCGTCAAGAACTTTTTATGATGATGTTGTTTTAAAAGCATTTATTTACGTATACGAGTATCTTCATTTAAAAGTATAATTATGTCATTGTTTTGTTTGTTTTTTAATTTTCTTTGCAGGTCAGTATTACAAAATGTGAATCATCCCGACAATGATGGGAATCTTTTTCATTCGACTTAATATCAGGTACTTGTGATTTATTTTGTGTTCTTTTATTAATTTTCAAGGGTGTAGGGAGAATTTAATTATATTTTTAAAAACGCTATAGCATTTGCAGACTACGAGAACAAGTATTTTCGGAAACTATAGTTTTCATCAGTCTTATTAGCTTCATAACTTTTAATCTATTTTTTTAAATGAGCGTTTTCTTCTTTATTGCCGATATAGTAATATTGCTGTCGAAGGTGCTTTTTTGTAGTTAATAATATTCTTATTTAGCAAAGCAAGTTGAAGATGTATATCCAAAATCATTATTCGGAAACTTAAAATGCAAAATGTTCAAATTAGGTTGAGGTGCAATTTAAAAACGACGTATAACTGTAAATTTAAGGTGAAACAAAAATAAATATTTTCAATAAAATAGTAAATTTGAAAAATGATTGCTTTTACGAGGGCGGTTCGGAAACTTCTTAGCCTAGCACAAAAAGCGCGGCATAAACAGAAAAAAGTTAAGTGTTTTGGAAACTTCCATCTCTGCACATGTTAAATTTTGTTTCGATCTGGCAACTCTTTCATATAGAAACTGGTGTTCACAAAAGACGCATCCGCGATTTTTTTACAATGGAAAAATTAGAAATGCGTGGTGTCATTAAATATTTACATAAAAAAGGTTTATCGGGACAAGAAATTCATAATGATATGGTGAATGTGTTAGGTGAAAGTGCTCCTGCATATGCAACAGTAAAAAATTGGGTTGCTGAATTTAAACGTGGCCGTACAAGCATTGAAGATGAACCACGTAGTGGACGTCCAAAAACAGCAACAACAACAGAAATTGTAGCCAAAGTGCATGATATGGTATTAAATGATCGACGAATAAAAGTGCGTGAAATAGCTAATATCATGGGCATCTCAAATGATCGAGTCCATTTAATTTTGCATGAAGAACTACAGATGAAAAAGCTTTCTGCAAGATGGGTGCCGCACTTGTTAACAGTCGACCAAAAACGCATAAGAATGAACATTTCTCAAGCTTGTTTGGATCGTTTTCAGCGAAATAAAATGGATTTAAAGCGTCGTTTCATAACTGTTGATGAGACATGGATCCACCACTATACTCCAGAGACAAAAGAACAATCCAAACAATGGACTGAAGCTGGAGGAAGTGCCCCCAAAGAAGGCAAAAACAATTCAATCGGCTGGTAAGATTATGACAATGGTTTTTTGGGACTTCAAAGGTATTTTATTGAGTGACTATCTGCAAAAGGGTAAAACAATAAATTCAGAGTACTATTGCAACCTTTTAGATCAATTAAATGTACGAATTCGAGAAAAACGTCCTGGCTTACAGCACAAAAAAATATTTTTTCATCAAGACAACACACCAGCGCACAAGAGTGTTTTAACAATGGCTAAAATCAACGAACTAAAGTACGAGTTGCTTGACCACCCACCTTATTCTCCTGATTTAGCTCCCAGTGACTTTTACATGTTCTGAAGATGCAATTACAGTTGTAAACCACTATTTTGAAGACCTTGAGGAAAACCATTTTAATCAAGGGATAGAATTGCTAGATAAGCGTTGGACTAAGTGTATTGAAGTTTCAGGAGATTATATTGAAAAATAAAAACATTTTTGAAAAACTAACTATTCTCTTTCATTGATAGGCTAAGAACTTTCCGAACCGCCCTCGAATTTGTAAATTGTCGGCTAGAAAATTTATGGAACGTTTTTTAATATGTAATTTGCTTTTGGAAGATAGTTTTGTAATAAATATTGTTTTATGTAATATATAATATACTCGTAAGTTTTCAATTGACATTCCTCTTGCACAACACAAAACATTCTAGAGAGGTCTTTTGTATTCGAAAATGTTTTTTAGTTCCTAAAACTTGCAATACATTCAAGCTGGCTAGTGTTAATTCAAAAAAGTCTAATTTTTCGGTTGCTATAAGACTTTTTGGAAATTTTGCAATAAGATATATTGGAGTTTCTACCTAAAAGTCTAATTTTTGGGTTGTTTTGACTAAATTAGCGATTTTATTTGGAAAATGTAAAATTTTTAAAATATTCCAATTTTTTTTAATTCATATAAAAATTTAAAAATTTTTAAAACTAGCATTTTTTTGATTTCTGTAGATGGATATTTGCACATGCACTAAACCGCAAAACAGCAAAGGTCCACCCTTTAGAAGGTTTCGCTCTAATAAAGTTTCCCACGTATCGAGGTCATTTGATCAGTTTGTGTTATTTATATTCTTAACTTTGTTTTTTGGATATAATAACAATAATTTAAGTTGTATTTTATATCGAGCGCTCGACACATCGCACCAGGGTTGTCAGTTTTTTTTCCTCCGTCGCCAAATCATTGGCCAAGATAGAAGAAAATCGCCAAACTATTAACGCAGTGACACTATTGTCAATATATATCTTTCGATGAAAGGTACAAAAATACATAGAACTTAGTCATTTAATTGGATAAGAGAAAAAATACAGAAAATGACGGTTGAAAGTTGAGGCTTTTGGCGTGTTAGAGTAAGCTTCTTTTCTTATTAAGACCTTTAAAAGTAAAATTAAGGGGTTTACTCAAAATCCTCCAAGATAATCGCCAAATCACCCAAATGGAAGTCGCCAAAATTCTTTGATCTCGCGTTATTTGCCGAAAAAAGGCCAAACTTGGCAACACTGCACATGCACTCCGCAAAAATCTCTAATTAAAAAGCAAAACGAGAACAGAAAAACAAAAGAACAAAAGAGAGAAAGGACAAAAATTATAATTTTGGATGTACAGCATGAAAGGAAATTCCCACTCATAGAGGTAAACGAGTAAAAATACCCACTTATAGATTTAAATTCTAAAAATTCAAGTCCTAATTAAAGAGGTTCAAACTCCTGCTTAAAGAGGTTTTTTCTATTTTGTTTAAAGTGTGCAGGGACCTCTAAAACTGTTCCACCTATGCAGGCCACACTTATTCAAACTTGGTTTGGCTGTATTAAAAAAAGAAGTTTTTAAATTAAATTTTGCGACAGATGTCCTATAGAATATGCATCAGTTTCAACTAAACCTTAGCTTAATCAAAACTCTGCATTCAAAAATACAGAGACTGTTTTTAACATATTTTGTGAATTTACCTATTTAATTTCAATTATCCTGGGGCAAACTTTTAGTATGAAAACGGGTGCTAGCAAGTGCATTTTCCTAAACAGAACAATCTTACGAAAATGTTTTCTTTTTTAAATTACCACTTTTTTTCTTTACCACGTTTTTTTTAATCGGATTCTTATTTTGTTTTTAATTTAGGCATTTTTTAAAGCGCCAAATTTTGTAATTTTATAATTGAAATTTTATTAATTTGGTTTGCGATGATTTTTTTTTAAAAGGGCATAGAAAGGAGAGGATTCTGCGATATGTTTTAATTTTGTAATTGTTCATTCTAGGTCTTGTCCTGCAGGCGAAGTAGCCGTCTATATATTGTGCTATCGCATCTCCAGATGTTGTCTTCCAAAGTCTACACAGATACTACCTGTTGCTGGTATATAGTTACGAATTGTAATACTTTGATCTTATGCGTGATGTTTTCAGTATCGTATGTTATACGAACAATTTTGATGGATTCTTTCACTTGGTCCATTCACTGAAGCTTTGGTCGTCCCTGTCTTCCGGCTTTCTAGTTAGCGCTTTTATTTTGATACCCTTAACCACGGTCAAGTTAACATACTGCTCACAATTTGTTCTACGTCTGTACACTACATTTCGAGTTATTTAAATACTGATACTGTCTAATTTAAAATGATTAGATCTTTTAGAGATCTTCAACAAGGTCGGAAGTTCTTGCTGCCCATTCAAATCAACTTCAAGGAAATGTCATACTAAAATTATATGTCTGTATAAGCCAAAACATTCATTATAATTTTATAAATATAAAAAGCTTAGATTGTTACATGCATACTTATTTATAAGATATTTACTTACACAGCCATTATGTTTGTAAATAATTACACAAAACTATGTAAGATTATAAAAAAAACATGCAAAATATATACTTTTAACATATCTGCTCTGGTATGTCCAAATGCCCAAACAAATGATGGCAATTGATATTACTCGTGTTTTATGCTATACATAAACCTACATTATTTCTCCTATCGTCTAATACCGATTTCATAAAGCGATTAAATGTTATCCGATATTAGAGATCTACGTTTGTAACAACAAGTTGTGGCATTTTTTCAGTGCATACTTAAGTGAGCCTGAATTACCGCACCTATTACCAATTGTTCGGTGGTCGAGCCCCAGCTCGTAATATTTTCCAACCGAAAGGTGCCACAGCAAAAAAAATTGAAAAACTAAAAAAAAATACGACAACAAAATGGACAGGTATTCAATAGAAGTAGATCCAATATCACCACCAGCACTAACTAACAAACATAGACGCCACGATTATCACACTACATATAAGGCACAGTGGGGAAATTTTGCAAAGAGCGGTAAATTTGACGTTAAAGAAGGGTCAGATAAACATAGATTTATGTGTTCTTAAACATGAACAAATTTTCAAAACCTAGTGAATTTTAATTTATTTTTTTAAGCTGCCAAATTTTATTTCATAATTCAAAGGCCAAAAATAGCCAAGCTGATTACAAAGTTAAATTAACATTAACAGCACTTGGATAGTAACTCAACTCAAGCTGTTGGTGTCCAATGGGTTGGCCATTTTCCAGGATTCCGCCACCATTACCACCACCACAGCCGACAGAACGCAGTACGCGTGCGGGCAGTTAGTTATATGACACTAATATGCCATAAAAAAATCAATCAATATGTTATCCATCTTATTTATTTTTGTTCCATTTTATTGCAATCTTGCCGTATTACTAATTAAACATTGTCGACACGGGTGAGTTGGGCAGTTGCAACATCGAGATATGGGATAGATTCCTTTCTACATGTCGACCTTGGCTACTGTATTTATAGGAAATATAATGACAGCACCGAAGTTAATAAAAGGAGCGTTTTGCTAAATAGATGCTACTTTGGGCTATAAACAGAGTATTCTCTCGACCAACGAAAACAACGCTTTACATTATGCTTATTACAGGCTGACTACCCCGACAGAAAGAGTGCAAATGACAAAGCAGTTTGTCCAACACCATATGTGACGCGCAAAATAGAAGGGGACCTAAGGGTAAAAACCAGTTTTGTTCAGGAGAGCCATTTTAAAGATTTAAACACGTGTATCTTTGGTGTACCATCACTTTCATAAAACGCGCATATCTCTGGGAGGGAACACTTTTGGGGCATGGGATCGGTCTCATTCGATGCTCAGATGTTGTCCACATAAAAAAAAAGTGAAAATTAATTTTTTTTACCCTTAGGCCCCTTTGCTCTGTCACATATACAATTTTGGAAATAAATAACCCAAAGCGCTAAAGGAATATTATATTCGTTTAATACATATTGGTTGATGTTTTGTTATAGAACAAAGGCTACTTACGATTTAAGATTCTGCACGATTTCAGATCCTATCAGCCATAAATTACATCTGATTTTGACCCGATTCTGTATAGAACGCTATCAAAAACCAACTCTGGAGATATTGGTTCTTACACCCCTTGTCGGTCCATTAAACGAGTTTCTTCCCAATTGAAGCCCCCCTTTTAGGGACTACAAAAATCCGCTGTTGTTTAAACTCCCCATGGCCCATGACAATAATTAACCCTGGCTAAAATGTTTTCCCATAGCATCCTGGTCCCAAAGTGTTTTTTTTTCGATATAACGTCAACTTTAGTATTGTGCATTATAAGTAATCTACTTATATAATCCAACATTGTAAAATGGGACCTTATCGGCATCGACCCATGGTTTCAAATTGGCCCCCTGCAAAACCCCACCGACTAATAAATACCAATGAAAATAAAGAAGACTTGGGACTAGGGGTTTTTAAACGACGTACCGGACATTTATTGACTGCAGCTTTAAAACAAAAATAGGATTGAAAAAGGCAAACGTCTTTTGGTGAAGCACGCTGATAACTTGCACAGACAAATTTTGTTCACCGATGAAAAAATATTTAACGTTTAGGGAAAATTTAACAAACAAAATGTTAGAGTGTATGCGCGGTAATCTAAGGAAGCATCTGAACTGATCCCAAGGGTGGAAAAGGGTCATCACCCAGCTTCAGTAATGGTTTGGTGGGGTGTCTCTTACGGTGGGGTCACTGACCTGCATTTCTGCGAACAAGGATTCAAAACATTGGCCAAAGTTTACCAAGAAACCGTTTTGGAAGCTGTTGTGAAGCCTCTTAACAATTCCCTGTTCCAAAACCAGGCATGGACTTTCCAGCAGGATTCTGCGCCGGCCCATAAGGCTAAAATGTCCCAGGCTTGGCTTCGAAACAGTTTGCCAGCGTTCATTTCCTCTGAAGAATGGCCCTCATGGACTTTCCAGCAGGATTCTGCGCCGGCCCATAAGGCTAAAATGTCCCAGGCTTAGCTTCGAAACAGTTAGCCAGCGTTCATTTCCTCTGAAGAATGGCCCTCAGGCAGTCCAGATTTGAACCCATTGGATTACAAATTGTGGACGGTTTTAGAGGACAAGGTTTGTCACAAAAGATACCCCAACGTTCGATCTCTTAAGACTGCTTTGTTTCGAGCTGTGGCCCATTTTCCAATATACGAGGTTCGTGCAGCTATTGACGATTGGCCAGTGCGTTTTAAGGCGTGTGTAAAGGCAAAAGGCGGACATTTCGAATAAATACATTCTTTTTCGATACAATATACATCAATAAATATATTAAAAAATATTTGGTCCAAAAACATTCAGTACTTTTTATTTTACAGCATAAAATGTGTGTAACAGTATTTATGTCCCTACTAGGTATAATCCAACATTGTAAAATGGGACCTTATAGGCTGACCCATGGTTTTATATAGTCTTTATTCAAAGTCCCCTACCGATTTAAGATTCTACCAGTCCACAAGACATACGAGTATTTAACTTCCGAATGTACTCAAATTAATTATAGTGAATTATAATACAGGGTGGCTGAGGACAGCAAATTTTATAATTTTTTTCCATTTAATGAATCTGGTCAGACAGTCTATGCAGTCAATTATGCACAAAGATTTCGACTTATTTCCATATAAAATTCAAATGGCCAACAAACTGAAAGCAGCAGACTTCACGCTTCGGAATTTTTGAATTTTGCCAGAAGATGCTTCAAATAGTGGAAGCGGACGAAAAACATGTTGAACTGTCCTTTCATGTCGGACGAGGACCATTTCGATTAACACGGCAACATAAACTAACAAAATTTTCGAATATGGAGTACTTCCAACTCACAGATACTCCATGAGACGGAATTGCATCAACTATGTGCAACAGTGTGGTGTGCAGTTGCAACACGATGCATTGTATGATTTCCATACACTGAAAAAAAAGTAATATGAGTTTCTAATGTAGTAATATTCATCAGCCACCATGTACATCTGCTAAAATGCCTGGTAACATTGGCCCTTATGGGTCCCAGCCGCCATACGATAGAATTTCCTGCTTGTAAGACCTGGCGCTCTCGAAGTCATAAATTAAATTCGTTTTTGCTTAAATTTCACATGGTATAGGCTAGCAATAATAAATTCTAAAAAAGAATTGGACCTGTGTTATATACAATTCTCTTAAAAATTTAATGAGATTTATTGAAGAACCGGTAAGAACATCTAACAATTTTACAGCGGCGGGTTTCCACCTAGTTAATGCCGGTAACCTTAGAAATTAGAGATTTATACCTAAGCCATGTAAAAACGTTCTTAAAAAATGCATTAACCGTTTGGAGGAGCCTTTAAACAGTAGGCCAGTGAGTGTAGGAATTAATTGATTGAAGAGATGCCCCCATGTTCCTTAATGGGATGTTGTGGAAATTAAGCATGTTAGATGTATTGTCAAGGCGAAACATGAAAATTCTTATTAAAGATCGTATAAAATTGGAAAACAAATTTTCGATTGTGCATAACTCTTAAAGTATCGAAGAAACTACAAATGTTTTAGAGCATTTTTCATAACACAAATTTCATAAATTTGTGGCTGTAGTGTTCGAAATACTAAAATAATCTACAGCCTTGAGTTGAAGGATTGTCTAGGGCTTGTTCACATATACTCGCTTCTTCAAATAACCCCAAAAAAAATAGTCGTGTACAGCCAAATCTGGCAATCACCCTGGGCAAATAATTTACCGAATTTCTGTAAAATTGTTTGCTCTCCAAAAATTGACTTGAAAGTGCCAGAGTGTCTTGGGCACTATGGGTAGTGGCTCCGTCCTGCTAAGACCACATCTCAGGTCCGATTTCAAGAGCAGGACGTACGATTTCAAGAGCAGGACGGTATCATAAATCGATACCGCTCCCCATTTACGATTACAGCACTTCCATCTTAATTCTCGAAGAAGTGTATTTGTCCATATTGACTATTGATCACCAGTACCGGCTATGCTTGTTGTTTTCTTGCTGTTTGTTCCACACTAGCAAACTTTACTTGCGTCAATTTTTATGACTATTTTTTTAAAGGGTTTTTGAACTTGCGTCTTGTGTTTACACAAGGCAATTCGCTTACTACAATTTTTGTTTTCATTATTACCTTTTCTGACATTCTATGATTTTTTTCGTTCTGATTTTTGCGTGAAAAAATACTAAAATAATCTACAGCCACGGTACGGTTTTTACCCTTTCAATTTCGTTTTTCCTCTCTCTCCTTTAAACTAAGAGTTGCGGCAAGTAAAGTTGCCTATGATGGGACTTTTTGAGAGGCTTAGGGAACATATGATCAAGGGTTTTCTTTATCGGCCAAATTAAAGGCGCTCGTTCACTGAACATTAAATTTGCATATAATAAAATAAGGTCTCCTATTTCGTGGTTTTGCAAACGGAATGACAAATTTTCAATCATCTCTTCGGTGGATGGTATAACAATTTAGTGACCACATCTGACTAAGTTTCACTCTCTACCCGATATTCTAGTAAAACATCTTTCATACAAGCAGTGACAGTTCTTTGACCATAATTTACCTAGCAATCAATCGTTGGTCTAGCCTTTAATAACTGTAGTCATTCTCACACGCAGAGAAAAATATGGTTACTATATGTGACGCGCAAAATAGAAAGGGACCTAAGGGTAAAAACCAGTTTTGTTTAGGAGAGTCATTTTAAAGATTTAAATACGTGTATCTTTGGTGTACCATCACTTTCATAAAACGCGCATATCTCCATGAGGGGACACTTTTGGGGCATGGGATCGGTCCCATTCGATGCTCAGATGCTGTCCACATCAAAAAAAAAAAAGTGAAAATTTATTTTTTTTACCCTTAGGTCCCTTTCTCTATGCGCTGTCACATATGGTGACGGCAACAATAACATATTCTCCACAATACAAGTATGTTCGTCGCAACCATAGTATTGTTTATTAAATTTAATTTTGACAAAAGGATGATTGCGGCAATATTAATATTGTTGAAATGTGACAATAGTATTATTGCCAAATTTAAAAATGAAAATATACTTGAAGCATCAATATAAATATGGTTGATGCGACAAAAATATTGATTTTTGTTAACAATAATATGATTATGGCAATCATACTGTATTACTGAAGTTTGAATATGCTTTTTAGAACAATGTTATTGTTACGGATCTAATGCAATAATAGTACTTTTTATATGATAATTAAAATTTTTCGAACAAACTGCGTTGGCTTCGTTTAACTAATAACAAATTAAAAAAACGCATACGTTTTTTTAATTTGTTTTTTCTACTGTTAAATAAATTACTTCTATTATTTTGAATCTAATGTATTTTTTAAATAATTTTGAACAGTTCAAATCTATTGTTGACAACTTAACCCAATTCCAATAAATAATATATGGGATCATAGTATGAATGAGTGGGTTCATACTATGGTTGTATGGATCATAACATGGTTGCGTGTGAATCATACTATGGTTGTGAGGATCATACTATTGTTGTATGTCAAACATACTAGATATGGTTGCGAGCATCATAATATGGTTGTGGAGATCATAGTATGGTTGAGTGTGAATCATACTATGGTTATGGGGATCATACTATGGTTATGTGTGAATCATACTATTGTTGTGAGGATAATAGTATGGTTGTGAGAATCATAGTTTGGTAGTATTTGAATCTAACTTTTGTTGTGAGAATCATAATATTGTTTGACCACAACCATATACCCAACAATAGTATAATGCTCTTCGAATATTATTATCCCAACCATACTGTTTACTACGTGCAATCGGTGGGCGATCAAAACAACCCACTGTGCAGCATGGCATGTTGAAATGAGGAGTAGTCAAGATTGCTTTGTTGTTGACCAGTTACTATGTAAGTCAGTTAGTTTGTCAATAAGTCAGTTGGTCAGTTGGCTGGAATGCCTGCTGCTTGCCGCTGCGGCTGCTCCCCAGTTACCGAAACCCAACTGAAAAGCTAGCCAGCGCGTGAGTGAGTGGGGGATTTTTTTTTCAATATTTTGAAAATAATTGAAATGTCACTCGAATGCAATGCAATGAAAGGCATTGCTGCATGCACTGGGTGCTGTTGTATGGCAGTCGTCGTCTCAATGTCCATCAACGTCAAATAGTCTGTTGTTGCTACTCACAGTGGATGGGGATGACGATTATTTCATGATTGCAATATCAACAACAATTGCAGTCAACATGATGTTGTTGCCAAGTTGTAGTAACAACAGCAAAGCAACATCACCAGCGGATGGACGGACAGCCGGCCGGCCGGGCAGACGGACCTACTGGTTGGTGGTGGGGGTACATAAATATTTTACAACTGTAAACATAATTTTTATTGCCAACAACGTCAAAAAACCGACACAAGTGTCACATTACAAACATGCCTAGCCTCGCCTGGCTTGGCTTGGCTTGAAGCATTCGCCTGATGTACGCGTTGCGGTTGCAGTCTTACGTTACGTTTGCGACGTAACTGCTGCCAACGCAGTTTTTTTTTAATTTTCCTCTTTTTTGAGTTGAAATAAAATCCTTCCTTTTCAAATTGTTAACTTTTGAGATATGAGATTATAGGCGCACACACAAACTCTGCCACTCGGCTGACTGGCAGTCTTTCGTAGCCCATAATGGGCTTTTCTTGCCTAGAATGTGGGTTAATATGACAGTTTGTTAACCTAATTTCTTGTAGGATTTAAATAAGATTTAATGGAAATTTTAAAAGATTTTGATTATTTCATTCATCATCGGTTATCGTTGTTGTTGTTGTGCCGGATTTTTTTTGGTGGCAATTTCCGTTTTGTCGACAATTTGCCTACTGACGTTTGTTCGCCGGTCGTAGGTAACATTGATTTACTGACGTTTGTCGGATTTTACAGTGCAGCATTTTGGCTGCTACACACAGTTGTGAGCGAAAAAATAGCAGAAGTAACTAACACGCTCTTGTTAAAATAAGTCAGTTGGCGAAAAAAAGACTAAAGCAAAAAGTTTTGAGTTCAAAACTTTAATTCCCAGATGGGAATATACATACTTAGTAGGGACATAAATACTGTTGCACACGTTTTATGCTGTAAAATAAAAAGTACTGAATGTTTTTGGACCAAATATTTTTTAATATATTAATTGATGTTCTCGTATATTGTATCCAAAAAGAATCTACTTATTCGAAATGTCCGTCTTTTGCCTTTACACACGCCTTAAGTCGCACTGACCAATCGTCAATACCTGCACGAAACTCGTCCATTGGAAAATTGGCCACAGCTCGAACCAAAGCAGTCTTATAAGATCCAATGTTGGGGTATCGTTTGTGACAAACCTTGTCCTGTAAAACCGTCCACAATTTGTAATCCAATGGGTTCAAATCTGGACTGCCTGAGAGCCATTCTTCAAAGGAAATGAACGCTGGCAAACTGTTTCGAAGCCAAGCCTGGGACGTTTTAGCCTTATGGCCCGGCGCAGAATCCTGCTGGAAAGTCCATGGCTGGTTTTGGAACAACAGCTTCGGTTTCTTGGCAAACGGTTTCTTGGTAAACTTTGGCCAATGTTTTGAATCCTTGTTCACAGAAATGCAGGGCAGTGACCCCATCGTAAGAGACACCCCACCAAACCATGACTGAAGCTGGGTGATGACCCTTTTTCAGCCTTGGGATCAGTTCAGATGCTTCCTTAGATGACCGCGCATACACTCTATTATTTTGCTTGTTAAATTTTTCCTGAACGGTAAAAAATTCATCGGTGAACCACATTTTTCTGTGCAAGTTATCAGCGTGCTTCACCAAAAGACGTTTGCATTTTTCAATCCTATTTTTTTTAAAGCTGCAGTCAATAAATGTCCGGTACGTCGTTTAAAAGCCCCAAGTCCCAAGTCTTTTTTAATGATCCGACTCATGGACTTTTGCGTGATACTCATCTCACGGTCCATGATTTTCTGTTTTCGTAGCGGATTTCTGTGAATTCTTTATTTAACGGCTTTTATGACATGCGGTGTTCGAACAGAGCGTGGGCGGCCCGACCGGTGGCGGTTTTTACATCTCCAGTCCCCTCGAACAGTCTTATGCACCGGTAGACGAACATGCGGCTAATCCCTAGTGGCGGGAGCGTTTTGAAAATATTGCTTTTTTCATTTCACGCTTGAAAAGCGCTAGTACAGCAATACGGTTCTCATTGTCTCCCATGATGAAACGGGGTATGTTCAGTTCGACTATTGAAATGGGTGTGTTCAATGTTGTAACAGTATTTATGTCCCTACAAAGTACATATGGCGTAAATATATTCTTGAACTCTTTCTATTTGTACTGTGATCCTTTGCTACCACTGAGCGGATGGAATGATTACAATTGTAAACCATAACATTATTTAAAACGGGCTGTCATCAACTGTGGCGCATGAATGTATAGCTAATCGACGATAAAGCTCCACTTCGAAGCTTATACAGGGTGGGCTAAAAGTTACCATGGGGCTTTTTGTTTTCGGATTGTACGAGTATAAATAACACTTGGAGAATAAATTATGGAGAGATTCACAACTGAACCAGGAACCAGACTAATAGAATTTTATTATTTGAATCAGCATTCAATTCTTTTAACGCAAAAAATGAGTGATCATTTTTATTTGAATGGCTTTGTTAATAAGCAGAGCTGTAGGTTCTGGGGTTCTGAAAATTCAAGAGCCATTCATTTACTCCAATTATACGCCATCGGTGTACAGTATGGTGTGGGATCCCATCTGCAAATATCATTTCCCCTTACTTCTTCGAAAATGAAGATGGAAGTGCTGTAACAGTAAATGAAGAGCGCTATTGGTTTATAATAGAACATTTTTACGTCCTGCTCTTGAAAACAGACCTAAGATGTGGTTTCAGCAGGACGAAGCCACTGCCCGAGACACAATACCACTGTTAAGGCAAACTTTTGGAGAGCGAATAATTTCCAGAAATTCGGAAATTAGTTAGCCAGCGCGTCGCCAGATTTGTCAGCGTACAACTATTTCTATGGGGTTATTTGAAGGAGCGAGTATATGTAAACAAGCCCGAGACAAACCTTTAACTCAAGGCCAACATTGTTGCCGAAATTCGAACGCTACAGCCACAAATTTTGAAAGATGTTATGGAAAATGCTCTAAAACGAGCCCATCATTGCGAAGCTGAAAACGGAGGTCATTAGGGTGAGATTTTTTTCATTCTTAGTGTCAAAAAAATCCATTTTGTACATTATATAATTTGAGAAAATAATTAATAATGTGTTTAACCCTTTACGAGGTGAAAATCTGACGCTGCATTATTGTTACCTGCTCTTACCAGGAGTTGAACCAGGGTTGACTGGCATGCTAGCCGTGCACACTAACTACCACACAACGGCGGCTCAGCTTACACCTCCCAATATTTAACCTTTTGTGCAGGTCTAGACCCCTGTGGCTATTTCCTGTTCTCAAATTAAAAAGAAAAATGGTTTGGTAAAAAGAGAGTCCTACACATGTTAAAGTTGAATGAGTATCTAATGCGTATTTTGGAGGACTTGGGAAATCAGCTACAAGGCTTACATAAAAGCGCTGATATGTCAGCCTTAGAAGATCATTGTACGAGGGTTGCTATACATGTTTCTGGCCTAGGCAACACTAAGTATTGCCTGGCGCCATCTTACATTTCCATTGGAAAGTTTACATATTTTAGCATAAACGTACTCAGAACGTTTTGACGTACGACCATCATTTGTGCTGTTTACAGTGACTTGAAAAAATCAATTTGGCACATGAATGGAATTAACTCGTGAACATTTCCGTGCGATCATTTTTCACAACTTTCGGCTTGGATTATCATGACAAGAGAGCATCGATGAACTTAAATCTTTGTATGGCAATGAAGCACCATCCTATAGCACTGTGAAAAACTGGTTTAATAAATTCAATCGTGGTCGACGCTCGCAAAGGCCGCCGTGCGTGAACTAATAATGCAAGATCGCCATGTAACATACCGTGATATAGAGGCATCCTTGGGCATTTCTTCCACCAGCATACATTCGATATTGCATGAACACCTGGCCGTAAAAAAGGTTTGTTCTCGTTGTATCCCGCACAATTTGACAATTGCTCAAAAAAAGGCTCGTGTCGATTGGTGCAAAGAAATGTTGAAAAAGAACGATCGCGGTGCTTCAAAAAACGTTTATAAGATCGTCACAGGTGACGAATCATGGATCTTTGCGTATGAGCCCGAAACAAAACAGCAATCGACCGTGTGGGTCTCGAAGACGAGCCAAATCCAACGAAAGTTGTTCGTGGAAGAAGCACTTCGAAGCAAGTGGTCGCCTGTTTCTTCCGCAAAACTAGTCATGAGGCGACCGTTCCGCTTGAGCAACGTAGGAGGTAAGTTCTGAGTGGTACACTACAATTTGTTTGCCTGAAGTCTTCGGAGAAATTCGAAAAACGAACAAGAGAAGACGAATCATTTTGCACCATGACAATGCGAGCTCTCACACATCGGCTGAAACCAGAGCCTTTTTTACCGGCCGAAACGTCGAATTGATGGGTCATCCGCCGTACAGCCCTGACTTGGCAAATCATTATACTTCTTTTTATTCCCGCACATAAAGAAAAAAATTCGTCGTCAACGATTTTCGTCGCCAGAAGATGCTGTTGAAGCGTTCATAAACCATGTTTTGGAGGTGTCTCAATCGGAGTGGAAAAAGTTCTTCGACAATTGGTTTGAGCGCATGCAAAAGAGTATAAATCATGTTGGTGAATACTTTGAAAAACAATAAAACCAATTTTGATGATAAATATTCGCATTTTCATTATTAGGCCAGAAATATAAATAGCAGCCCTCGTATAACCTAAACAAAGCATGGCGGTTGAAATTGCATTGGTTCGAGCTTGTACACAATTTTCTCTCCATTTAAACCACTGATTATTAACTCCAGTGTTTTCAACACCTTTATTTGCTGCTCTTTACAGGCCCACAACTGCCCTCCCTGTTTGAAAAATTTGCATTAACACTGCCATTCACTTTTTTTGTGTTGCTGGCATACGTCACGTCGAAGCGACATTCTTAAATTATTCACCATCGTTAGTTTCAAGATTTCTTTAATGGATTTGTATTTCCCCCCAGTCTGAGGTGTACCTACAGATACCCATACCAACTCTTTTTGCTTTCATTTGTGAGATACTTTTGACAAGAACAACAACGAAATCTTTGAATTCTTTTTTTCAGATTGAATACCGAAGGCGTAGGAGTTGTTGCTGGCTGTTGTTCAGATTTTGTCAGTCAGTGGTGTTGGTTGTTGCAATGGCCAACTTGTTCAACATGCCTGATCTATGACATAGCACAATTGTAGGGTACTCAACACAGAAATCCAGCATAAGAAGTAGAAAAAACCAAGCAAACATACAAAGCGGTGTCAAATCATTCCATTTAGAAAACAAGCGGTCGACATTTTGTTGGACTTAAACACCTTTTGTGTAAGTTGCAGTTGTCGATTTAATTGAAACTCAATAAATGATAAAGGAAACAACGAACGTATCGAGGCGAGCAACTGTTTCATGTTTTACTCGCATTTCGTCGTGTTCAGATCGAACAAATAATCAATTGTCTTTGCAATAGCAAATAATGGTTGTGTGTGTTCGGAATTTAACCCCTTTCAGGGCACATTCAAGATTGTTTTTTTGTCGACCAACAAAAGGAACTTAGTTGTTGGCAAGGCGACTTGCTGGTTTTGTAAATATATTAGTCATTGCGAAAAGGACGTAAACCAAAACATATTTGATTTATTTAATAATGTTATAGCTCTTTTTAATACGATATTTGTGGAGTAAATGGATACAGAAAAGCTGATGTAGATTGTCAATCATGCCTTTACTATGTTAACGTTCTGCTGAACCCCAACAGTACACTGAGCGTGAAAGGTCAAAATCCTAATGTAAAATCTAGCAATTGCTGTGAATGCCCCTTAATTTGATTTTCTTTAATGCTTTCGTTTACTGCGGCTATACTTTCTAACTTTCTTAGTCCTACCTTGGATTATAGCGACAAACCTGTACTCACGACGTAAAATTCGGCCAGGCCGACCATTTCAGCGATATTTTCAGTTGAACGGCCGGGACGCACGTGTTTTTATTAACTTTCTTAGTCCTACCTCGGTTGGATTATAGCGACAAACCAGTACTCACGACGTAAAATTCAGCCAGGCCGACCATTACATACCCTTCACCGTGACTTCACTGTTAAAGTATGAAATAAGTGAAAATGTGCTTAAGTTCGGACAGACCGCACATAATTTAACATCCACCATCAATACGGTAATAATGCCAAAATGACAAGTGAACAAATTAGGTTTGGCCATGTACCCTCCAAGATGACACCGTTTCTTTGTCGAAGCTTATATACCGTCCAATATGACACCGGTTATTTTCTATAAGGGTGTGTTTCTTTCTATGCCAAAATCAGATATAACAATTTCTATCACCATATTTGTACGGAGATATAGTCCTTCAAAGTTTAGGGTTGTATGACCGGGGCCACGCCCCTTGTCAAGTTTTACCATAAGATAGTCTATAAAAATGTCTTAGTCTTTGATTTCTTTAAATTAAAAACAATCGCTCCATTATTTTGTCCGCGATTTAAAAAGGGGCTTGACACCGCCCACTATTTGTACTTGATGTGTTTAGATTCATGCCAACATCATATGTTTCAAATATCATCGTCATGTCTCTATTAATTAATGAGATATAGCCTTTCAAAATTCGAGGTTGTTTAGGCAATGCCACACCCACTTGTCCGATTTACCATAACAGGTTCTATAATAATATGCCAATTATTGATTTAATTATAATATGAAGATCTTGACAAGCGGGCTTGGCGCCGGGTTTCTATTACATCAGTGTTCGTTTCTAGTACTCTCGTCATATCGGTATTAGTTCATTAGATAAAGCCTTATCTCGGGGTGTATGGGCGGGGCCACGCCCTTTTGTCTAACTGTAACAGAATATATACTATCATATGCATAACATTAATTTAATTTTTATTGTAAATTTTATATTTATAATTTAATAGCGGGGCGTGGCAACGCTTTTTGTATAATATGAACATATTTATAATCTTAACAAGCGGGCTTGGCGCCGGGTTCTTTTCCATCAGTGTTGGTTTCTACTACTCTCGTCATATCGGTAATAGTTCTTTAAATAAAGCCTTTATAGTTCGGGGTAGTATGGGCGGGGTCACGCCCTTTTTCAATTGTAACTGAAAATAGGCTATAATAATATGCATAACATGGATTTAAATTTTATTGTAAATTTTATAACGATCGGTCGATAAATTTGGCCAAAAAAGCGATTTCGTAATAGGGGCGTGACAACGCCCACTTTTAGTCCAATTTGTGTTTCAATCCATGTGAAAGTCATGTGTTGCAAATTTCTTTGTTATATCTCAACTAGTTAATGAAATATTGTATTTTCAAGTTCAAGGTTTTGTGGCCGGTCCACGCCCCCTAGTCTAATCACTTCGTATTGTACCTTACAAATATTACCTGTCCTAATGTAATTTTATCAAAATTTCGTAGTAGACAGCGGAGAGATTTGAGACAAAAAAAAACCCTTTAGAAATACTACAAAAATATTGATTTGGCCTCAGTCCTTGTAAAGGAAAAGTTTTGATCTCTTGACATATCTGAACCATTTTTAATATCAAGCGTTTGAGGGCATCAACACATTTTCCGCGACCTGTAGTTTGGTTTATACCGACAGACAGACGGCCATGGCTAGATCCTCTTAGAATGTTACGACGATTGAGAATACTATACTTTATGGGGTCCCAACGGAATAGCGTAGGGAATCTATCCTACGATGGAGGTTATGCAAGCATATCATAACATGGTTGCCGGTAATTATGTAAGCGACTTATAATATATTTGCATGGGCTAACCAGTTGGTTGATCCTATTTATAAAATGGTTGGGTATATACTTTGGTATAGTGGATTCATAATATGTTTGTCTAAAAACATAGTATGATTATGTTTGGTCAGTTTCAGATTACTTGGTTGTGAAAATCTTTAACTGATTGCGGAGGTCCGACTGATGTTAATAGGGACAATGTAAGATGGTTTTATGATACTTAAGTCCCTCAACATACCGTTAAGGAACAAAGGGAAACTCCTTTTAAATGAGTATAATATACGATATTATTCTTATACTGACCTGGTGTTTAAAACCTACTTCAAACGGCTAAAGCATTTTATGAAGACGTTTTTACATGGCTTAGAGATTAATCACTTACTCGGAAAGTCAAGTGCATTTACGAGGCGAAAACCGGCCGCAAAAATTTTTTTAGTTGTTCTCAATCAGAGTTGAACCTTTCATAATAGTCGTGCACACTAACCATTACACCACGACGGCTCAAGAGGAAAATATAATTGTTGTTCAAATAAACATAAGATTGTTTGTGTGATCATAAGATTGTTGATAAACCAGAAAATGGTTGTGGTAACCATAACATAATTGTGAAAACCATAACACAGTACAACATTTTTCAGGCGATTGATTCAGGACTCAATTCTGATAATTGTCTGTGAAAGTAGCCCCAAAAAGAAAAAAAATTTAGCGAAAAGAAGTATGAACAGATTAAAGGAATTGGAATTTTTAAATTTGTTTCAGCTTATTCGGACTAGTTGTTCTCGAGTTATGACAAACGAAAGAGCATAAAACGTGACATACGATACTTACTTACATACTTTAAATTACTTATTTAATTATTATTTGATGTACCTTGACCAAACGAATGATGCAGAAGTTCTTCTTTTTGGGGCTACTTTCACAAACAATTATCAGAATTGAGTCTCGAAATCATGTGTTGTACTGTGTAATACGTTTTTGTGGGATCATAGTTTGTTGGTCTGGCATCATAATATGGTTAAATGGGTGAGATCAACACATAACACAACTATCGGCAAATGTTCTCTTTCACAGACCTTAGAGCAATGAATTTTAATTTATGTTGTACATGTAGGAAGTGCTTATTTTTGGTTTCAAAATAATGCAAGGAGTAATAGGAGTCCATTACCAGACAATGCAAATGGTAATGAGTACTTACTTACTGAGCTTTTGCTGGATAGTGCCTGGTTAATTATTAGTGACATGAAATAGGCAATCTATTGAAGGGGAAAAACTATTTGGTACTACCATAGTATTTAGGGTACATTCATATATTTCATTTGCTATGAAAGGATAGAAAAACATGGTTAAAATGTATGTTTTCCTCTTATATATCAAATAAAAAACTATGTGGGCTTAAAAAGAGATTGTGTGACCTTGTTAGAAAATTAAGGAAAAGTTCTAAAACTTGTTTCGATTGGAAGCGTACGATATTTTTGAAGTTAGTAGTGTTTTTTATTCTCTCCCTTTTTCTTATTTTTCTATTTATCTAATCTGGGTTTTTCTAATCTGGGTTTACTTGTATGGTAGTCGTACCAACTTATCATCACACCACGGCGTCTCACAGATTTTTATTGCCAACTAACTTATGCGTAAGGCAGAATCAACAGTCTTTACTACTTAAAATTTGAATCCATTTTCTAGGAAAATCTAGCTATATTAAATAAATGATTCCATGTGAATCATTTATTTACTCATATAATTTCATATAATCTATTTCTGACTTAACTATGATGCAATTATTGGTATTTAAAAATATTTGGTAAACATCAAAAAACTACCCTGATACAAATGATGACTATTATCAAGACTCTTCTCTGCAGGTGGTCTCTTAATACGCAAGCATTGGCATTCAAATGGTCGACTACATCATATTTTAATACACATATTTAACATTATATGAATTAGCAAGCATATAATTATGTCAAAACACATTCATCGCAACAAAATAAAAAAAAAACAATTAACTGCTGCTCCCTCATATGAGCTGCATATCAGGCCGAGGTGGGGTTTCATACCGTAAACAACATCGCATCCATCCATTCATCCATCAACTGTTCAGGTGTTAAATTGCTCGAAATGTATCACATCGACATGGTATGAATTCCATCATTTGATGGGGTGTCGCGAGGGCGGTGAAGGCGAATCAAAGCGACGATTATGTTGTTTTTGTTTAAACAATACTGCAATCACAAAACAAAAACAACGGCAACAAAAAAAGAAAACAAAAACAATAATTAAATACGCATCACGATAAAAACTATACATGACACATATTTTAAATATTTCAATGAAACAATTACAAGTGTCAAACAAACACAGTTTTTTCTGTATTTGATTGTACAAAAACAACAACAACTATCCGCAGGTATTATATTTTTTTAAACATAAAACAAGAAGAAGTTTCTTTTTTCCAAACACACACACATGTCAACCATAAAATCTACATTTTTATGTAGTGTCAACAATGCTGTCGCTTGTTGTTCAAACACTTCCTGTCCGTCCCTCGGTCACTCGGCCCGCCGTTTCTTAACATTTCTTTCATTCATGCTGTTGCTTAAATGTGACATTTATGCTTTGACACACGTCAATTTCAGTTTTTCGTTGTATTTACAAGAGAAGCCCTAACCCCACTCGTAATATTCTTAATTTATGCTTTGTAAGTGTAAATTACACAATTCGTTAGAAATTAGGCAGCCCAATCAAGTATTGTTTGTAGAAAAAGAATGGGGGAAATTAACAATTTATGGCTATAAAAATGACAAATAACATGAAAAAATGAAACATGTCTGATTGCAAATGTATTGAGTAAAGCTATGTTCACAATGCAACATTTCTT
This sequence comes from Hydrotaea diabolus, assembly GCA_963513945.1. Classification (NCBI taxonomy): domain Eukaryota; kingdom Metazoa; phylum Arthropoda; class Insecta; order Diptera; family Muscidae; genus Hydrotaea; species Hydrotaea diabolus. The sequence goes on along the minus strand of OY740716.1, from coordinate 244,012,833 downwards.
TTACTTATTATACTTACTCGTATCATTGTAGCTATCTTTTTTCTCTGAATTTTAATTTTTTTTGTAAAACTCGTCCAAATACAATGTTAGCAATATCCGATTTAATTCGACACGGCCTTGAGTCGGAAGGAGGCAACCTATAAATGCATACATACCCAGCAAAAACATGGTAAGAACAATGTACCATAAGTCATCATCGTCATTTGCATTACCATGTAATGACTTCTCATTACCAGGTAATGACTTCTCATTACCAGGTAATGACTTCTCATTACCAGGTAATGACTTCTCATTACCAGGTAATTATTTCTCATTACCAGGCAATGACTTCTTATTAACAGATGATTAATTCTGATTACCAGGTAATAAATTCTTTTTACCAGATAATGAATTATTATTACCAGGTAATGAATTATTATCACCAGGTAATAACTTCTCATTACCAGGTAATGACTTCTCATTATCAGGTAATGACTTCTCGTTCTTTTGACCAGATAATGAATTATTATTACCAGGTAATGAATTATTATCACCAGGTAATGACTTCTCATTACCAGGTAATGACTTCTCATTACCAGGTAATGACTTCTCATTACCAGGTAATGACTTCTCATTACCAGGTAATGACTTTTCATTATCAGGTAATAACTTCTCATTACCAGGTAATGATTTCTCATTACCAGATAATGACTTCTTATTAACAGGTAATGACTTCTTATTAACAGGTAATGATTTCTCATTACCAGGTAATGACTTCGTATTAACAGGTAATGAATTCTTATTAACAGATAATTAATTCTGAATACCAGGTAATAAATTCTTATTACCATGTAATGACTTATTATTAACAGGTAATGATTTCCTATTACCAGGTTATGACTTATTATTACCTGGTAATGATTTTTACCATGTAATGACATCACATATACTACCGTGTAGTGACATCACATGACCAGAAATGACATTTTTTACCAGGTAATGAAACCTCATTACCAAGTAATTTTTACAATCAGGTAATGACACCTCATTTTCGGTTAATGACATCTCAATATCCCGGAAATGACATCTCATTCACAGGTAACGATGTCGCATTACCAAGTAATGACATCTCATGACTGCCCTCCTAAGAAAAAAAGTCACATCTCTCTCTATTGTAGTAGTTCTTAAATAGTAATCTACTTTGACTACGAGGGCTGCTATATATATTTCTGGCCTAATAATAAATGCGAATATGTATCATCAAAAATGGTTTTATTGTTTTTCAAAGTTCCAGCATGATTTATACACTTCTGCATGCGCTCAAACCAATTGTCGAAGCACTTTTTCCACTCCGATTGAGACACCTCCAAAACATATGTTTTGAGCGTTACAACAGCATCTTCTGGCGACGAATATCGTTGACTACGCATTTTTTCTTGATGTGCGGGAATAAAAAGAAGTCATTGGGTGCCAAGTCAGGGCTGTACGGCGGATAACCCATCAATTCGACGTTTTGGCCGATCAAAAAGGTGGTGGTTTGAGCCGATGTGTGAGGTTCGCATTATCATGTTGCACAATGATTCGTCTTCTCTTGTTTGTTATTCGAATTTCTCCGATGTCTCCAGACAGACAAATTGTGGTGTTCCACTCAGAATTGACCGTCCTACGTTGCGCAAGCGGTACAGTCGCCACATGACCATTTTTGAAGAAGAAACAGACCATTTGCTTCGAAGTGCTTCTTCCACGAACAACTTTCGTTGGATTTGGCTCGTCTTCGAAGACCCATACGGTCGATTGCTGTTTTGTTTCGGGCTTATACGCAAAGATCCATGATTCGTCACCTGTAACGATCTTAAAAACGTCTTTTGATGCACCACGATCGTATTTTTTCAAAATTTCTTTGCACCAATCGACACGATCCTTTTTTTGAGCGACCGTCATATTATGCAGGATCCAACGAGAACAAACGTTTTTTTACGGCCAGGTGTTAATGTAATATCGAATGTAGGCTGGTGGAAGAAATGCCCAAGGATGCCTCTATCTCTCGGTATGTCACATGAGGATCTTGTATTATCAGTTCACGCACGGCATCAATGTTCTCTGGCACAACTGCCGTTTTTGGACGACCTTCGTCTTTGAGCAAGCGTCGACCACGATTCACAGTGCTAAAGGATGGTGCTTCATCGCCATACACAGATTTAAGTTCATCGATGCTCTCTTGTCATGAGTCGTCGAAAGTTGTGAAAAATGTTCGCACGAAAATGTTCACGAGTTAATTCCATTTTCTTGCCAAATTGATTTTTTCAAGTCAATGTAAACGACGCAAAAGATGGTCGTACGTCAAAACGTTTTGAGTACGTTTATGCTAAAAAATGTCAAGCTTTCCAATGGAAATGTCAGATGGCGCCAGGCAACACTTAGTGTTGCCTAGGCCAGAAATATATAGCAATCCTCGTACGAAACACTCTAGAAGTGGTGGTTAAATTTGAAGGGCCGATGTTGATTTTGAATAAAACACAAGTTATTTAGGAAATAATTGTCATTTCTTTTTATTATGATAATATTGGTATGGTTCAATTATGTATGGAACAAAATATCGGCCAAATGTTGATGACGCTGTGCTATAATTAAGGTTCTATGCCGTTTATGTGCCGAATTATCTCATCCTTAAGCTATTGAGTTGTTGCTGGCTTATCGACGTACACCTTTTCTTTCAAATAACCCCAAAGAAAGAAGCCCAACGGTGTCAAATCACATGAGTTTGGCGGCCAATTAACATCGCCACGACGTGAGATAACTCGGCCATTGCATTTGTCGCGCAAAAGTGCCATTGTTTCGTAAGCTGTGTGACAAGTGGCACCATCCTGTTGAAACCACATATCGTCCACATCCATATCTTCTAATTCGGGCCATAAAAAGTTTGTTATCATCTTACGATAGCGAACACCATTCGCAGATTTTGGTATTTGAAACACCTAATGGCATTTACGCCAACCAGTTCATTATTTAATTATCCGACATATAAATTCTATGATTAGTATTCAAAAATTGACGTCTGACGTTGGTATATATGCCATGCTATTATTCCAATAATGTGAAATAATAGAACCAAGCTTATAAACCCTTCCACATATGAACATTTTCCTCTTAATCATAGAATGTATAACATCAGACATTCGCTCCATAAGCTTATTACAAACAAAAGCGTTAAAAAGATATTTTACGTTTACAAAAAAATGGGTCAAATTCGTAAAAAAATTAAATACCAACAAATTCTAATTGTTTTGTTGAGTTTGGCTTTATTATTGTAAATCGTATAAAATGGTTTGAAATGAATGTTCAAACCTGAGAATTGTTTTGAGGTTTACTCTAATTCGGCGGCGTACTGGACAAGTGAAAGTTGTTGTCGTGCGATTGTTACCTATTTTCTTCTTTCCATGGTTTTGTCCCGAAATAAGAAGTAAGAAGAGAAAAATCATTTAAGCTATAAATGAAATTATATGGCTGCCATTCATAAGTATTTTTTTTATATCTTGTTTTTTCTGTATTTTGTTGTTGGTCTTCAGAAGATTTTTGGAAGCTTGGATTTATTGAATACCTTTTCGGTGTGAAAAGAAGGCAGTTAAAAGAAGCCGGGTCTTCAAGGTTTATGTTTTACGCACTCGGTAATTACAAAACAATGCTGCGGCTTTCTGGTTTCGTTTTAACACAACAAAAAGCCACAAAATATTTTGGTTGTACGTCAAGAGAAGATCTTCCCAAAAATTCCAAAAAAAATATCGTTCACTTTCAGTTTATGGTGCAGAGTTTGTGTACATCATTTTTCTCTGAGTTTCATCTTGAAATTTTGTTGTTTTTTCTGGTTTGAAGGTAAATTATCTTCAGAACACAAGTGGTTTTGTGTTCAGTCGCTTTCGTTTCATATTGCGAAACCTCAAATCAAACATTGAACTCTGAGTCACTTTTTTGTTTCGTTTGGAAGTTTATATTGAAAACAAAAATGTGGGATTACTAGAGATTTTTCAAGCGAAAATTAAGCAATAAACCACTTGTTTCGATCAATAACAAAATACTACACTTGAAGAAATATTACCGGCATTTCTTTAAAAAACAAGATTTCTGATAAATCTTGGCTCTGGCGCCAAACTGTCATCTTCCTCTATTTCACATTTGTCGCTGTCGTCGTTGTTGTGAGTTTCTTTTTATCTGTTTTGTTTGCATTATTATTATTTGCAAATTATTAAGTAATCCTTTCGTTACGTTGGCTTATAAATAAATCTCTATTTAGTTTTTATTTTTGCTGTTGTTGCTCAATGATGCCAGTTCAGATCAGTATCTATCCATGGCATGCATGTGTCTTTCATTGTCTCACACTAGCTTGGTTGGCTCGCTTCGCCGCCCTGGCTGACTGTCTGGCTCTAGAGCTCTGTGTCCGTCCGTCCGTCCATGCATTCCGTCCGTCCATGCCTCTTCGCTGTCTGTCTTTTAGTATTCGTTAACCCGGATTATATTGATAAATATCATCGTACACAGAAATTACCACATAGATGCCACAACAGATTAAATATCTTTAGAAGCAACAAACTGTCGTCATTTATAATAACACAAAAAAGGAAAGAAAATTGCAATAGAAATACAATTTGCCTCTTTTTGTGGTTCCAATCACAGACATGCAGTGTCGCCTGCCTTATAGATACTGAAAAGTAATCGTGAGGTGGTTAGACTATTTGTAAAAGTCTAAACATCGCCCAGAGTAAGAATTTTAAATCCATTACTTTTGTCGTTTAATCCTAGACTAGACGAGAGTAGCTTTAATTAGGGGGGATTATCAAAAATCGTTTACATCAGACTCAGTAATCCAGCTCGTTAAACGTAAGCTAATTACTAAAATGTTTTGGGGTTTCTGTCGTAAAACAATTTCTCACTTATTACTCGAAATATGTAATATCCCATAAACTCATAAAACTTATTACCATTTGCATTACCAGGTGATGACCTCGCATTACCCTTACTTACTTACTTACTTACTTACTTACTTACTTACTTACTTACTTACTTACTTACTTACTTACTTACTTACTTACTTACTTACTTACTTACTTACTTACTTACTTACTTACTTACTTACTTACTTACTTACTTACTTACTTACTTACTTACTTACTTACTTACTTACTTACTTACTTACTTACTTACTTACTTACTTACTTACTTACTTACTTACTTACTTACTTACTTACTTACTTACTTACTTACTTTTTTACGTACTTACATATTTGATGCATTGGTCGAGTTCTAATAGGAACTAACTTAGGAGTTAGTTCCCATTAGGGACGAAACACTTTTGGAGCATGGGATCGGTCTCATTCGATGCTCAGATGTTGTCCACATCAAAAAAAAAAGTGAAAATTAATTTTTTTCCCCTTAGGTCCCTTTCTCTATGCTCTGTCTCATATAGATAAAACACGGTCCGAGCCGGTTAATCCCCGTTCAGTGTTTAAAATTTGAATATCAATCGGCTTGGGTCTGAATCAAACGAAGGTTGCATCAAAAAACTTAAGGCTCTATACCTTTAAAGCATGTTCTTAATTGCTAACGATGAAGGATTATCCTGGCAACATTGTAGGAGAGTTGATGTCTATCTATTCTATCTATCGATTTAAAATACCTTTTATTGCAATTTCCTTTCAGGCGTACCAAACGTATTACCATTTTCATCTTTAATGGTACAAAATCGCAACTTCGTCTTTCGATTCAATGCACAAGTCGTGCATAACTCTTGAAGCTTAGAAAAAAGTGAAACGAAATGGAAATGCTTCCTTGAAACGTGGCTCAAATGCGATCCGAAAGCCATAAGGCGACAATTGTTGTTATTTAGATCGGCATAGAGCCAGCCAAACAGCAACAAACCATAACTACTTTTAATTTAAAAATAGCAATAATTTCAAATGAAATTTTCTAATTTTTATTTCGTTTGTTGGTTTGTACTCGTTCCACACGAGTCTTGATGCTTGGGTTTGTGTGTTGTAACCACTTTTGAATGCATGGAAATGGATTTTCACCTTATTAAGAGCCTGAAAAGATTCCCCCCCCCACTTTGTGTATGGCAAAAAGCGAGTTGCGGTCGTTGCTGTTTGTGGCATTATGTAATAAGTATTCTTACAACTCGACTTTGCCTTATTTAGTCTTAACGTACATCTACAAGCCTAGCACAGAGAGCAGAAAGAAGCTCGGAAGACAAGCTACAACAAGCAAAAATAGAAATGCAAAAAATGCTATTCCTTCATCTGCCCATCGACTCCTTCCTCTAACCTCCACACAATGGAAACATTTAGAAAAGTTTAGATGCGATACTCAGTCTGTGGTTACAGAGTATCTTTTTCATGATTTCGAGATTGTCGTCATCATCTTCATTGTCTGGTGGCTGTGTGTGTGTGTGTCTGTCTTGTTTATGCTATCTAGGCTGCGCATGCGCTCACCTCTAAAAAAGGGTATGAATGCCGGCCTGAGTCGGCCTGCTTGCCTTTCTTTCTTCATATGCTAGATTAAGAACGCGATAAAACAAGGAAGCTTATAATGTAGAATCATGGCTGGTGCTGTTTGGTTTCCTTAACATAAACGTTGGCCTAAATGGCAATTGTCTTTTTCCTCGATCGTTTGTTCGCTCTCTCTTTCGCTCTGGCTCTTTACTTGGCTAATAAGGAAATTCGTATTTATACAAAAAAGTGCTAAAATTTATAGCTCTGCCAATATGTCAGCGGTGTAGGTTCCTTATGAGTATTTCTCTGTTTGTGTTGTGGTTGAATGGAAATGGCAACATTTCCTGGTTGACAAGAATGAAAGAACAAACCTATTAAGGTTTCCCTGTAGTCTGTTGACCTTAGGTACTAACGGCATTTAAAGTTTTTATTTTTTTATAGTCTTTTGTCCATGGATAGCTGGAAAAGAATTATGCTGGTGACAATAGATACTTTGTTGGCACTGTCTGATTTAATGGTTTGTGTAGCAGTAGGGACCGTAAGATGGCGTTGTACGATTTAATATTTTATTTAAAAATATGCCTTTCTATTCGTACTAAAATTCTCTTACAAAGTCCACTTCCTCCGGATAAAAAGAAAAACATGTCATAGAAGTTTCTTAAAATATTTAAAATAATTTCAGTACGATGAATCCCGATACGTAATCAGATAATTAACTAAGAAAAAGAAAAATCAATTTACTGTAGAAACTCTATTCGCTAACATCTCTTGTGGGCGAACTGTTTCCACAGGCCGACAAGTTTAATGGACGCATGCTTAAAATGCTCATTTGACATATTTATTTAAATGATTTGGTTTTGTTTTAACCGTTTTCGCATTATGTTTCCACATTATATTAGCCATAATTGGTTTCTCCTTTAGTTGATTATCGCAGCTGCGACATTATCTTTTGAACGGCAATCTGGTAAAGGCCTGTAATATCACCTACATTTCGGAATATTTTGCTACGGCTTAGATAAATCTAATTCTTGGCTGAGCATCAAACTACTTAATGTTGCTTCGAACTGCTTAAGTTTGAATCAAACATTATGCAGTTGCATCAAACTGCTAAAATCTGCAATAAAACACCTGAAAGTTTCGTTGGACAAATAATAATAATAATAACTCCGTCTGAAGTGATCCCACATTTTAAGCTCTTTTTCACGAAAGTTTAGCAACATAAATTTTTTTTGTTTTGCATAGGATATATCAGCTAATTGCAACGTTGCATGGAATAAAGTTACATTGAAACACTCTAAATTACACCATATGAAATATTACAAATGTGCTATGTGGATGTATTAATGTACAGATAATGATTAATAAATTTGGTTTCAAATTTGATTTCAAATTGTTTAAAATGATTTTTTTTGTGCGGTTAAAAATTATATTTTTTTTAAATAATTTTCTTATTAACAATTTTTTGTCGATAAAAACATATTTTTTTATATGTGTTATTTGGGCGTTAAAATAGATTTTTAATCTCTAAACAATATATTTTTCGTTACGGTAAAAAAATATTGTTAATTAGAACAATTTTTTGGTTTTTAAAAAAATAGTATTTTTCATTTTGCCATCTTGATTTTCAAGTGAAGAATTTTTTTTTAGATCTCATTTATTTGCGTTAAAAATATTTTTAAAAAAATATTTATTTAATTTAAATTTAATTAGTACACATTTTGTTATTCGTGATAGTAACAATTTGTGTATTATTGTTATTTTATGTTATCGGTTTTATCATTTTTTTTATTGGGATATTTAAATATGACTGAATTATAAAAACATCAACATCTGTTTTTTGCTCTTGACCTCAAGACCTCAATTGTGTTTTAGAATATACTCGTATTTGGCTTTAAATCATCAGATATATGAAAAATAACAAAACAAGTTTAGTTTAGTTTATTTTATTGAGACTTTTTTCAAAAACAATGACAGACATATACTAGATCTATGAACAAGAAATTTGTATGACTATAATATATTGTCTAAATTACCAATAACCTACAGCTAACGGCACCAAGCCTTTTCTGTGTATAGAAATATTTTTAATTTGTATGTAGTTCTGAAAAGTGTGTTCGCCCTTGCTCCCGAGGCTAAAGTGGTCTTAGGAGTGAAATATCTTAGAATTTAGCTTAAAAATAACAAAACAAGAAAAAACTTTTATATCCAAAAACTTTTTTGGCATTTGGGAAGAAATAACTACAAAAATGATATCTTTCTAAAGAGTTTAATTAAAAATGATTTATAACGAAATTTTTAACATAAAAAAAATTTTGTCATTTCTTCAAATTTATTTATACATTGTTAAAGCATCTAATTTATAAATAATGTGAACACATGGCATCTGAAAGAAAAATATTACTAAAAACAACTATTATTTCTTTATTAAATATTATTTCCCATGTTTTTTACAAAGCTGTCTTAGATACTTTGGTAATAAGTCAAAAGATTATAAAAAAAATTTGATAAAAAAATATTTGAACAGGAATTAAACCGGCTCAAGACCTCTTGCTTCTATATTTAAATAGAAGACAAGTTTTCAACAAAATGGCAAAGTGACATTGATTTTCGTGGCTGCACACTACTTTTATCATGATTTCGGGTCCTTGACAACCGTCTTCAGAAAGCCTCGCTGCAATTGTTGAAAGTAAAACCGATCTCTATAACGAATGAGAACTACTGTTGTAAACCTTACTTTTCAAGTTTTCTTCACACAATTGCCCACGAAAATACAACTCACTCTTACCACCTCTAAAGAGACTCCACATCGAGAGCCATCAATAGATTTCTTTTACAGCGTGTGTGTGTTGTAAAAAGATTTTTTACAGTTGGTTTATATTTTTCTACACAAGCTAACCAACTTAACGTCACAATTCTATCTTTTTAAATACAACAAAAGATCCAAAAGTATATATTTTTAACAAATTTGTTTGTAAACCAATTTTTTAACAAATCAACATTTGGTCAAAAATTAGAATTAAGAATTTTTTTATTATTAAAAATGTTTTTTAAGAAATAATTTTTTGAACTTAGATATAGGTTTCAACCCAAGGAATAGAATTGTTTTAAACAACAATCTCAGTATTAAGTATGTATACGTATTTATTTGAAACAATTTAAAGAAGTTTTCCGCTGTAACTAAAAAAAAAATATTTTTCTAGTCGTAAGCCATTTTTGAAAGGTTCAAATGATGTTCGAAAATGCGTAAGCCTGGTCTATACTTAGTAGGGACATAACTTCTGTTACACACGTTTTATGCTGTAAAATAAAAAGTACTGAATGTTTTTGGACCAAATATTTTTTAATATATTTATTGATGTATGTTGTATCCAAACAGAATCTACTTATTTGAAATGTCCGCCTTTCGCCTTTACACACGCCTTAAGTCGCACTGGCCAATCGTCAATAGCTGCACATTAGGGTGGAGTGAAATTCAAAAAAAAAAAGTTAACCTCGGAAAGAGATGTAGTCTGGGGTCCTAAAGAGGGGAAAAATAAAGAAAAAAATTTAAAAAAAAATTTTAGGGGTCGCGCCACTCCCTAGAAATTTGGAAATTATCGCTATTTTGGCGTTGATTTTAGAAAAATCCTAAAAATTAACGACTTAACTTATTCGAAATTTAAAAGTTTGAGCTTGTTCAGTGCCCAAACAAAAGTATTTGAGGCTAATATGAGGATAATCGACTAATATTTGTAGCTTTGGTGGCGATTTCATTGTTCAGTCAATTTTCTGAAGAAGGGACGATTTGACTTATTTTACTTTTTGAAATTTTTGAACAATGAGAAAATTTTTTTTAAATTTTTTCATGCCCTTATTTCATTGTTTACGCTATTGCAAACATTTATTGACATAAAACTTTAAAATCGGTTCAGGGGTTAGGAAAATTCACGCCTTCAAACATGTGTATTTGTTTATTTTGGCGCGACCCCTAAAAATTTTTTTAAATTTTTTTCTTTATTTTTCCCCTCTTTAGGACCCCAGACTACATCTCTTTTCGAGGTTAACTTTTTCAAATTAAAAAAAAGCATGTTTTCACTCCACTCTACTGCACATACCTCGTCCATTGGAAAATTGGCCACAGCTCGAACCAAAGCAGTCTTAAGAGATCCCATGTTGGGGTATCTTTTGTGACAAACCTTGTCCTCTAAAACCGCCCACAATTTGTAATCCAATGGGTTCAAATCTGGACTGCCTGAGGGCCATTCTTCAGAGAAAATGAACGCTGGCAAATTGTTTCAAAGCCAGCCTGGGACGTTTTAGCCTTATGGGCCGGCGCAGAATCCTGCTGGAAAGTAGATGGCTGGTTTTGAAACAGGGAATTGTTAAGAGGCTTCACAACAGCTTCCAAAACGGTTTCTTGGTAAACTTTGGCCGATGTTTGACTCCTTGTTTGCAGAAATGCAGGTCAGTGACCCCATCGTAAGATACACCCCACCAGACCATGAATGAAGCTGGGTGATGACCCTTTTCCACCCTTGGGATCAGTTCAGATGCTTCCTTAGATGACCGCGCATACACTTTATCATTTTGCTTGTTAAATTTTTTCTGAACAGTAAAAATTTTTCATCTGTGAACAAAATGTTTCTGTGCAAGTTATCAGCGTGCTCACCAAAAGACGTTGGGATTTTTCAATCCTATTTTTTTTTTTAAAGCTGCAGTCAATAAATGTCCGTGACGTCGTTTGAAAGCCCCAAGTCCCAAGTCTTTTTTTATGATTCGACTCATGGAGTTTTGCGTGATATTCATCTCACGGGCCATGATTTTCTGTTTCCGGAGCAGATTTCTGTGAATTCTTGATTAAACGGCTTTGATGACATGCGGTGTTCGAACTGAGCGTGGGCGGCCCGACCGGTGGCGGTCTTTTACATGTCCAGTCTCCTCAAACAGTTTTATGCATCGGTAGACGAACATACGACTAATCCTCAGTGGCCGGAGCGTTTTGAAAATATCGCTTTTTCACATTGAACAGGGATTTTTCATTTTTTCATTTCACACTTCATTATCTGACAACACCATGATGAAAGTTGAAACAATTTTAAAATTCCGTTACAGATTAACACTATTGAGGTTAGCTTTCAAAACCCATATGACATTAACGGGGTATGTTCAGTTTTACTATTAAAATGTTGTAAAAGTATTTATGTCCCTACTAAGTATAATATAACGATGGATTTAATTTATTTTTTTTAATTTTTTCGAATAAACTTGTAGCAAGAAATACGCGATTTGTTTAAAAAAGACAACTAATATCTAAAGTAGAGTAACAGCCCATTTTCTAAACCGAGTTCGTTCGAGACAAAACGAATTGTCAGTGGACGAATGGAAAATAGTTTTTTTTTTTGCAAATTACACCAATTTGTTCGACAGTACATTCAAAATTACATGTGACGCGCAAAATAGAAAGGGACCTAAGGGTAAAAACCAGTTTTGTTCTGGAAAGCCATTTTAAAGATTTAAATACGTGTATCTTTGGTGTACCATAACTTTCATAAAACGCGCATATCTCTGGGAGGGAACACTTTTGAGGCATGGGATCGGTCTCATTCGATGCTCAGATGTTGTCCACATCAAAAAAAGGAAAAAAAATGAAAATTGATTTTTTTACCCTTAGGCCCCTTTCTCTATGCGCTGTCCACATGTAAATATTTTTAATTGGAATTGTGAAAGTTCCATGCGTGTAACAAAAACCCAAATGAACTATAATAAATTTTCATTCATGGTTTGGACGAAACAAACGAGACTTGAGAGTTATAAGTACAGGTGGTTAATTCCTTTAAATTGTACCTTTTTTAATTTCTGCATGAATTTAACTGCAATCCCTTCTAGTACCTTTTCTCAGCCCTAAACTGAAAGTTATTTATCCACGCAGTTTATTTAATGAAATCTTGGTATTTTTGGGCCATAAACACAAAACATTAAAGTACCTTTTACATTTACATTATTTGTCATTGTCAATGAATTTCCAATCTGCTGCAAAAAGTCCATTTAATAAGGAATTCGGTCAAGTACTTGCTCTCCTCTGCAGCTCTTGCTGCAAACAAGGAATGGTTGGTGTATTTTTTTCTGTTCATTAAGTTATGGCCGTTTTATTTTGTGGTTGTTAAATCTAGGGTTTTGTTGATCTGACTGAAATGAATCTGAATGTTTTTGTGGCCAATACAAGCAACATATGAAGGCTGTCACCACAGCTAATATTGACACTTTGTCATAGCTGTCAAAAGCGCATAAACCCGGCCAAGCCGGCCGGCCGGCCGGCCAACCAGGCTGTTATTCACAACAACAGCAGCAGCCGCACAGTTATGCTGAGGTGCTAATCGTGGTGGCGGCGTTGGTGGTGCCGGTGGCTGTTGCATGGGGTATTGCGCCAACCCAGTTGTCACAGTTGGTTCCGTTTACCATTAAACCATACAAACATCATTTATTCTCAACAGGTTTTCAAGAAATTTAGATAAAATATTTCTGTAATGAATTTCGAAGTAAGTTTTTTGCAAGCTTCAGTTACGGCTTACTTTGTTCAGAGAGCTATTAAATTTGGTTTCTTTATGGCCGGCGTTTTGTGCGAATTCCGTTTAAAAGAATCACAACAATAGTTAAATCTTGACAATCGAAAGTGTTTTGTCAACCCCAGTCTGAACTGTATGTTTTCCCCTAAGCTTTCTTTTTCAATATTCTGTTGTCTATTAATGATTTGTTGGCCAATTTTCAAACACCCAAAGCCAACCAACCAATCAATCGATCAATGAATAGCCAGATTGTCATTCCCATTTTTTAGTGGTTTTTCTGCTTCTTCAGCTTCTTCTTCCGATAATTACAATGAGTTTTGGCTTACACACAGGCACACTCATCGAAAATTTCTCTTTGGCCACCAAGCTAATCACCATTTAACCATTTAAAATTAATTATACTCGACTCTATAGTTAATTTATCCCCCCCTCCTGGTGTAAGAAACAAATACCTTTGGCCAAACAAAGCAGAAAAAACATCTTTGGCTACAGATATTGGCGAACGGACTCATGAGCCGTCTGAGGGATGGATGGCTGCATGTGGAATTTAAGTACGTAAACGTTCGTTTTTCTTTGTCATTGTCCAAAAAACGAAAAAAGTGAAGTCTGTTGGGGATACGAGTACTCGCTGATGATGTAGACAATGATGCGAAGACAGACCGACAGACAGACATTGACTTGCATTTATTGACAACTAACGAAAGTTTTGACTTTTTGTTTTGCTATATTTGACACTTCTGAGTGGTTTTTCTGTCTTTCGGTTTCTCAGTTAATTTTTTGTATTGTCTTCTTTTTGTGCATATCTTTTATTTACACTCGTATGAAGTTTGGTAGGCATGAGGCTGGTATGTATAGGATCGGGAAAAATGGGACAACAATTATTTCCGAAATTAGCATTTCTAATATGCACAGTTGGAAAAATTAAAACAATTTTTGTTTTAAATTAAAATTTTATGACATCATTCGTATTAATTTACTTAATCCCTCAACAACCCATTAGGAAACACCAGGTAGCTTCTCGGAAATCAATAAGCTGTGCACGATCTATTTTATATACCGGAGCCTACTCTTTATCACCAGCTCCAAACGGCTAGTGCATTACTTAGAGAACGTTTTTATGACTTAGAGATTAATCTCTGACTATTAAAGTAACCTGCATTTGCGAGGTGGCCTCTTAACAATTTTTAGATTTTTCTTACCCAGGTTTGAACCTGGGGTTTCTTTTGTATTACCCCTCAAATTATGTGGATTTGACTTGTTGCAATTTAAAGAAAATTTTTAAGTTTTTTTAAAAAAATCTTTTTATATTAAATTTTTTTTAAATACGTATAGACGGACAATAGGCATAATGTTTTCTTCAGTACCCAGCAAAAAATGTAAGTACTTCCTTAGAAATCGTTTTTATCTACTTCCAAAGTATGTGAGTGAATTTAATGACCTCCGAAAGTCACTTTTATAAACAATTTTATCCACTTCTTAAGAGGCTTCTTTTGCTGGTGGAGGTTAGATGGAAACGTTTGCATCCTCAATTCGGAAGGCCTCTTTGCAAATTCTTTTCTAAATATATGTTAATTATAATAGCCATGCAAAACAGAATTGGTGGAAATGATACGAGTATTGTGCTCTGTAGATTGCTTTGCGCACAGTTCGAAGATTATAGACAAAGGGTAATTCTCAGTGACTCCCGTATATGCCATTCAATTTATAGCCGAAGTAATCATTCCTAAAGAATGCTAAATTTAACGTTGGCGAGTTTAGTAACAGCCGTACACTCTGTCGGGCAACTATACGACTACCTAATTCCCACAACATTCCATTAAAGAACAAAGGGAAACTTTTCTCAAGCCAGTGAGCTGTGCACCACATAATACGTATAGCCACTGTTTAACGCCGTCTCCGCACAGCTAATGCATTTTATTGATACGTTTTTACATTGCTTAGAGATACTTCTCTTATTCGTCGCCGCTGAACATTTTTAAATGTTCTTACGCGAATTTGAACCTGGTTTGATATGTATGATAGTTGCGCACACTAACCATCACAACTCGGCGGCTCCCAGTGGCAACTACATACATTTCCCAAAAAAAAAATCGCTGTTGTGGCAAATTTATATACTATCGCGTAAGCTCCTTACCGGGTTTCATTAAAAAACTATCATTTCTTTTTTTTGCATCTATTGTCCTTGGATGTTTTGTGGTAGTAACTTGTCGTCCCATTAAAAAAAACTTAAAAAAAATGTCAGCAAAAATTTCTTATAAAATATGCTCAAGGTTTTAAAAAATCTGAAATGTTTGCGTATTTTTTAATTTTCACTCAAAGCTAAATAATTTGAAAAGGGTGTTTTTTTAAACGTTAGGCTATCAAGAAGAAATAAAACGCATATAATTTAAGGTTAAGGCCAAGAATTTTGCTATATTATAAAGATAAGGGTTTGTCATTATGTTTTAAAAAAAATGTCGGGCAAGCGGCCGCACACTGGTCCCAATGGCCTATCTAGCTGGAATAAAGTCAATTTTTTAATACTTCGAATTTATGAAATTTGTTTGCTAGATGATTGACTAATGCCCACTGTTGATAACGGTGTATGGTTTTTTTCATTTATCATGTTCTTCGCTTTGCTACGCTAAAGCAAACATTAGTAATTGAGTTACTGCAGTTATACAAAAGCGTAGTCTATTTTTAGCAGCATATTTAAAGAGTTCGTGTGAAAAAACTACAAAACATTTTTACAATATTTTTTCTTTGATAAATTATGTCAGGTATTTATTATTTTAATAGCAATTATGCGTTTTGGTTTAATATTTGTTTGTGTGTAAAAATAGTGTTAGAAAATATATTGTTTTCTAAATGTGTTTTTGGTGCGGCGTCAAGTTTAGTTAAACTTTTAATTGTTGTTTTATCGCTTCAGTGTAAAAGTGTTTATGTTATTTAAATCTGTGAAATGTCACCTTTCCGAAGAACAAAAAATTAAGTACGGCTTTTTGCGGTTTTACATTTTATTATATTTTAGATTACACACCATTAACACGAAGAGAGCTATACAATGTGTGGTCTATCGAGAAGCAAGGAACCAAATCCCGTGATCCAATAGAACTGAAACTTTTCAGACAGAATCGTGGCGACGACAAAAACTTTTTTAAAAAAATTTATTTAAAAAAATTAATTTTTTAATAAAAAATTTTTTTAAAAAAAAAAATTAATGCTGTAAAGCAGCATTTAGGCAAAATATTTCATACTCAAAAATTTCAAGTTTCTACCTACTCCCAAACAGGAGTTATGACTTTATTCCAGCTAGATTGACCATTCGGACCACTGTGGGCCGCCGCGTCCGGCACTTTTTGCAGCATTTGGTGCCGTATGTCAGCAATAACGTGCCGAATATTCTCTTCAAAGTCTTCAATTGTGCCAGACATCCCACAAAGAATAGTTCAGCGGTGTTAAATCGCACGATCTAGGAGGCCACGCCACAGTCCCACAACGCGAGATAGTTCTTTCACCAAAAGTTCTCTTCCATAAATTGATTGTTTCGTTGGCTGTATGGCATCTAGCGCCGTCTTGTTGGAACCAAAGGTCGTCCAATTCAGGCACAAAAAAGTCATTAATCATGGCTATACTTAGTAGGGACATAAATACTGTTACAACATTGAACACACCCATTTCAATAGTAGAACTGAACATACCCCGTTAATGTCATATGGGTTTTTAAAGCTAACCTCAATAGCGTTAGTGGGTAACGGGATTTTAAAATTGTTTCAACTTTCATCATGGAGTGGTCAGATCATGAGAACCGTATCGCTGTAATAGAGCTTTTAAAGTGTGCAATGAAAAAAAGCGATATTTTCAAAACGCTCCGGCCACTAGGGATTAGCCGCTTGTTCGTCTACCGATGCATACAACTATTTGAGGAGACTGTAGATGGAAAAGACCGCCACCGGTCGAGCCGCCCACGCTCGGTTCGAACACCGCATGTCATCAAAGCCGTTAACTCAAGAATTCACAGAAATCCGCTCCGAGAACAGAAAATCATGGCCCTTGAGATGAATATCACGCAAAAGTCCATGAGTCGAATCATTAAAAAAGACTTGGGACTTGGGGCTTTCAAACGACGTACCGGACATTTATTGACTGCAGCTTAAAAAAAATAGGATTGAAAAATGCAAACGTCTTTTGGTGAAGCAAGCTGAGGAAAAATTTAACAAGCAAAATGAAAAAGTGTATGCGCGGTCATCTAAGGAAGCATCTGAACTGATCCTAAGGGTGGAAAAGGGTCATCACCCAGCTTCAGCCATGGTTTGGTGGGGTGTCTCTTACGATTGGGTCACTGACATGCATTTCTGCTAACAAGGAGTCAAAACATCGGCCAAAGTTTTCCAAGAAACCGTTTTGGAGGCTGTTGTGAAGCCTCTTAACAATTCCCTGTTCCAAAACCAGCCATGGACTTTCCAGCAGGATTTTGTTTCGGCCCATAAGGCTAAAACGTTCCAGGCCCGGCTTCGAAAAAATTTGCCAGCGTTCACTTCCTCTGAAGAATGGCCCTCAGGCAGTCCAGATTTGGACCCATTGGATTACAAATTGTGGACGGTTTTAGAGGATAAGGTTTGTCACAAAAGATACCCCAACATTGGATCTCTTAAGAGTGCTTTGGTTCGAGCTGTGGCCAATTTTCCAATATACGAGGTTCGTGCAGCTATTGACGATTGGCCAGTGCGTCTTAAGGCGTGTGTAAAGGCAAAAGGCGGAAATTTCGAATAAGTAGATTCTTTTTTGATACAATATACATCAATAAATATATTAAAAAATATTTGGTCCAAAAACATGAAGTACTTTTTATTTTACAGCATAAAACGTGTGTAACAGTATTTATGCCCCTACTAAGTAAATAAAACATTTGTCAATAAGTAGTATACCTTCTTGACGGACACCCTGTATAAGATTTAAGATCTTTCCACTGCTATAAAAACCTATGCACAACTAAGAAGTTAATCTCTTTTATGAATGCCTCTATATTTTGTGGCGAACAATAAAAGGCCGATCTTTAAACTAAGTTTGAGATGCGACTCAAATAGCCATTTACAAAAATATTTGTCTCTAAAAGCTTTAATCTCTCCTGCACGCCTTTTATTAGACCCCTCGCTACTCTGTAAGTCTCAGTGGAATCACTGCGGTCCTTTCGGAGACAAAAAAAGTATAGAATACGTACAAAATTACTTAATTTTTCATCCCTTTTGTAGAGAGTGGCCTCTTGATTCGACTAAACCACTCATCATATCGACAAAAACTTATTAAATCTTTTATATATTAGTAAATAATCATTATGAGTTTTAAAATAATGCAAAGAGTAATAACGGGTCATTACCGGGTAATGCAAACGGTAGTGAGTTGTACTTACTGAGGTTTTGCTGGGCAACTTTAACTACAACTTTTTCACCTCAGACATTTGTGGTTGCATCCAACTAACTTTTAGACATTTTCTTACATACTAAAAGTTTTATAATTTATGTTGCGGCTGCTTCAAAGACTTATTAGAAAAAAAACTCTGAGCGAATTCCTTTTTTAGTGTTCAATAAAAATTGGTAATGTCTTAAAACTCCCAACTTCTGTAGCTGAATAAGAGTATTTACGTTTGTTTTAATCTAATAATGGGTGTTTGTTTTAATCTTTAAGGCTAAGTCAGATAAGCACAATCGTTTTTAATAAGCCCCTTTGAACAAACCAACTTATTACAGACACCTCGTATGACGCCACTCATGCATAAATTCAATGTTTTACTGTCACCTTACTGTTTTTTACTTCTTTTTTTTTGACTTATCCATTCAAAACCTTAAACTAAAAAATTCACAATCTTTGCATCTCAAACAACAACAGCAAAACTATTGGTTTTCGAGCTGAAGCCCTCGTCATCGTTACTATATTTTTTACCCGGTATACATTAAAATTTGAATAGAGTCGAGTCGGAGTGGTGTGCACTTGATTGACACTTGCGGAAGCGGTTAAAAAATTCACATTTTGTTTGCCTCTTGACGTGAGCCACTGTAAGTTTGTCTCGTATTTGTTGCCGTCATTGTTGGGTTAAATTCAAATAAGCTCAGCCAGCGTTAGGAATGAATGAAATTTTGTCCAACTTATGTCGTTCGTTTTCTTGTTACTTTAACAGAATAACGTGGAAGTATTTGACTTTTTCCTCAACAACGCTCGTTGTGGTTGTCAATGAACCAAGTGTCAGAGATTAGGCATGGCCGATTTCCAGTCAATCGATATTCACTCGATTTGAGACGATTTCAAATTGTTTTTCTGTATTTTTAATAATTAATATGCATAATTTTTTTGGGTTTTATCTTGAATGTTATTTGATATTAATGAGCGATTAACTGGATTGAGTTTTAGTCTTTTGCGTTTCAGCTTAAATCTCACCATTAATTTCAGGGCTTTAAAAATGAAAGTAAAATGTATTCTTTTGTTTTTTACAAGTGGATGCCGTAATGTTTGAATACACCTTAGGCGTTTTCAAAATTTTTGCTGCGTTAAGTGTGTATTATGTATTGATATTGAAACTTTATTATGCTGTGAAACACAATATCCAAGAATAGCGAATGCGAGTGTGTGAGATTTTGGTAAGCGGATTTTGTGATTGTAACCATCGAAAACGGTATAAAGCAAAAACTAAGATTTTTAGAATGGTTTTCCGATATAATCTCTGTAATCCATAGTATTGTGTAATTATAGCGTTAATCTTGCAGTCAATATTCTTAGACGCTTTCACTTCTTTTAATATTCCATTAATATATTTAGATAATTACACAGTGTGTCTTTAGATAATTACACAAAATCGAACTTTCCGAATGCGAATGGGATGAGACCAATTGCAAATGAAAGTTGACATTATCCATAGTTCAGTGTGAACGCTGTCTAACAAGAAAAAATCATTGGACACTTGATAAAATAATGATTATTTATTTTTATTATCCTGCAAAGTGGTGGTATCTTACTGTTTTTTTGGAGTCGAGGAATTCATTTTGATATGTATTTTTATTTAAAGCTCACGCTAGATGGCGCTATCATACAAATGGTGCTATTTCTGGTAGATTTTCATCGAAAAAAACGGCGTATTTACCATTTTTTAGGATGAAGAATTCTTTTTTGATATTGGCATCATTGTAAAACATATTTCTAATGATATTACGAAATACATTTTATTATTCTCAGTACTTTATTATTACGAAAATGCAATTTTTATGGAAAAAATTGTGTTTTTATTGGAAAAAATTATATTTAGCTCGTTTGTTTTTATACGCTACATCACACTGTGATGCAGACTTTTTAAATTGAGTGTTGATGTTGGTTACTCCTAAAAGGAAAAAAGAGAATTACCCCCTGATTAATTCGATTCAGAATCACCATGTGTTGACATAATAAAAAGATTTTTCACCACTTTACAACCTGCGGTTTTAACCAATTCTAAGAAAATTTAAAATTGCCATCGCTTTTTAAGAAGTGCTTGAATGTTATTGTTCATCAGGTAATCCAAGCTTCAGAGGCAAAAGAAAACAATCGGCGTTAGCCGCAGAAACGAACTACGACCCATGCTATTCCATGCTATAAGTTATGGCAAACATAGATGCATATGTGACGCGCCAAATAGAAAGGGACCTAAGGCTAAAAACCAGTTTTGTTCAAGAGAGACATTTTAAAGATTAGGTCCCTTTCTATTTGCGCTTAGAATCGTCGACTTCACTTTCATAAAACGCGCATATCTCTTGGAGGCAACACTTTGGGGCATGGGATCGGTCTCATTCGATGCTCAGATGTTGTCCACATCAAAAAAGAAAAAAAATTAAAATTTATTTTTTTGCCCTTAGGCCCCTTTCTCTATGCGCTGTCACATATGAACTTGTTTTTTAACGGTTTAAGAAACAAGTTTGTATTAAATTTCATTAAAAAATGTTTTATAAAAATGCTGTAATATATTAGAATCTAGGATGATATGAAAAATGTGATAAATACAAAAAAAATATTTACCCATTAGAGTGTTCAAAACCAAAAAGGAAAAAAAGCTAAAACCCGACACAAGTTATTTTGCTATCGGATTTTCCGATTTTCGGTTTTTTGATTGTTGTATGTAAAAGCAAAGAAAATTCGCCTTTAAGTGTTCGACTTAGATTCACAAATTGATTAGATCTCACGATACGAGGGTTGCTATATATTTCTGGCCGCCATCTGACATTTACTCTGGATTGTCTGACATTTTTTTAGCATAAACGTACTCAGAACGTTTTGACGTACAACCATCATTTGTGTCATTTTTAACAACTTTCGACACGGATTATCACGGCAAGAGTGCATTGATTATCTTAAATCTTTGTATGGCGATGAAGCACCATCCTATACTTAGTACTGTGAAAAACTGGTTTAATAAATTCAACCGTGGCCGACGCTCGCTCAAAGACGAAGTTCGTCCGAAAACGGCCGTTGTGACAGAGACCATTGATGTCGTGCGTGAACTGATAATGCAAGATCGTCTTGTGACATAGCGTGTGATAGAGGCATCCTTGGGCATTTCTTCCATCAGCATACATTCGATATTGCATGAACACCTGTCCGTAAACAAGGTTTGTTCTCGTTGGATCGCGTACAATTTGACAATCGTTCAAAAAAAAAAATGCTCGTGTCGATTGGTGCAAAGAAATTTTGAAAAAATACGATCACGTTGCTTCAAAAGACGTTTATAAGATCGTCACAGGTGACGAATCATGGATCTATGTGCATGAGCCAGAAACAAAACAACATCGACCGTGTGGGTCTTCGAAGACGAGCCAAATCCAGCGAAAGTTGTTCGTGGAAGAAGCACCTCGAAGCAAGTGGTCGCCTGTTCCTTCGGCAAAACTGGTCATGTGGCGACTATTTCGCTTGAGCAACGTAGGAGGTCAATTTTGAGTGGTACACCACAATTTGTTTGCGTGGAGTCTTCGGAGAAATTCGAAAAACGAACAAGAGAAGACGAATCATTGTGCACCATGACAATGGGAGCTCTCACACATCGACTCAAACCAGCGTCTTTATGAACGGCCAAAACGTCGAATTAATGGGTCATCCGCCGTACAGCCCTGACTTGGCCCCAATCACTTCTTTTTATTCCCGCACATCAGAAAAAATGCGTGTTTAACGATTTTTGAAGGTGTCTCAATCGGAGTGGAAAAAGTGCTTCGACAATTGGTTTGAGCGCATTCAAAATTGTATAAATCATGCTGGAGAATACGTTGAAAAACAATAAAACTATTTTTGATAATAAGTATTCGCAATTGTATTATTAGGCCAGAAATATATAAGTATATAGCAGCCCGCAATGTATAAATAAATCTAGGATAATATGAAAAATGTGATAAATACAAACAAAATATTTACCCATTAGAGTGTTCAAAAACGAAAACCGGAAGACCTACGATGTGGTTTCAGCAGGATGGCATTTTAAGTCAAATTTTTGTAGAGTGATTAATTTCCAGAAATTTGCAAATAGTTTGGCCAGCGCGGTCCCCAGATTTGTCAGCACCCAACTTTGGGGATATTTGAAGGAGCGAGTATATGTGAACAAGCCTGAGACAATCCTTCAACTCAAGGCCAACATTGTTGCAGAAATTCGAACGCTACAGCGACAAATTTTGAAAGATGTTATGGAAAATGCTCGAAAACGAGCCCATGATTGCAAAGCTGAAAACGGGGGTCATTTAAGTGAAATTATTTTTCATACTTAGTGTAAAAAAATTTCCATTTTGTATACGAGTACAATATAATTTGAGAAAAAAAATAATAAACGAAAAAGTTATAAAAGTTGTTAACCCCATGGTAACCACTCTGTATCATAGAGACGCTTATTAAATATCTTTCTCAGCTTCAGTACAGATTCCAATCAACTTTCAATTGCCAACTTGGGCGAATATTGGCGCTGTCATAAGTGCTCGTACTGACGTCTATGGTATGATCTAATTAAAACATTCTGCAGATGAAGTGTGAAGATATTGACTCGCTTAACTTATATGGCCAAGCTGTGTATTCCTCCATAAACGTATCGCCTCATTTAATGACCCACATTGCAAGAGATGCATTCCCAACAGCAAACATATTTGAACCAAATTAAAACAAAGGCCATAATCAGCATTGTTTCTTTGTGGTTGTTGCTGTTTCCTCTTGGTATAACGCGAAAACCTAATCAATTTAAAACGTGCACAACAAATGCGCCACTAATTAAACCTGTTATTTCACAAAACGCTGGCTGTTGCGTTTAGCTCTTAATGTCTTTCAAACTTAATCAACTGTATTTTTTCGATTATACTTTTTTTTGAGAAGGGGGTGTGACCATAATCCGGCATAAACAACTACTGCTAAGTATAGTTTTAGGCTAAAAGGTGGGTACGGCACACAAATCCAACACTTCAAATGAAGACTTTATGGTGGTACACTCAAATACCAAAAAGACCTGAAAACCGTTTAAATACTAGGAGAAAAAAGTCACCAAACTACAAATATTTAGTTAAATTACAACATTTTCTTTTTCAAAAAAATATAAAAAAACTAGTTTGAGAAATAGCCCGAAAATGAGTCTAACCGAAAACATTTACAAATCAACTACTGATAAGACATTAACACTAATTTGTCAGATAAGTCAGATAAACCTCAACAATCGGCGGCCGACTAACCGATTTAGTGTTGCTTATGCCATAAAATAAAAAATAAAATACAAAAAATAGAAACTAAAACACTTTAAATTGTTTAAACAAGCGATCATTTACAGATACGCGAGCTCTGGCTTCTCTGGCCTTTAAGTCGCTTAAGGCAAAAGCGTTACTAATAAAAACATTTCTCATATAGAGCTTGGGCTCCTCTGTACGCCACCGACAATTATGTTAAATTTACAAATAATTTATAGCAGCACAAGATCATTAAATTTAATTTCGAAAATATTTAACCGAAAAGACAATCTCAGAAAAAAACAGGCATACACAAGAAAATTGGAAATTGCCTTTATCTCGTAATATGCATCAAAAGTCTATGTCTATACTTCTACTCGGCTGTACTGTGGTTAATTCAGCAGCTGTGACTATAAAATAAATTCAAATTAATTGATAACAACCAACGACCACTGAAACCCCGCCAAACTTCAAAAAGCCTTCTGCGTGAAACGTAATAAAATCTTGGAAAGAAATTATCAACACCAATTTATGGAAGCAGAAAAAACAGACAGACGCGCGCCACAGCCAGCCAGCCAGCCGATCAACCGACATAGTCCGCAGTGTCTAGTGAACCGTACAACGAAACGAACCTCCTTTTAACAAAATGTTTGTTGCAACTGTTTGTTTATTAACAATCATAACAAACTGCAACTGATCGACCAGGACAGACGCGGATAGGGGAAAATAATGCAAAACTCCACAAAAATCAGTGCAAAACTTACACACGTCGTCGTCAGCTCTGGCTGCTGTTGGCTTGTGGTCTGAAATGAGAGAAGACAGACAGACGTCTTCCTACCTACTGACGATCTGTGTGCGGCAGCTTGTATGATCGTACACTGAAGATCAAGCAAATAGCAAAAAAACACGATAATAAAATTAAGGATCTAATCTAATTGATTAATCAAATTTTTATTAATCTGTTGATAAATAAATCAATCAATAGATTGATTAAAAAATTAATCAATTTATTGATAAATAAATTAATCAATTTGTAGATTATAACTTATGGTTAGCTAGTTTGTTTTATTTCGGTCTTCTGTGAGATTTACCACAATAGTTTTAACTCGTTAGGTGAGAACCTGGTCTTGAAGAGTTTAGTTTTCCTTTCAACTATTGCTGCAAAGCTTTTTGATTAAGGTCGTCACGGACCCGAAATCGGGATGAAAGCAGCGTGCAGCCACGTAAATCTATATTTTCCCATTTTGTTATAAACTTGTCTTCTACTGAAATATACTTATAGATGCAATGATTAATAACTTTATTAATTAAATGAATAATAAATTAGTGCATTTATTGATTGAAAAAATAATGAATTTATTAATTAAAAAACTGATTACTTTACTGATTAAAAAGCCATTAATTTTTTAGTCAATAAAATTGATAAATATTTTTAATAAATTAATTAATCATAAGCTCATAATTTTTTTTTTCAAGATTTAATTAATTATTGAATAAAAATATTCGATATTTTGATTAATAAATAAATCAATTTATAAATCTAAACATAACAACTTATTTTTTAATAAATTAATTAAGTAATTAGCAAATTTATAAAGCCAAATGTGGTTCAATAAATAATTAAATTTATAGTTTATTAAATACATTAATTTATAGATTAATAACTGATTAAATTTATAGATTAATAAATAAATCAATTTTTAGATTACTAAATCAATCAACTTATGTGTTAATAAATTTATAGATTAATAAATTAATTAAATTATTGTTAATAAATAAAACAATTTACTGATTAAAGAACTAATCAATTTATTTATTACTCAAATTGATTTATTTATTTAATATTTGATAAATTATTCAATTTATTAGTTAATAATGTTGTTAATTTATTGATTTATGAATTTATTGATTCATTGATTGATAAATTAAACAATTTCTTGATTAAAATCATTTTTTATTTAATATCTTAATATTAATTATTGTTATTAACCAACTAATATTTAATAATTAATAACTAAAACAATATGCCGTTTAATGAATTAATCAATATATGCGAAAAATTGTTTATTTTAATTAATCAGTATAATAATTGGTAAATTAATCAAATTAATGGTTAATAAATAAATCAAGTTAATGTTAATAAATAAATTAGTTTAAATTAATAAGTTAATCAGTTTAATGATTAATAAATAAATCAGTTTAATGATAAATAAAAAATCAGTTAAATTGTTTCAATTTATTGATCTATAAATTAATTAAACAACTTAATTAGTTTGTTGCTTAATTAATCCATGAAGTTTTTGGCTAAAAAATTCATAAATATATTGCGCTTTGTCTTGCAATATTACGACGATCAATATTTTTTATAGGTTTCCGTTCAATATGTTGTGTTTTTGCAATCGGAATGGCAAATTTTGTATTCTATTCACCCTACGGTAGAGGGTAAAAAAAGATTTATTTTTATTGTAAATATAAGACCAAATTACAAGGGGTACTACAAGTAAAACAAAACTGCGAACAATCAGGAATACCGAAGATTTTTCCTCTTAAATTCTAATGAAATTATTTTATAAAATAAAATTAATTAAATATAATAACATTACTTTACTACATAAATTATTTACATTACTTACATTGCAATAATTACATAAATTAATGAATATTATATGATGAATTTATTCAATTAATAAATAGTTAAAATAATGAATTAATAATTTTATAAATTTGGTTACAACATTTTAATTTAATTACACAAATAAATGTTAGTAATGTAAACCTGTATTTAATTCAAATAATATTATTATTTTGTATATTAAATTACTTTTTTTTTTTTAAGTTCAATTAACTGATTTAAATTAATTAAATAATTAATTGATTACCTGTATGCTATTTTGTTCATCTCCTGTGCCCATTTGTACCACTTATCGGTACGGCAAGCTCGAATCTACAACGTAAACGTAATAAAAATGTTGTACAGCAACATTTTCTATCACAACTCGCCGTGAACGAACATTAAAAAACACGCAAAAAAGCTCCACAAGCAGCATGTGCTGCATACTTAATAATGGTCACCGCAAACAACTGTAGAGAAATACAGTAAACAAAAAAAGATCTGTCGCTATATGTAATTGAGAAAAGTCATCATAACCATCCATCCATCTATCCATCCACAAAATGTGGTAAACTGAGCCCGCCAACCAGCCTGCCTGCCTCACGGTTCGTATCAATCCGTATCACATTCATCAGAAGCGGCAGCAGCAACTGCAACATCAATAATGTGGAGGGCATTGCGCAAACATGGCACGTTGCTTGCAATTGTCAACGAGAGTGTGCGCAGCATAATTTTTTGCCGTCTGTCGTCGTCTTTCATTCGATTGCAATTTTGGTCACATTTGTTGAGTTTGTGCATCTGTTTGTGCAAACATTGTTGTTAAATACTTGTTTTTGAAATGTGAATTTCGATGCGAATTGATGCGGGTCTCGCTTGTCGCTTGGCTTGGCGTTCCAAGCAGTCGAGCCGTGCGTGCGTGTGCTACGCATGCGCTTGCGTCTGTGTGTCTTAACTGATTTTTGAAAGGCATAATAATTGTCATACTTTCGATATGTTAATTATGTGTGGATTTTGTGGCTATTTGCGTTTTTGGTGATTGGTATGATTAATTAATGGAGAGATAGTCTTTAGAGTTAGGCTGTAAAGAGCTTGGATGATATTTGGTATGTGTCGAAGTTTTTAAATTGAAAGGCATTCAATAAAGACAGCTCTAAAACTACTAATTGGCGTACGAGTATGTACTTTCTTTCACTTGTTATGAAGCGAAGTTGGAAAAATAAAGGCTTAACATTTTCTTTAAAAACAGTAATACTATTTATTTAAGTGCTTATACATATTTACAAAATTCTATTTTGAGTACATTTACCGTACGCCTTTCATGAACGCACTTCAAATGTTTCCAAATACGATATGTTTTCAATAATATTTATTAAAAAAGAGTACGCATATTTTAAAAACGAATACGTAATTCAATGAAAAACAATATTCAACCAAACATACATAATTGGAAAGTCATTTGGTCTTAAATACACAAAACAAACTTCCTATTTGTATACACAACTAAATTCATGTGTAAGTTTTAGAAATTTTAATTTAAAATTCTAAAGAACATTATGTAACATTTAATATATTTAAACTTTACAAAGAATACAATAAATATACATATTTTAATTAGTACCCTTATATTTTTATTATTTTTTTTAAACATATTTAGTTTACTATAATTAATTCCTACATCTATGCTGTAACTTCCTCTCGTGCAAACTTGAACGTTTTAAAAAAAATTAGGATTGAATGGTTCACAATATAAAACAAATGTACTGATGAGACGAAAAGTAGTTTCACTGTAAAAATTAATGTAAAAAAATGTTACGTAAGATCATTAGATCACAGCTGATTTAAATAATAAAATTCTATTATTCTGGTTATTTGTTCAAAATTTGCTATCTGAACTTAAATCGTTAATTCTTTTCATATTATTCTTTACTTATTCCGATTTTGTTTTTTTTTCATTACAGGTTAGTACATCCCTTCGAGCGGATCTTTTTAAATTCGTTTGGGTCTTTATAGTTTTTTACAAAATCGATCGATGACCTGAACAATGGACTGTGGTAAGAAAATTATAACAATGGACTGTGGTAAGAAAATTATAACATGATGAATTGTCATCTTCAAGTGTGTGTCATCTGAATGTGCTGCAATTAATCGTGTTTAAAAAACACGATATATTTGTCCGTCAAGATTCGTCTATGATTCTCAACCATAGCTAAAGTTCTGCTTTCTTAAACGCACCAAAAGTTCACCAGCTGCTCTGAACTAATTCGGGTTAAGCTCGAATATAAATTAATCAATCGAATTGAATTCTTTACACAACTTAACCATGTAGCAAACGAGTAAAAACTTAGTTAAGTTAAGACGAAATCGCGACTTCGCTATCGATGTTTAAAAAAATCGTGGCCCGTTTTTAAGCCTCATGGATTCGTTACGAATCATGCATTGTACTCATATGCATGCGCTACTTTTTTTGGATATTTCGATTTGTAGTCCATTTTTAGTTATTGGGCCGTATGGTCTAAAACATTTTTTACGATATTATACGAGTATTCGTCCTAACTGAAAGCCTAGTTTTAGTCATTGTTTGTCCACAAACATTAAAAAGTTCTTAAGCAAATAATCAAGAAACTGTACTTTTCTCCGAAATACTTTTAGACCCTTAAAGTGAAATTTTTTTCCCTGGTCCGATTTTGCTCATGTACAATACCCGATAAATACCTAAGGATTTGTTACAAAATTTGCTCTGTGTTTAGTACTTATATCACCATAGTCACCAATGGATACTTCGATTTGTAGTTGAAATTTAGTTTTAATCGCACGATTTAGCTGTTATTGGGCCGTATGAGCTTAAACGTCAAGGAATTATGCTCTGTTTAGGTATTACGTACACAAAAAAGTAAGAATTCGTAAGCAAATAATCCAAAAAAGTGCACTTTACTTCGTGATACTTTTAGACCCTTTTTTCCTGGTCCGATTTCGCCCTTTTACAATATTAAATCATCATGACAAATTTTAGAATTCTAGCTTAATTCGTTTGACCTTTATCGTGCTCTCAACAGTCACACGGAAGGTTTAGACATCAAACATTGCTAGATCATCTTAGAATTTTTCGACAATAAATATATATTTACTTGATAGGGTCAACGATCAATATTTCGAGCTGTTGCAAACAAAATAACCGATTAAAGAATATACTTCATCGGTGGAGATAAAGAATTACAATTATAACCAAAAAATCAATGAAATATATTTTTAATTAGAATATTCATACACTTTTCGTTTTGAAAATTTCTTAAATGTTTTCTAACTATCAGTTTGAGCTGATCTAAAATTCACTTATACTATTTTGTACACATGAAACCAATCCAAATTCGCTAATATGACCACTTGCTCTTTCACTTTTTTTTTAAAAGTTACGTATACTTTTAAAAAAAAGTGAAAGAACAAATGTTTTTATTTAGCAGGGTTCATTTTGAAAAAAATAATTAATTCGTTCTTTTTGCGATTTGAAGCCAACTTAAAAACATGTTTTTATATAGCAGGGTGTGTCATGTAAGACTGATTATTGGAAAAATAAATCTGGTCGATCGTTCTTGTATTTTTAACGGCTTGAAACCATCTAGAAAAACATATGTTTTTATATAGCATGGTGAGTCATGAAAGACAATTTGTTGGAAAACAAGTCTGGTCACTCATTCTTGTTTTTTATCGACTCGAAGCCAACTAGCAAAATATATATTTTTAAAAAGCAGGGTGTGTCATGTAAAACTGTTTGTTGGAAAAATAAGTCTAGTAACTCGTTTTTTTTGACTTGAAGCCAACTAGCTAACAGAGTTAAACTGCTTAACTAATTTCAATATTATGATTTCGGACATAGGCTGTTTTTATATGTTGGCACAGATGCGTATATACATAGTCACTGGCAACTAGCTAACAGAGTTAACAGAGTTAAACTGCTAGTTTAGTAACCTCAAGAGAACCCAGCTAATATTTCAATATTATGATTTCGGACATAGGATGTTTTTATATTTTGGCACAGATGCATATATACATATTCAATGTTAATGTTGACATAATGTTTTGTTAACATGGCATATCCAGACAAACAATATTTAAATCACAATATATTATGTTGGTAACCTTTTTCTTTACCTTTCTCCGCCTATAGCCATAACGCCATGTCATGCCACATTTTCACACGCTACTGTTCATGTGAGGCAAACTTAGCAAAATTGCCTCACCAGGTGGCAAACAATGAGCGAGGATTGTCATAAATCCTTGAATAAATTGTTTCTCTGCGAATGCAATCGCATTTAATATTTCATTCCAACCACCGCCAGCCTTTCAAACCACCATCACCGTTAACGATATGTAAACTTAATTTACATATCAACAATTCTGATAATATTTAAGCAAAAATTTATTATAGAAATTGCATTTTTATTGCTTGTATTAATGTTTTTTTTATATCAACACATACGACGACTATGAAGGCTTTTTGGTGCAAAAGACGGGCCAACTATTCGCAAAGAAAATCTCAATACAGTTGTTGACGTTTCACTGAATTATCGTGCATTGTGTGTGGGCTAAACAACAAAACATGATATTTATTGCCGGTGGTGGTGGCTTGTAAGGCAATAGCTGGTCTATTCTCGACTCTAGCTTGCTAAGGTCTATGGGTGTCTTTTTGTCTGACTACGGTACGTACTTGCGTCTGTCTGTCCGTCCCTCTACGAGTACTCTGCGTTAGTTTTGATTAGTTGCGACATTAAATGTTACGTTGAAAGCTCTCTAGCTCTGGACCCCCACTTGAGTTTCTATAGCAGCGGCAGTGAGGGATTGTTCTTTTGTTGGTTTATTTTCTTTGTAAAACAATTTGTGATTTTAGTTTTCCATGGCGGGGTTTTTTTGTTTGAAAAGGATGGGAAAATTGTTACGTAGCATTACTTGTAGGCGATCAATGTTTGTTATTTTTTGCTCTTTTCTTGAAAAGGGAGTGTTTAAGGAGTTCTTTAATTGATTTTTAGTGTTTTCAAAGGGTATCTTAAGTGGTGGGAATAGTTTGTTTTAACAAGAGGTTACTGAACTGCATGGAATTTAAGATCTTGTAACAGTTTTTCGTTGTGAAAGGGGAGCTTTAGTCAAACATTATTCCTTTTGTTTAGCTAAGTTCAAGAAACAATAAGTGAAGATTTAAGATATAAGCTGTCGTTTGGAAAATGGTTTATAAAACTCTAAAATGAAGAACTTTATACTCCTTATTTTTTTTGATGCTCTTATAATTTTGCCGATACTTTAAAACAAATTAATTCGAATAAAACAAACGAGCTAATCGTTTGTTTTATTTCAGTCTGTTGCTTTTACACATTGAACAGGGATTAACCGGCTCAAGACCTCTTGCTTCTATATTTAGAAGGCAAGTTTTTAACAAAATGGCAAAGTGACATAGATTTTCGTGGCTGCACACTGCTTTAATCATGATTTCGGGTTCGTGGCAACCCTCTGCAGGAAGCTTTGCTGCAATTGTTGAAAGTAAAACCGAAATCTATAAGGCCAGGATCTCCCCAAACGAATGAGAACTACTGTTGCAAACCCTTCTTTTCAAGTTTTCTTCACACAATTGCCCACGAAATTAAAACTAACTCTTACCACCTCGAATTTAGTTGTTGTTGTTTTTATTGGTTTATATTAGGGACTGGAATTCTATGCGCGGAATTCTAAATCGCGTTTTAAGCGCTTAAATATGCACTACAAAATCGAAAAATATACCCTTAATCTATTGTACTACAGGGTGATTCATTCACAACTGGACAAATTTCACCAGCGTCTTTCTTCGCTCATTTCATGAAAATATGTCCATCTACGACCTTGCCCGAAAATGCAAGGCGGGGTTTGAAAATTTTCGGATAGGAGGTCGGAAATTACTAGGGTGTTCGAATTTTTTTGGTTTTTTTTCATAAAAGATAGCCCTGCCTCTTACCTTTCCAAAATTACCTAAACTAAGCCCAGAGGTTAGGACCATTTGAATGAAATGCAAAATATTTTTTTGTTTTGGAAGCGAAATAACAGCACACTTTTATATGTCTTTGTAAAAATCCGACTACTTGTTCAGAACTTGGTAATTTTATCCTTCCTTAGTACCCTCCGACCACAAATACGAAAATTTTCAAACCGCTGCCATTTCGCCCCTTTCATTTTCGAAATAAGCCAAGGAAGACGCTAGTGAAATTTGTCCAGTCGTGAATGAATCACCCTGTATAAATACAAAAATTGAAAAACTTTCCATAAAGAAAAATAAATACGAACTAAAAATAAAAAAAAAATTATATCTATTTGTTTATTACCTACACGCAGAAAAAAGTATGGTTGGGGTAACAATATTCGAAGAGCATCATACTATTGTTGGTTATATGGTTGTGGCACAACAATATTATGATCATTACAACAATAGTATGGTTCACACACAACCATACTTTGATTCCCATAACAATATTATGGTCCTCACAGCAATAGAATTATTCACACACAACCATACTATGATCCCCACAACCATATTATTATTCACACTCAACCATACTATGATCCCCACAACCGTTTATAATCCTCACATCCAAAGAATGTTTCACATACAACCATGATACGCATCATCCTCACAACCATAGTATGACTTTCATACAACCATGCTATGATCCCCAAATTTTTTTGTAAAGATTGGGTTAAGTTGTTATTCAACAAAAGAGATATTTATTAAATAAGTTATGTAAAAATACATAAAAATCTTTATAAGGGGAGTGATTTAATTAACAGTAGAAACAATTCATTTATTAAAAATATTTCAGTTATACTAATCAGTATTTTGTTTTGAAAAAATTTAGTTCATATATAGAAACTACTTTTATTGCGTAAGATTCGTAAAAATAGCATTGTCATTTTGCCTATATGATTGCCGTAATCATGAAACAATACTTTTGTCCCACCAACCATATTTATATTGTTGCTACAACCATATTTTCATTTTTTAATTCGGCAGCAATGCTTTTGTTACATTTCAACAATATTAATATTGCCGCAATCATACTATTGTCTAAATTAAATTCAAAAAACAATACTAAGGTTGCGACAACCATACTTTTATTGCAGAGAACATATTATTGTTGCTGTGATCATATAGTAACCATATTTTTTTTCTCTGCGTGTAGCAACACAACGTTAAGTCTTTTCAGCAGACCTAATAAAAAAAATAAGAAAAAACATCACTCCCAAAGAAGCTTTCCCAAGTCAAGTGTTTTTTACATTATTGCAAAGAAGAAACATATCGTTCATCTTGTAAAATATTTTTGATTACATTAAAGACGATTAGCTGATTTTTTTGTTTATTTTTTATTGTGTAAAAATAACATTTTTCTCTCCAAAGGTTTTTTCAAAAAAAGGAAAAATGAATGTTTCGAAAACCCTCCTAGAATTACCTGAGATAAACGATTATTTAAGGAAAAACTTTGATTTTTAGATTTCATATGATGCAGCATCGTTATTCTCCGGTTCGATTTGATACATTTATTGGGTTAGTACCGAAAAATGAACTCCAATTGGGATACAATTTAGTTTAAGCAGAAAGGAAATTTACTCGTCTTTTCAGCTGCGTACCTAGAATTTTTCAATTATTCGGAAAAATTCGAGAAATTGGCATTATAGAGCTAAAAACATGGGACTTTTTGCACTAAATGTACTTAAATTTCCTTCAAAAGTGGAAAACCCTTTCACCATTCCAAATTGTTTTGGTTTAAAAAAGTTGTTTTGGTTCAATGTCATATTAAAGTATTTTCTAAAGTGATATTTTTGTAAGTGAATAGTTGACCTTTGGTGTTATTATCTTTTAAAACTATTTTTCATCTTGAGGTCATGTTTTTAAAGTCGATGTTATACGAGTATTTTTGGTTTAATTTTTATTTTTCCCAGGGTTGTCACTAAAAAAATACAAAACATGATTCATTCAATAAACAAAACATTAACGCAATATTTAAACAATAGTTACGATCGTTGCTATTTATATTTCGGGTCCTGACAATACTAGTGTTCCCAGATGCAAACTGGAACTTCCATTGGAAACTTTGATATTTTTTAGCATAACTTCACTTTTGTTTAAAGTCTCAGTCAAAAAATGGAATTCATCACAGCCAAAAAATGGAATTATCCCGTGAACATTTTCGTGTGATGATTTTTTACTATTTTCGGTTTAGGTTATCGAGACAAAAATGTTTAAATCAACTTGTTTCGACTTCTGGCGATCAAGCAACATCAAAAAGTTCAGTCTCGGACGCCGTTCGCTCTAGGATGAATTTCGTGAAGGACGTCCAACTTCGGTCACTTTACCAGAAACCATTGCTGTGCGTGAACTGATTAAGCAAAACCGACATGTGACATACGGTAGGCATCCTAGGACATTAGTATGACAAGCATCAATAAGATATTGCATGTTCATTTGGCCGTGAAAAAAATTTGTTCTCGTTGGGTCCCACATAATTTGAATGCTCAAAAAAAACGGAAAAGAAAGAAAGGAAATGAAAAAGTATAACTCCGGTAGCTCAAAGACAGTGTATAACATTGTCACAGGTGACAAATCACGGATCTATGCATATGAACCCGAAACAAAACAGCAATCGACCGTATAGGTCTTTCAAGACGAGCCAAATCCAACAAAAGTTGTTCGTGGAAGAAGTACATCGAAGCAAGTGATTGCGTTTTGTTTCGGTACAACCGGCCATGTTGTCACAGTGCCTTGAGTGGAACGTAGGACGGTCAATTCTGAGTGGTATACAACCATCTGTTTGCCAACAGTGTTCGAAGAAATGAGGAAAGATAATAAGAGAAGAATGCGAAACGATGAGATATTTAATCACTCAAGATGTCGAATTGATGGGCCATCTACCGTACAGCCCTGATTTGTGCCCTGAAAGTGCTTCGAAAATTGGTTTGTGTGCATGTAAAAGTGTATTGATCTTTAAGGAGAATATTTTGAAAAACAATCAAACCGTTTCTAATGCTAAATTATTGTGTGTTTATTGCTGGTCCCGAACTCTTTTTGTGTGTTTTATGAATAATTACACTCAAAAAAAAGTATAATTTTCTTTTAATCGGAAAATAAGGTAAGTAGTCAACTGGTGTTGATTGAGCTAATTTCTAAAATATACTCGATTACCTGATTTTTAATATCAATAGCTAAAATAGTCCGTGGCTACAATCGTTCTTCGAAAAAATTTGCTTTTTTCAAGAATTAAAAAATGACTGCATTAATGATTTCAGTGTTTCTGACATAGGCAGCGCAGCTTGAGAAGAAAACACTAAGTGATTGACAGCCTTTGAAATGAAACTAGCAAAACTAGCTTTCGGTGATTTCTAACACGCAACACTTAATTCTTAATTTTAAACCCTTTGCAAAAGTCCTGCATTTTTTGTTTTGTTTTGTTAGAAAGTCGTACAGTTGGATTCCGACTTGCTGGTGTTAAGTGCTATATTATCTGTTCTTTTCCATAACTGACCTCGTCATTATCTGAAGGAAATTGGATTTCTGGCTGATATCAGACGGAGGTTTGTGTATCTCCTTGAATACTGTTTGTCTTTAAAAATCCTTCAAAATTCAATGACTTTTTTGTTTTACAAATCGTTTAAATAAATTCATATCTCTGGCGAAACGAAAATGACAAGCACCCAAGGAAATCTCCCCCTGCCGGGTTTAATGTCAATTAAATGCAATAAAATAAATTACATTATTTAGACAAATTTATGTGTTCGGTAAATAAACAATTATGGCAAGCAAAAAACAGCAAACAAAACATAAAATTACAGTTTTATTGAAAAATTACGTTTTTCATTTAATTTTATGCCACTTTTTGTGTACTCGCGTACATGTGAGCCTCTGCGTGCAATTGTTTCTGAAATTATAATGTGTTCATTTTAATGATTGGGGGGCAAAAATACCAAAAAGTGGACCGCGGAAAGAGCAACCAAGCAGCCAGTAACCGCACTCAAAACGTCAACTCAAGTTAGGTTCAAGCCAAGAGTGGCTAGTGGTGGAAACGGTAACAGCCACAGCAGCGTCGGCTACAAATGAAATTGTTACACCCATAACGTTTATTGGCTAAATGACGGACTGACTGACTGCAAAATGTTTTTAATGTCTTACGGACTCATGTTGGCCAGGTCGTCGTTAGCCAGCCGCCTTCCTTAAAATCTCTCTGAGTTTTGTCGATTTGATTGCGCGACAGCGGTACGTTCAGACCGACAGCCAGTCAGTCGAACATGCGCTTTAGGCTCAAATGTCCATGAACATCAAAAAGACACGTTGTAAGCGGGCTGCTAAACACCGTTATGATAATAAGCTACGGCAACATAAGCATTGATTTTCTTTCCGTCGTCATTTTCTTTTTGTTTTGTTTTTTATATCATGGCTTGTTGCCCTCTTGTAACATGCTGCGAATGGCTGGCTGACTGACTGACTGACGGTGTTGTGTTTAAGTTAATTCTTTTCCTTATTATTTAGCCCAAAAACAATGGCATTAGAAGCAAAAAGTAAGGCATCCCAAACGAGGGCTCTATATTGAGAGGGTGAATGACAAACTGATCACAGTCCACAAAGAACAACTGACCCAAGAATTGTGAAACTTGGATGGGTAGGTGTAGGTCGAGATGTAGACGTTTACGGTTTTTTTTTTTTGTTATAGCCCCAAAAATCCATTTTTACGAACTAATTATTTTGTAAACATTTTATAACATTCGCTCCATTACTTTGGCAAAAAATGCGATTTATAAAGGGTCGTGACATTGACCGCATTTCCTCCAGGATGTGTTTCGATACATGCGAACATGGACCGATGATTGCGTGGCGGTGCCACGCAACCATCGGTCCATTACTTTGTCCAAAAATTGTATTTCTTAAAGGGAACGTGGCACCGACGGGCTGTGTTTCGATCCATGTAAAACTCATGTGTTCAAAATAACATTTTCATACCTCTAATATATAATAAGGTCGATAAAAAAGAGCCCAAATGACAAAATATCAAAATATGTGAAAGACAATTTTAAATAGACAGGATGATTATAGGAATAAAATGGTCAAAAAAAGGATTAAATATCGAATATCAGAATGACATAGAGGCAAAGTACGGGTAACCCTAACTTAGATTGGAACTACATTTTTTATTTATTGATTGTAGTAACAGATTGATGGTTATAAGAACTCTGAGAATACGGTTGTCATTACCACAAATATAAGGTCACTAGACCAAGTGATGGTTACATTTTATGTTCTCGGTTAACTGACCGAAATAAATATTTTTTTATTTAATTTTTATACTTTATATAACGATTTTAAAATATTAATTTTGAAAAAGAACGAAGAGGGCTAGTTTATCTTGAAAATACTCTGATTTAATTTAAGACTATATATATTTAACTAGAACAATTGAACCCATAAACGACCAATTTCATTAAAAAAGGGACACGCCCCGACTGAAATTAATTGGACAAATTTTTTTCACTTTTTCGAAAAAAGGACGAAAAGGACACCCCAATCTTAGAGATAGGATGTTAAAATGTGCTACGAAAATAAACGCCATACGATTTCACTTAAGTCATCTCATGACAAAAATTCGGTAAAAAGAAGGAAGAAGTTGGAAAAATCCCAACGAAACGTCAGATTGAAAGAATGAAATAACTACATTTTATTTTCATTAAAGATGAAAATGACCTTGAAAGTCCATTTAGGAAATCCTAAGAAAAACGAAAGAATAGTTACTACTTTTGTAAAATACAAAATTCTTTGGCCCATTTATGATTGCAACAGAAAGTATCCTTATCCAACCTAATTTTTTTTTTTTTTTTGTATGTTTATTTTATTTGATTTAAGAATGGCGTTGGTACTATAAATAAACAAAAAGTTGGAATATGTTAGAACTATATACTGCCCTTCGACGGGAACTCAACAATATTTAATATACGCAGTATTTATCTACTAAGACATTTTATAAGTCATATCTTTAGTATTTTTACATAATATTAACACATGTTTTATTATTATCCTCTATTTTATAATGAAAAATTGTGAAAAAAAACATCATTTAAGTAACTGTAATGAATAAAATAGTGTCAGTACGGTTAAAAGCAAAAAGTTTAGTGTGCAATCCACCAATACATATCTTTGTTTATTTTGTTTCTTTCAGAGCGATCTTTATCCGATACGCTAGTATCGAAGCGAAGTTCATTGTCAATGATTAAATTGACTCTGACAGCTTTTGTGTTAGCCCTTCTGTATAAATGATAAAAAATAGGTATACCTTCTGGATTTTGTATGAAACCGTTCTTGTCTAAATACAAGAAGGCCTCCGGTGGTACAAAACCAGTTTCTAACGTTAGCTTTATGTATGAATCGCTGGTATAATACGGAGCCATTATAAGATTGTTGGATATACATGCTGTAGCATTAACTATATGATTCCTGATAAGCTTAATAATGAAGTTGTCGATTCTGTTTATATTTGCATTATTGTATAGTATCTTATTGGATATATACTTGGTGTAATTACTGGGTGAGGTATAGAACTTCGAATTGAAATAAAACACAAGAAAATCGTTTTAATGTCCATCAATTTGGCTTTATTGGAAGGATAATTTTATGCCATTAATGTTTAAATATGATTTCGGGCATGTGGCTGCCGCGGCTGGCTCGAATAAAGCCAATTCTACAGGTCCAATTTTCAACCACTTTTTCGAGCATATGGGGCCGTATGTTGGCAATAACGCCACGAATGTTGGCTTCCAAGTCCCCTAACGTGTTTCTGGTTTGTTGGCGTAGACGAGCGACTTCACATATCCCCAAAGAAAATAATCCAATGGTCCATGTTAACCGATCCATGGTTAACCGAATTAATTGCTCTGATGGACGATTATGTCGACCATAAAATGGACGGAGCTTGCGGTGAACTTCGCGAACTGAACCATTACTTTCGAAATAAATTTGCACGATTTGCAAGCGTTGTTCTTTTGTCAACCTGTTCATGATGAAATGGCAAACCAAACTAAATATTAATCATTTGACAGCTGACAAAATGGCCGCCAGTTAAAAAAGTGATGCCAACTTTAAGTTCTATACCCCAATAAAAAACACCCCTTATAAGCATTTCTTTGTTCACTAAGTTTTGGATAATATTTTTAATTTTGCTAAGCTGAAATTAAGTTTATTTTACAACGTCATGATGCATAGGATGTTTCAATAAACAGTATTCAAAACTGTGAACACAAATCGGAAAGCAGTCATCCAGCAAAGAAAGGAGGTCTTATTCCTTATTTTTCAAAACTCCAAAATATTTTCGATTGCATCACTTGTTCTTATTACACCACCCTTCGTTCAACACACAAATGATAGTTTTTCTTGTGTACGATTTCAACTTAAACATACAAATTCTGTTTAAAATAGGTGTTGCCCGGACAGCAGCAGCATACTGAATCGGTCTGAAAACTGCTGATCAAAACGAAAAGAAGTTTATTTCCCCCCTTCTGCAAGCGAGGAAAAAACTCATTAGTTAGCCCGTGAGGTAAACACGATTTTTCGGTGGTTTTGGCATAATTTGAAAATTATGTTAAAATGTTCGAAATCGAACAAGGAAAACAGTGAAATCAACAACTAACGCTTGCTGTTTGATTACAACATGTTGTTGAATCCATGTTGTCCATATGAATGAAAAAGATACCACCAAAAAAAACATAAAGTGCATAATATTATCATATCATCTTAATCTTTCTCTACCCGATAAATGGTTTCTTACCAAAATTATATGTTAAAATCTAAAAAAGAAAACCAGAAAACACCAAAATTCAAAACGTTTATAAAACATCACACAAAAAATCATGCTGCAAACATCATCATAAAACAGGAAGTTGAACATTTTGCAGAGATTTGTGTGTTTGTTTCGGTTTTTTTCTACGGCGAGGAAAATATTCTCACACTAATTTTGAGCATTTAAAAAATTTATTTAAAGTCCGCACAAAAAATGGTTGTTTCTACGATTTTTTTGTTCTTTTATTGACGTTCCTACATCCAGCGATGCCATGCAATGCCATGCCAGGTATGCAAATTTAATTATTTATCTTGTACTTTTATATGCAAATTCATAATTATCATACTTTCAAACCGGCAAATGGCTTGCACATGATAACTTTATATGAGCGGCTACACTCGAAGAAAAATGTTCGTAGACAATATATTGAGAGTACATAAAAAGTTGGCAGAGGTTGAAGGCATAGTGGGGGAGGGATACTTTGGAAGAATAAATTGGGTATTTTGTGAAAAGAGAAGGTTGGGTTTTCAAGTTGTCTAATAAAAAAAGCAACTTTTTGTCGTTTGATCGGACTTACATATAGACTTACCCATAGACTTCGTTCTTAAAACTTAGCTGGCTAAAAGGGGCGTGGCTAGATTTCATATTAACCGCCGTTAAGTTAAAATATTAAATTCATAAACACTTATTTACAATACCATTGCCTACAGCATCTGAGTGCGCTTATGCAGATGACTTGCTCATCCTGATCAAAGGACAGTCTATTGTTGCTCTGCAGACTCAGAGGGGGCCATGCGTGTCGTGTCCGAGTGGGGTGAGAGTGTCGGAGTTAAAAAGAGCTGAAAGGCTAGTTATCAATGGCTCGCCTGCCTCTTATACCTGACATTAGTCTTAGGTGTGCAACTGGGGTTAAGTACTAGGGAAAAATTGATGATTGAGAGCATGGCATTTTTTGTCCATCTCACTCACGCGAAGAACAAGCTTTCTGTTGTTGTTGGCAAGGAAAAGCGCATTCTTAGGAGTGGCTTAAGCA
This sequence comes from Hydrotaea diabolus, assembly GCA_963513945.1. NCBI lineage: Eukaryota > Metazoa > Arthropoda > Insecta > Diptera > Muscidae > Hydrotaea > Hydrotaea diabolus. Next base: position 243,971,687 of record OY740716.1, on the reverse strand, counting down.
GTACTAAAAGGGCCGGGTCACGTATGAGTTAATACGTGACACGGATTTTGTAAAGGGACGTTCGGATACCGACATTGGTCTAAATCTGGGGTTCTTGATGGCCGGACATGGCTCTCTTAATGAGTTCTTTCATCGTAGGGGTCTCTCTGCGACTGCTGATTATGGGTGTGGTACAGGTGTTAAGGACTCGAAGCATGTCTAGTTGGTATGCCCGATATACAGCGGCTATGCCCATACTGTCGGCGAGTATGACTTCAGGCATTTCTTGGGGATTGAGAAGTTTGGGGGAGTTTGCTTGTGGGCTCTTCAGTAGGAGAAGACTCGCAGATTTTGGTTCAGCCATTCGGGGATGCGGCGTCGCACTGTCGCTCAATTCGGGGAGCCACGTGGTGCCTGTGGCGTAGTTAGATGGTCTTCGCTCCCAACCGAGGTAGTGACCATGCCGCGGTGCATGGAAAGGTACCCGCGGCTAGCAGCCAGCTGTATGCGAGACACAGGCGCATCGAATCCAAACGGTGTTTACAGTACCGTGAGTTTAGGCCAGCGTGGCAGGCAATCACACAAATCAAATTGCACTTCTGCCTGCAGCGCCTTTAATGACATTTCTTCGTTGGTGTAGAAATTACTCTTCTTGCTTTTGGAAAAAGCTGTGTGGTGGCTTAAGGTCGTCCAACTAAAACGCACGATGTTTAGCTCGTTTGTTTTATTGCGGTCTGTTGCTTTTACACATTGAACAGGGATTAAACCGGCTCAAGACCTCTTGCTTCTATATTTAAATAAAAGACAAGTTTTTAACAAATTGGCAAAGTGACATTGATTTTCGTGGCTGCACACTACTTTTATCATGATTTCGGGTCCGTAACAACCCTCTTCAGAAAGTCTTGCTGCAATTGTTGAAATTAAAACCGAACTCTATAAGGCCAGGCTCTCCCCAAACGAATGAGAACTACTGTTGTAAACCTAACTTTTCAAGTTTTCTTCACACAATTGTCCACGAAAATACAACTCACTCTTGCCACCTCTATAGAGACTCCCCATCGAGAGCACGATGTTAATTGTAAATAAAACAAAAGGTTTTCAGAGAATCATCGTAATAATTTTTATTATGACAATTATGTTTGAAACAAAATATCGGGCAAAAGCTCGCAAGGGCTTCGGTGGAGTGGTATACCAACGATGATCCATATTTTCAGTGACTCTGAGCCACATGGGAGGTTCAAAGTCACGAAATGTTTTTTTGATTTGAGCTGCCATCTTCATAAAAGACTTCAACAATCTTCACTTGCTGCTTAATTGTGTACTTCTCCATGGTTGAATTTGTCAACCACAGAAACAAAGAAATGTCAAATTAAGTTGTACAAAAAACTTGACCTTAAGGTGTGACCCACAATTAACATCGTGCGTTATGGTTGGACCACACTTTAGAATAACAAATTTAATCCTATGCCGAAAGATAAATTTAATCCTTTGCTAAAGGGTGTACAAATCACCCTTTTCTACCCCACCAAGCATTTCATTTCGAGTGTTTGATTCTATGCCCCGGTTGCAATGCCTCACTGTGTGTGTGTGGGGCATTTTAATTGAGTTTATTCGAACAATCAGCCAAACAACCGCAAGTCATTCATAACATTCGTGATCATTACGTTTATAATTCATCTGAACTTGTCCATGGCGTGTCGCATGTCCACGGTGTGTCTGCCGCATGTGGTATACCTCTCCATAATAGCGACTCACTGCAGAAGGCCCAGTCGACCCAGTCGGCACAACCGCCCAGTCAGCCCAACCAACCACCCAGCCATCAGTGTGTCGTTTTTCATTAGATTAAATAATTTAATTATTCAATTTAGATTTGCTCTTGTTTCTATTCTAAGTTTTGTTTTATGCTTGGCCACTTGCTCGGTGGCATTTATCGTCAATTGCATCTAAGAAAAAGACCTTGAATCTTTAGCCGCACACTGGCAAAAAGCAAGGCCGCCGCAACGTTGTTGAAGTGTAATGGGTTGAAGAGTGACAAAGATAAGTTAGAACCGGAATATGCCAATCATTACATCAATTAGAACTTAAGAATAAACTGAGCATTGGATAGACTAAATGGTGGTTTTGTTTTAGAAAAATTGAAAAGTGTAAGGCTTGATAAAAAGTATTGTTGTACTAAAGAAATCTTGTAAAATGTGAATGGTCGAAAAAGATAATTTGTATACATTCGATCAAAGTTTGGTTTGTTCACCATATCTTTCTGTTGGTTACACCGTGAAATATTGATCTGCGACTTTGTAATGTATATATACAATATTGAGCGTCTTAAAAATCTAAGACTAAAGTTCAAGTGGAAGTGGAAGGCAAACAGCGTTTGCTCTGGTGACTCTAAAGAGTTCAAATTACTCTTTTTCTTTTGAAGTGTCTTTTTTATATTGACTTTGAAGTTGAATCTGTTTGCAGCATTTTTTTAATATACAGTTCTAATACAGGGTGGTTCATTCACGACTAGACTAATTTTAGCAGGCTCATTTCATATTCATATTCATATTTTAAATATGTCCATCTACGACCAAAATAGCCCCACCTCTTATCTTTCCAAAATTACCTATAGGTATATATAAACGAGGCCCATATGTTATGACTATTTGAATGAAATGAATTTTTTTGTATTTATTTGCAAAAACAAATAAATGTGTACGAGTATGTTATTTCCAAAAAAAAATATACATTTCAGTCAAATAGTCATAATTTTTGAACGGTTGGACCTCTGGTCTTCGTTAAGATAAATTTGCAAAGGTAAAGACTATCTTTTATGAGAAAAAATCCGACCACTGGTTCAGAACTTAGCAATTTGAACGTAGTACTCTCCGACCACCAACCCGAAAATTGTTAAACCGCTGCCATTTCGCCCCTTTGCATGTTCGTTGATGGACATATTTTCATGAAATGAGCCAAGGAATACGCTGGTAAAAATTTGCCAAGTCATGAATGAATCACCCTGTATATTAACTCGATTTTTTTTAAATGAATGTAGGATCCATTTGAATGCAATTTCATCCAGACTTAACAGTAGTTTTTTCTAACTTAAGTCAGTAAGATTGATCTAGGCGCACACTAGAGCAGAGCTATGATAAATAGCCCATTATGACAAATATGTATATGGATCAAAAACATCGTTAAGTTCGGTCAAGCCGAACCTTATATACCCTACACCTTTTCTATGCTACTTACTTACTTAAGTCCCACAACATTCATAAAAGCCATATACTCGTACTCGTAAAGTCAGCGGCATTTACAATGTGGAAATCTACGCTGAAAAATTGTTAGATGTTGTTCTTACCCGGGCTTGAACTTGGGTTAACTGGCTTGATAGTGAGAGGCTTGACACTGAGAATTTTTGTATCGAGGTAAGGAAAAAAATTTAAATATATAGTAAAACACAAAATTAATCAAAATAAAGAAAGTAATAGAAATATATATAAAGGGTGATCCATCTAGGATATTTTTTCAGAACAAAAAAAAATTAAAAAATATAAATCAATTGTGGAATCATTATTGGTAATTTTAAATGACATTTTATGGCATTTATTTTTGAATATAATATCCTTCAAATGTTGGCCGCAACTACGCTTAGGGTTTCCATTCTGAGGGTCCAATATAGAATGATTCGTTCGAGCAGTTCGACCGATATGGCTTTAATGACACGGCTTTAATCGTTGTTGATTTGTAAGCATAGACTTTGAACCTTACGCAACCCCAAAGAAAAATGTCTAAAGGTGTTATATCACTCGATCTAGGCGGGCAACTCACTTGTCCAAAACGTGAAACTAGCTGCTTTTCGAAATGACCTCTCAATAGATCCATTGTATGAGCAGCTGTATAGCAAGTGGCACCGTCCTGTTGAAACCAAGTGTCGTCAAGATTACGAGCTTCAATTTCAGGTAGCATAAAGATCGATTCATGGCGCGATAGTGAGCACCACTCACGGTTACGTTCCATCATCTTTTTTGTAAAAGTATGCACCGATGATTCCACCAGATTATAAACCGCACCAAATCTTGGTTTTCTCTGGGTATACTGACACCTTTTGAACCTCTTCTTGTTGCTCTTCATCTCAAATGCTGCAATTTTGTTTATTGACTTTGCCGTATAACCAGAAATGGGCCTTATCATTGAACAAAATTTTGGTCGAACAGCGGGTCTTCCAGTTTCTCACCGAACACTTCTTTCCATAATACAGCTGCCAACATTTGTAGGTAATAATTTTTAAAAAATAAATGCCATAAAATGACCTATCAACTTACCAATAAAGATCCCACACTTAATTTGAATTTCTATTTTTTTCTGAAAAATACCTCTAGATGGATCACCCTATATATTCCCCTACAAGGTACAAAGCCCTAACTAATAAAAAATTTAAATGATTTTATTTTAATAATGTCGTGTTTCCATTTGAAACATGTTGCAATCAATAACAAATCTATATACTTATATTTATCAGTGAAAGAAATTACTTGAGGATAATTGTTATTTTTTTCCTTTCCTGAGTTTATTGTATGGTACAAGTATGAATTAGATACTCGTACTTTTACATTTTGGGAGTTCAAGCTCCAAAGTTTTTAATGCACAAATTTTGTGCTTGATTTTTAAAATACTAAAAGAAAAATCAATTACTTCTTGAGGAAACATAGCACGTACTTCATACTATTGTTGTGGGGATAATAGTATGGTTGAGCGTGTGGGGATCATAGTATGCTTGTGTGTGAGTCATACTATTGTTGTAAGGATAATACTTTTGTTGTGACACAACCATTTACCCAACAATTGTATGATGCTCTTAGAATATTGTCACCCCAACCTAATTTTTTTCGAGTAAAAAAGACTCCCAGAAGGCCTTGGTTTCGGTTTACGGTTTTTCCTGCCTTTTAGTGTTTAACCCCTTTTAGACTGGTATGCATCTCTGGACCTTATTTTAATCTTCTTAACAAATGCATGGTTTCTACGATTCTCAGCCAATTATTATACCCAATCTGTTAAAATGATCTTTATCTGACCGCTCACTAAACTAAAAAAACAATAAAATTTCCAACCCGGAATCGGCTGAAATAAAAAAAGATAAAAACATTTGTACAAAAACGAAACGACACTGAACAATGTTAAGACAATAACAATTATCGCAATAAATACAATAAATTCTGAAAAAATTACATTCATACATAAATTTCATGATAAGCACGCATTGCATTTTTGTTTGTTGTTTGTTTTTTGTACAATTTCGTATTTCGTACATTGACGAAAAAAAATAAGCGCTGAATTCATTCATTCATCAAAACATTCTTTTTTGTTGCGTTTTCATTCATTAATAATCCCATAAAAACAACTGTGGGGCTTTAACGGGCATTTATGCGAACAAAACATGCTAACATGATGACAACAGCAACAACAACAACAACCACAAAATGCGAACATATGCGAGTGAGGTTTTTTTGGCCGTGGGCCTGAATGGGACATGAACACTGGCTGGTTACACATGTCAAGCCAGTCGTAATACCCACAAATATCCCCTAGATATTGTGCCGCAAAATCAGAGCCACCATAATATTTCTTGTACTCGTATGTTAAATTAAATGTTTACTTTTGCAGAAAGTGGTGGTTTTGATGCGTAAACGAATTCGCTTATACGCTACACTGACGGAAAAGGGTACTTCAAACTGATGAGTGAGAGTGAGTGTAATTCATTAAAGCTAAGATGTATCTGATAGGAAAACTAGTAAAAAAGTCGGCCGTGCCCGCCTACATTATAGCCTGCATACCTGGATGTTCACCCAAACCCAACTGAAAATATGTTTTTGGACCCAATTTACCCAGATTTTAAAACTTATGCCATATTTAAATTTGTGAGAATATGTCATTGTTTTTAGTAAAATCGGTTAAATTTATATGCGGAAGCTATATCATAATCTAAAGAGATTTTCTCCAATTCCAACAGCAGCCGTCCTTGGCACGATAAATTACCTGTGCTAAACTTCATCAGGATTTGTTGTCCTTATAATATGTTTCTATGGCTTATAACATAAAGTTGGATGAACATATGTGTGGGAGCTTTATTAAAATCTCAACCGATTTTGTTCAATTTTAATACCGTTCTTCACCTTGGCAGCAAGATTGGATGTATGATGTGGCTTTAAGGCCTGAAAACAGAAACATCGGATGAACATTTATGTTGGATATATGTCTAAATCTGAACCGATTTTAGTCAACTTTAATAACATTCTTCCTTTATTGTTAGTACGAGAAAATTCCATTTTTGCTTTTAAAATTTATTTTACAAAATTTATTTGAAAATCACCGCTTAACACTCATTTTAATAATTTTCCCATGCAGAACAATGGTTATATATAGGATCGGAATTATATGTGAGTGCGTATACTTTGCCGTGAGTCTAAAAATAATTATCTTAATGGACCACTGATTTTGCAAGGAAATCCTTAGATTTGCTAGAGTATATTTTCGCAAATTCTACCAAAAATTAGTTTTTTTGATAAGAAATTTTGATTTTGTGCATAGTTTGTTAAAAAAAAGTATTTTTAATGCTTAAAATAACAACATCCAGAATAACTAAAAAAACACACATTTCCGTCTCGTTAAAAAAAATAAGTCAATAAGATACAATAATGAAGTTGCTTATTTAAATTTATAATGATAGTCTATAAATTTAAATAAGCAACGCTTTCAAAAATGTTTAGGCTAGAATTACAAGTTGTAGATTTACAAGGCAGTCAATTACAAAACGAGATATTTTTTTCGATTTAAAAATGATTAATCTTTATATTTAAAAGCATTACAGCATTATTGGGCTTAAAATTATATACCAACTCCGTGATGTTTTAATAAACAATTCTAGATACACGAAGTTTGAGCAAATTGCAGGTGTTCTCGATATTTAACCTTAATTCCCACAACATCCCATTAAATAACAAGAGAAAAGTTTTCTCAAATCAGTGGTGAGCTGTTCACCATATAATTGTTATTCTCACTGACCGGTACCTGCTGTTTAACGCTGGCTCCGAACGGGAAAAGCAATTTATAGAAACGTTTTTACATGGTGTTTTGTGGCTGCAAGACTTTTTGCAGTCAAATTTGCTAACAACAAAAAAAGCCGAATAAAATTTCAAGTAATATGACACGGTCAACAATGTCAACCTTTTTATTGATATGTATGCGAACGAATGAGAAATAGAAAATTTGCAACTGCACAGCAAAGCAAAGAAAAAATAAGAATTTGGAAATTTGGCAAACTAACATAATAAAAAATAGAAAAGAGCAGATGCACACACACTCGCATCCATACGTACATGACTCCCTTTTGTTTAAAATTGCTGACAATATAACCAATAGATAGAGAGACCATAAAGCGAGGGCGAGAATTAAAAATGAGAGTGAGAGTAAATAACAAAATAACTTCTTTCTTTTGATCATAAATAAATGTATGTATGTAGGCAAGTGTGCGAGCATATACAAAATTAAATGCAGCTAGAATCGAAACGTTTGTATGTACAAGCGAAAAGAAGAATAGGGAAATATTTAAATTAGGCTGTTGCCCTTGAAAACGAGCACAGGGCCGGACCTGCGGTTAACATCCTCCCCCCGTTGGAAGATTACAGCTTTCAACAGAACCATCAACTGGCAAAACTGCTACCTTTGAAACAGCACGCTTGACCACTCCATTACTTGTTCGAACTATTACGACACGGACAACACCGTCATTACCACATACAACATCAGTCACTCGACCCATTTGCCACTTAAGGGGGGGAAGGTTTTCATCTTTCAAGACGACCAGAGCACCACACGTGATGTTTTTGCATTGCTCACGCCACTTCGAACGCTCTTGCAAAAGCGATAAATAAGATGTACTCCACTTTTTCCAAAAAATTTGTTGCATATGGCACACCCGCTGCCATCGACTAAGGCGGCCTATGTTAACATCGGTGATATCGGGCTCCAGTATGGCTATTAATGGACCACCAACTAAAAAATGACCGGGGGTCAATACATCAAGATCATCAGGATCCTCAGATATCGGGCACAGAGGACGAGAATTCAAAATTGCAGATATTTCACATGTCAATGTTCGTAGCTCATCGAAAGTTAACTGGCTAAGTCCAACTGCGCGATAAAAATGGAATTTCGCAGACTTTACCGCCGCCTCCCACAACCCTCCAAAATGAGGAGATCTGGGCGGAATAAATTTCCATTCTATGCCATCTTCAAGAGCCTTCAGTTGAATTGCTTGCTGGTGGGATTGACTGAAGAACAACTGTTTTAATTCGGATAACTCGTTCTTGGCGCCCACAAAATTTGTCGCATTGTCCGACCAAATTGTTTTAGGCTTACCCCTTGTGGCAATAAAACGGCGAAGCGCAGACAAAAACGACTGTGTAGATAAATCCTGCACTACCTCAAGATGCGAGGCCTTCGTTGAAAAACATATAAAAACTGAGATGTAGCATTTTACTGGAGGTCGATTTCTCACATCGGATTTATAATAGAACGGTCCACAAAAATCGATACCAGTGGTGTGGAAGGCTTTATTTGGTCTTACTCGGTCGGAAGGCAAGTTACCCATGATGTGTTGACTTATCCTTGGCTTCATTTTAAAACATAGCAGGCATTTCGAGATTATGGAGCTTATCAGCTTACGACCCCCTATTGGCCAGTATCGCTGGCGAATTGAGGCTAATAAACTCTGTGCGCCTGCATGCATTAACTTCTCATGAAAGTGCAGCACCATAGATGTAGTAAATGGGTGATCTTTAGGTAAAATTATAGGGTGCCGGGCATCATAATCCAAATAGGAATTTTCAAGTCGACCACCTACTCGAATCAAGCCAAACGAGTCAAGAACTGGTGACAAAGAGTGAAGCTTGCTCGAGGGTAAAATATGCTCTTGCGACTGCAAGGCCTTAAGTTCTGTGGCAAAAAACACCAATTGAATGTTTCTTATTAAAAGATGAGTTCCGTTGTTGATGTCATCTGCTGTTATATCTTTAAAAGGCTTTCTCCATTTGAAGTGAATAAAGATTTGGTAAACATAGGCAAATATACGTTGAATTTTCGTAAAAGAATTGTGATACTTACACTGTATACACAAGTCAGTCTTCGTTGACGAAACCAAAATGGTTTTGCGACGCTCTGGCAGCTCAACCTCAAATTCCAAATTTCTGGGCCACATTGACGGATCAGCAGACAAAAATTCAGGCCCACCACGCCAGAGGGTCGAACAAAGAAGCTCCTCAGGGGTTGCACCTCTCGATAAAATGTCTGCCGGATTTAGATTTGTTGGTACATAATGCCACGGCACCTGATGTGTAAGCGATTGTATGCACGCAACTCGGTTTGATACATAAACGTTAAAATTTGAAGGCTCTTCTCGTAACCACGACAGCACAACCATGGAATCTGACCAGCAATGTATTTCGCAATTGGGTGGTAGATCCTTTCTGATGACATCAATGAGCTCAGCCAAAAGAGCCGCAGCGGACAGTTCCAGTTTAGGCACAGTAAGAGATTTTAACGGAGATACTCTCGATTTAGAGCATAATAATGTTGTTTTCACAATAGCTCCTAGTTCACTTCTCACGTAGATACAAGCACCATAAGCCGACAAACTGGCATCACAAAAGGCATGGATTTGAATGTTGGATTTTGCCATAGAAACAAAGCGAGGAAAAGCAAAATTATGAACGGCGGAGAACTTGGAAATATATTCGAGCCATGACGTGTGTAGCGACTGCGGCAAACTTTCATCCCATTGCAACTGTATTTTCCACAAATGCTGCATGAAGATTTTCGCCTTTGTTATGACTGGGCCAATTAAACCAAGAGGATCATATAGTCGAGCAATTGACGACAAAACTGCTCGTTTAGTGACTACCTTACCAGTATCAGCATGTGCACAGGAGAAAATAAAATTGTCACTTTTAGGGTCCCAAACCAGTCCAAGGGTTTTTGTGACGTCAGTTCCATCATGAAATTTAAGCATCTTCTCGCACTGCTCAGAAGGCAAATCACTTAGCACGTCCGATACGTTAGAACACCATTTGCGAATAACAAAATCACCCTTTTGCAGTAATGCTGAGACTTGTTGTCTTATTGCCAGAACCTCATCAATAGAGCTACCTCCAGATATCAAATCGTCGACATAGAAGTCACGGCGAATAATTTTTGCACCCAAGGGGAAACTTGACTCTTCATCAGCTGCCAGCTGGTGCATAGTTCGAATTGCCAAAAATGCTGCTGGCTTGGTGCCATATGTAACGGTGTTTAGTTTGTAAGTTTGAACATCTTCACTCTCATTTTCCCTCCACAGAATGCATTGCAAATAGTCGTCAGGGTGAGAAACTCGTACGCACCTGTACATTTTGCATATATCGCCACTGAGTGCCACTTTGTAGAAACGATACCGCAAAAGTGTATTAAAAAGCTTTGGTTGTATGCTCGGGCCAGCACATAAAATATCATTAAGGGACAAACCGCTTGTTGTTTTTGCCGAGCCATCAAAAACAACCCTCAGCTTTGTTGACGTACTGTCCTGCTTATGTACACAGTGGTGGGGTAAAAAATATTTCTTTGGAGATTGTTGAGAAGAAATTAGTGACATGTGATTTAGTTCGGCATACTCACTCATAAACTCAGTATATGCAGCCTTAATTTCTGGATACCGCTTAAATTTTTTCTCCAGTCCCTTGAATCGTTGCAAGGCACGATCATAAGACTCGCCAAGAGAATGCTTGCCACGCCCCTCCACTTGAGGCAATCGCACTGAATATGCACCCGAAGTCAAACGAACAACATGCTTCGAAAAATGACTTTCACAAAAGGCATCCTCAGCTGATAACGATAAACAGCCTTCGAAATCATTTTCAACTTCCCAAAATTTTTTTAAAATAGTTTCCAAACTATCTTCCTCTTCTTCCTTGGATGAGACAAGCAAGGAACAGGAATGGCGACCGCGAACACCACCGCCAGCAACAACCCAGCCAAACAGGGTTTTTTGTAAAATAGGTAAATTTTCAGCCAGTTTAATTTGCCCAACTGACATAAGCTCAAAAAATAGCTCGGCTCCAATCAAAATATCAATTCTGCCACATTTGTCGAACGAGAGATCTGCGAGCCTAATATTATTTGGAATATTCCAATCCGATGAATTGATACTAATGTTGGGCTGATAATCAGTTATGGAAGGTACAACCATGGCTGCAAACGAAGTCGAATAATCACCTTGACGAGATTTGATGTCAATATCAACGGATTTATTTATTACAAGGCTTCCATCCCCGATACCGGAAACTGTAGCGCAGACCTTATTGTATTTCAACTGCAGACTATTCACGAGATTGCTGGATATTAAATGAAGCTGCGATGCCGAATCCAAAATCGCACGGCAGGGCACAAAAACTCCAATACGATTTTTTACTAAAATTATTGCGGTGGCCAGCAATACAGTTACAACTGAAGATTTGCGACTTTCTGGTGCTAATGTTGAAGTAACTAGTACAGCTTGAGATGTTGGCAACCCTGGCTGTTCCTCTGGCGACGATAAAACTTCACCTTCCATATGCAGCAATGTATGATGTCTGGATGAACATTTACGGCAGTCTCCAGATGCACAATTTTTCATCATATGACCCTTTTTCAGGCAGTTTAAACACAACCTTAATTTTTTGGCCTCCTTGAAACGCAGTGACGGAGAGAGATTGGCGAAGCGTGGACAGCTTGTTATGAAATGCTCACACGAATCACAAAACACACATAAACTGGACGCAGCTGCAGAAGAGACATGTACATGGCGATAGTCCTGTTTGCAATTCTTGGAAACTTGCCGGTTTTGAAATTTGGAGACCATAGAATTTTCTAAATTTTCTAGCATTCTAGAACGACGTTCTAAAAATGCAGACATTGAGCTCCATGTTGGGATTTCATTTATCGGCAAATTTTCCTCCCACTTCGACTGCGATTTTGCATCTAGTTTTGAGGTGACTAAGAAAATTAAAAATCCATCTGAAATCTGTTCTTTGGTTCCAATCGTTTGCAAAGCGCGCAAATGAGCGTTCATTTTGTCACTTAAACGGCGCAGCCCAACAGCAGAACCGTTTTCAACCGTATCCAAAGCAAAAACTTCCTTTATGTGACTCTGGAAATTAAGCAGCTTGTTATCGAACCGATTTTTTAACAAGCTTAATGCCTCCTTATAATTTGCATCGTTGAGCTCCAAAGATGCTATGGTATCCAGAGCTGCTTCTCCTAAGCTGGCACGAAGGTAATGAAACTTTTCAAGTCCACTTAATTCGCTGTTGTCATGTATGACGGTTGAAAACAAACCAAAAAAATTTGGCCACTCGGCATAGGAGCCACAAAATTTAGGCAACTGAATTTCTGGCACTCTTGTTCTTTGCAACATTGACGTGTTCGAAGATGACCGCTCATGTTCGTGCAGCAGCGTTGATGATCGTTGGTTCAAATCGAACGTTCGGTTCGCAGCCATTTGTCGTTTCAATTTGGCTTTCACATCGAAATATAAGGTCACAAAACTCATTCGATCACCACAATCGCTAGTTTCACTTTCCTCCAGGACTGATTGAGCGCTTTCATATGTTTTGTTGACATTTTCAATATAGTCCAACCGAACAGACAATGCTGCACCATCAAACTCCCTTAGCGCCTCCTCAGTAAGGCTATTGTTCAACCCTTCCAGCTGCTTGACCATTGCTGCAACCTTTGCCTTAAATGGCAACAAATCCATGGTGCTTTCATCATTCATAGTGTCGATTTGCTTATTATGCCACACTGCTCAATAAAAAACAAACGCTTGCAAACCAGCTTGCAACAAATAACTGCGAAACAAAATATCCGATTTGATATTTATTAGCAATACGTGATTTCATATCACGTCGGGGTCACCAATGTTTTGTGGCTGCAAGACTTTTTGCAGTCAAATTTGCTAACAACAAAAAAAGCCGAATAAAATTTCAAGTAATATGACACGGTCAACAATGTCAACCTTTTTATTGATATGTATGCGAACGAATGAGAAATAGAAAATTTGCAACTGCACAGCAAAGCAAAGAAAAAATAAGAATTTGGAAATTTGGCAAACTAACATAATAAAAAATAGAAAAGAGCAGATGCACACACACTCGCATCCATACGTACATGACTCCCTTTTGTTTAAAATTGCTGACAATATAACCAATAGATAGAGAGACCATAAAGCGAGGGCGAGAATTAAAAATGAGAGTGAGAGTAAATAACAAAATAACTTCTTTCTTTTGATCATAAATAAATGTATGTATGTAGGCAAGTGTGCGAGCATATACAAAATTAAATGCAGCTAGAATCGAAACGTTTGTATGTACAAGCGAAAAGAAGAATAGGGAAATATTTAAATTAGGCTGTTGCCCTTGAAAACGAGCACAGGGCCGGACCTGCGGTTAACACATGGCTTAGAGATAAATCTCTTACTCGTTAAGTCGCCGGCAATTACGAGGTGGAAACTAGCCGTTAAAAAATATTAGATAATCTTACCAGAATTTTTTTTAACGTGGGTTTATTGGCATGATAGTGGTGCACACTTCCATCTCGATATTAGTGCGGAAAATAGCATTTAATAAGCTAGCTTTCTTTAAAAAAAGGACCTAGTTTTCCGTCTTAAAAATCAAAAAAACGTATTTTCTAAGTTTAAGTTTTTCGATCACTCATTGGGCAATCTATGCAACTGAAAGAATCTTAATTTTATGGCTTTTGTTATTAAAACTGCTGAAGCCCCTTTACATTTAGCTTTAAATTATAAATTAATTTAAAGAAAGAAACTATGTGATTTCTTTTTTATTTTTAGTGCATATTTAGATTACACAGTACAACAGCCAGTCTGGGTGGTGAGAAATTCCAAGTCAGGGTGATGGTACTAAAATTTTTTTTTTTTAAAACATATAAATACCAAACGGAAAAACGTGTAGAGTCTTATAACTTTCACGTAATGTCACATAACCTATAAACAAAATGCGACATAGATCATAGAAATCGATTAACGCGTTCTGCTTTTATTTACAATTAAGTAACTTCACTTAATTGTAAATAAAAGCAGAACACGTTAATCGATTTCTATGATCTATGTCGCATTTTGTTTATAGGTTATGTGACTTTACGTGAAAGTTATAAGACTCTACACGTTTTTCCGTTTGGGATTTATATGTTTAAAAAATTTTTTGGCAAAATTTTCTTCATAAATTTATTTCTAATTGCAAAAATGTTGATTTGGTAGAGAAATAGTATATTGATGCATTAAAGAAAATGTAATTATTAATTTTTCTCAATTTATTTCAGCAAAATCGAACTAGTCGTTCTCGAGTTATGTCAATCTACGTTTTTGCCAACATTTTACAACTAAGCGAAAAAACATCAAGATAAGGAAAAAATGTAAAAGGTCATAAAAAAACTGGCACATACGAACGCAAAACCCTTTGAGGGTTTTAATATACTGACCTAGTACCATCACCCTGACTTGGAATTTCTCACCCCCCAGACAATAACCCCAAAAATGTTCCACAGTGTTATTTGCGCATATTCTTTAAATATTTTAAAGCATGTTTTAGGGCATATTTTTCAATTTTATAATATATATTTAAGCGCTTTAAACCTGTTTTTAGTGCATATAATTCCGATCCATAGTTATTTTTAACTTTCAGCATAAATAAGACTGTTGCCAGGCACAATTGTTACATATTTTAACGACTTCAAACAGTACACCTTTTTGACAGCTTTTCAGCAGCTCACGAGAACGTTACCTTACCTTAGCTAAAACTGACATTACCAGATTTTGTTGTAGACTTCATTTTATTGTTTATTTGCGTTTTTTGACGTCAATTTACATGAAAGTACGATTTTGTTTTTCTCATTAATTTTAATGTTTGCAATTTCCATTTTTGTTTTTAAAAATTATTTTACCAAATTTTATTGAAAATCGCCGTTTATCAACCTTTTGAGCATTTTCCAATGCAGAACAATGGTTATGTAAATGTGACGCGCAAAATAGAAAGGGACCTAAGGTTAAAAACCAGTTTTGTTCAGGAGAGCCATTTTAAAGATTAGGTCAATTTCTTCTTCATAAACGGGAACACTTTTGGGTCATGGGATCGGTCTCAATCGATGCTCAAATGTTGTCCACATCAAAAAAAATGTGAAAAGTTGATGAAAACTTTTGTTCAGGAGAGCCATTTTAAAGATTAGGCCCCTTTCTATTTGCGCTTAGAATCATTGACTTCACTTTCATAAAACGCGCATATCTCTGGGAGGGAACACTTTTGAGGTATGGGATCGGTCTCATTCGATGCTCAGATGTTTTCCACATCAAAAAAAGAAAAATAATGAAAATTGATTTTTTTACCCTTAGGCCCCTTTCTCTATGCGCTGTCACATATTATTCAGCATTAAATAGGCAATGTTGCCAGACAGTGTTTTTTTAAACTTTAACGACATTACTTTTTTCACAGCTTTTCAGTAGGAACAGGAAACATTTTCACAGGAATCCTCGGACTAAGTGCCAACCTTTACGATTAAATTGCCACAATGTGGTTAAATATGACAACGCTATTACTTATTGTTACCACATTTGAAATTATATTTATGTATTTTTTAAATTTGCGCGAGAATCTATTCGAGAGAAAATTTTTAGAAAACATTTAAATAAATAAAATTACTCTTATGTGGCCATTTGATCATAGAACAGTGAATAGGCGTCTTCCCGTGGTACTTGCTTATTAAATAGTCCCTACGGCGATAACTTCAAAACTTTACAAAACATTTTTGAATTTTCTTTGTGTACACGAACTGATTGGCTCTAAGAACAATAGACCCTCTGATTTAAAAAAAAATTTAATTTGAAGAAAAAATTCGCTAAAGGTTATTCTTGAATAACTTTTTCCCAAAAATTTTAATTATTTAGAATAAACGGGTTTCAAACAAATAGTCTTTAGTTTTCTGTCACCAAAATCATGTTTATATTCCTCTCCGATGGTGAGAAGTTATTGCGACCACCTAAGTGAGTTGCCAATAGAACAGGGTCAATATAATTTTTTGATCTAGTCTATGTGCGTGAGGGACTGAGAATACACTTAGAGTAAAAACTGAACAACGAAGAAGTGTTGAGATAGGGGTCTTTTATACAAAAACTGCCATATATAAATACTAATTTTACTTGCTATCAGTAAGTACTTATTTTGGGTTTAAAATAATGCATAGGGTAATGACAGGTCATTGCCTGGTAATGTAAATTGTAATGAGTAAACTTTCTCAGTTTTTGCTGGAAAGTAATGTTAGTTGTTGCGACCAATAGTAAGCAGCCCAGAAATAAGTCTGGCCTGTAGTTGATACTTATGGGTTCGAGCTGTGAGTAGGTCATCCTCTGATGCACTAAATACATTTTTTCCATCGATACTTTGTCGACTTTTTCTAATTTATTTATTGAAAACAATAGTAAAGGGGAAACCATATCTTATTTTCCAGCTTCTCAGTAAGCTGAAATATTTAACATCAGATTTTATTGCTTTGAAATCCGATTATGAAAATTTATCAAACTAAAATCAAAGGCAGTTCATAAACTGATCATATTGGCACTATGGGTTAATAAAGCTATTCCCATCAGTCACAAATGCCAGGATAAACTAAGCATGCCATTCATCCCCTACGGGGGCATACGTACGACATAAAAATGGGTGCATTTAAAAATCAATAGTGAGTAAATTATGTGTGAGTGCATAAATTGAGTAGAGGAAAAAATCTAAACATATGTACAGAAGGCTAGACTAGACACTACTGCTTCTCGGAGTCCACATGCATCGCTGACACACTAAACGACTTTGACTCACAGATTGACTTACTGACTGAGTGACTGACTGCGTGGCTGACTGGTTGGTTGCCCGCAAGAGTGACTGACAAAACTGCCTTAAGCATACGAATACGGCCATATTTTTTGTTTATTCCAATTGAACATAATGGCTATAGGAATCAATGTGTTCTCTGAATTGAATATGCCCCCGATGGACGGACAAACGTGGTAGAGGTAGTGATGGTAGCAGTAATCAATTGGCAAGTTGCTTGTTGATGGCTGATTTTGTGGCTTTTTTTCTGCTTACGATTTCCTAACAACAACTGGCAAACACATTTTGGCCAACACATACGAGTAACAACAAATATTTCTCCGTGTGGCAATGTTCGAAAAATATGTGTTAGTTAGCAAATTGCAATTGTGAATTATTGAATTATTTTGCAAAGAAATATTCAATAAATTATGACTGGGTAGTGTTTGAGGGATCATGTGGACGCTGAATGCAAACACAATTTCGAATGTTACTGACGGTTGTTTGTCTAATGTTGTTTAGACAAAAACTTTGTTCAGATGAGCAATTCCATGCAGAAAATCCATACAAAGCATTTCGGATTTCGGTAATTTTGTTGATCATTGTAAAACTTGTACGAACTTTCAAAAAAGCTAAAAACAACAAACACAGAAAATCACTTATTTTGATTAAAATCAAAACCGTTTTTGTCATCAAGGGATGCATGCGGGATAATCCACAACGATTACTTTCAAATGGAAAAAACAATAAACGGCGAATATTAGGCCAACTTATTGCAACGATTAAAAGAGGATTTAAAAAACCCTATTAAAAAAAAGCTAAAAACAACATACATAGAAAATTGCTAATTTTGTTATTTTTTTTAACCAAAATCATTGTTTGTCATCTTTTACTTCTGGTTTGTTCGATACGACATTTTAAATACCACTAAACCGTCATATACGAGGGTTGCTATATATTTTTCTGGCCTAGGCAACACTAAGTATTGCCTTGCGCAATCTGACATTTCCATTGGAAAGTTTGACATTTTTTAGCATAAACGTTTTCTCAGAACGTTTTGACGTACGACCATCATTTGTGTTGTTTAAAGTGACTTGAAAAAATCAATTTGACAAAAAAATGGAATTAACTCGTGAACATTTTCGTGCTATCATTTTTCACAACTTTCGACTACAGGAGTGCATCGATGAACTTAAATCTTTATATGGCAATGAAGCACCATCCTATAGCACTGTGAAAAACTGGTTTAATGAATTTAATCGTGGCCGACGCTTGCTCAAAGACGAAGGTCATCCAAAAACGGCCGTTGTGCCTGATGCCGTGCGTGAACTGATAATGCAAGATCGTCATGTGACATACCGTGAGAAAGAGGTATCCTTAGGCATTTCTTCCACCTGCCTAAACTCGATATTGCATGAACACCTGGCCGTAAAAAAAGTTTGTTCTCGTTGGATCCCGTACAATTTGACAATCGCTCAAAAAAAGGCTCGTGTCGATTGGTGCAAAGAAATTTTGAAAAATTACGATCGCGGTGCTTCAAAGGAAGTTTATAAGATCGTCACAGATGACGAATCATGGATCTATGCGTATGAGCCCGAAACAATACAGCAATCGACCGTGTGGGTCTTCGAAGACTAGCCAAATCCAACGAATGTTGTTCTTCGGCAAAACTGGTCTTGTGGCGACTGTTCCGCTTGAGCAACGTAGGAGGTCAATTCTGAGTGGTACAAAATAATTTGTTTGCCTTAAGTCTTCGGAGTATTTAAAAAACGAACAAGAGAAGGAGAATTATTGTGCACCATGACAATGCGAGCTCTCATCGGCTCATCATCATCGGCTTTAACCAGCTCCTTTTTGTCCACTTTAAAACATTCCATTGTTTTTCTCCCAGTTTTTGCTAAAAAAAAATCAAGACACCCTTTTCTCTAAATTCGAGTTTGCTATTGCAAGCAGCAGGCTTTGCTAAACATATAAATTTGTTGAGTTAATACCTTTTTGTCGAACAGTGCAATGAAGAACATACAAATTCTTATACCAGCAAAACGCCTTTGACTTTCCCCATAAATTGAAGGGAGCTATTAAG
Source organism: Hydrotaea diabolus (assembly GCA_963513945.1). Lineage (NCBI taxonomy): Eukaryota > Metazoa > Arthropoda > Insecta > Diptera > Muscidae > Hydrotaea > Hydrotaea diabolus. The sequence continues at coordinate 243,952,709 of OY740716.1, read as the reverse complement.
AACTGTGAACCAAAAATCCTTGTTTCCTGACATTCCAAAATTTTATAATTTTTATTGGGTGGTTTGGGTTGTAAAATGGAAGCCTAGGGATATAAATCAAAGCGACTTTAATATTTTTAGACGCTCTTAATATATAAGTGAATAAAAAAAATAATTTTCTCATGCATATTATTCGAAAATTCTTGTAGTAAATCGTGTAAAGTAAAAAATCGTCGTAATATTATTTTTATATGGATTAATGTGAAATAAAAATAATCCTTAAAAAACTATATTTGGAAAATTTTGCATATATAAAACCACGTTTTTTTCAATGAAAGACATTTATTCAGCATTCAATTTTGCTAAAACACTCAAAGAATTTTTTTAGCAAATTTTAAACTTTAATCCTATTTAAATAACTTAAACTAAAATTTTACTATTTTTCGTCCAAATTTTAGAATTTTAGATCCAAAAATTCTTTTCTAAAGGTTCGGATACTTGGTATGTTGCACCAATACTACAGTTCCAATAACTGAAAATTAAAAAGCACCAAATAACATTTGATTGTACTGATGGAATACTCGATGTGCATGAAACCTCAATCATGCGGTTGGCAAAAATATTCGGTTGTGGCAACGAATCTGTTCTCTGTTTGTAAGAGGAGTAAAATAGTCACCAACTGTTGGAGTTTGATTTTCCAGAAATATGAGTATACCGCACAAGTGCCCTATTCGGAGTGATGAAACCTAGTAATATTCAAGCTCTTTTCCCCAATAGATGGCAACTCCCGTTTTTTAAAGAACAACGTGTATTAAAACTTCCAGTTTTGTCAATCTTAAAAACCTACAACATAAATTTTGCCAACCTTACATGGAATCGCCCAGTTGTCGCTGTAGCCTTTCTTAAGGCTGTCATACAGATGCAGGAGTCAATTTTAAATGCATTTTTCATGCTTTCCGATATGATTGTTCAAATCGTTGATGAATGCATTCAAATATTGGCTTGCCGAATCGAATGTGTGTGTGTGTTTACAAACAAAATATGTTTTTTAAGGAAATTCGTGGCTTTTCTCTTGCAGAAATCTGTCAAAATGTCAGTTAGATTGAATGAAAAATTATGAAAATGATAAATGTTTCCCCCTAAGATAGCACCATAAATAAACTGATATCTGGCAAACAGAAGAGCCCGCCTAAATGTCTCCCACTCACCCCTTGCCAGCGAGCTAGGAGTGGGCGTCTACCGAACCGAAAAGTACCGAAACTGTACGTTAAGAAAACAATACCCAGAAACACATTAAATTAACCATAAATTTACAATTTAAGCCACAAGTACAATGACCACTTGAAATACAAATTTAATTTTTTTTTGGCAGTTCGCAGTACTTCACTCTCCAATAACAATTGTTGGCAGACAGACAGACAAAGCCCCTCCAAAGAAAAAAAATACTAAAAAAACATCAAACCAACTGAAAAAGTTGTTGACTCAACAAGTGGTTGTTGCTCGGTTGGTTGCATGGCCTGCTTGGCCATTGGACTATTGCCTCATAGTTGTACCTTCTCCGTTGTTATTGTGGCGGTGTTGGTGGTTTCTTTGTCTGGCGGTCGGTCGATTTCATTTCGATAGTTTAGTTTTTTGTTTTGTTGACCAAACACTTTAGAAAAAATACCCCCACCGTGAGCAACTGGAGTCTTCAGCAATTTGTTTCAAATTTTTATTTTTGTTATACATCGAAACTGAAAATTCAGGGTCACCTGAAAAACATTTACACAAAATTAGTTTAAAACTAAAAAAATATTATGAAAAATTTCTACGATCTTTGTCGTGACTTTTTGTCACAGACATTGGTCGGCGTTTGTTTCTCTTTCTCCGGTCGTTTTTTTTTTTAATTTTGGAACAGTTTAACAGTTTTTTTTTGCTTAACCATCATTGGATCATTGGCTGGATGTCCGGCGGCCCAGTGTGATGCTTTCAAATCCATTAAAATATTCATTAAATCCCATTGACACAACATTGAAGTGATTTATGTTTGTTTGGCATGATTTCCTTTCGCTTTTTTGAGTTTTTGTCTTCATTCGATTACTTTTAATTTCATCATAAATCACCAATTGCTATTGTGACACTTAAGAGTCAATGGTGTGATAATTATATAATTTTGAAATTGGATATTATTCGCAATCGCCATATAAAAGACAATAGTAGATTTGAAGTTTGTTTTAAATTTTTTTATGATTTATAGAATTTAAATAGATTAAATGCAATCGGTTATTTTAGCGGTTATTTTAAAATAAATACCAGATGATAAAGACAAAAAAGGGTACACCCATTTCGCAACTCTTTTTGTGCCGGCCAATTAAGTCCATCTAACCCGAAAATATCGATAACATCACAGGCATATTATAAAGATCGGTGCTTTTGATTTTGCATGATTAAATGATTACGAAAGCACCTGCCGCTATATGGCTGCCGCATTTGCTCAGAAATGTCCTACATTGTATGCATCGTTAGACGAAAATGAGGCTAATCCCTAGTGGCCGGAGCGTTTTGAAAATATCGCTTTTTTCATTTCACACTTGAAAAGCGCTATTACAGCGATACGGTTCTCATTATCTGACCACTTGATGATGAAAGTTGAAACAATTTTAAAATCCCGTTACAGACTAACGCTATTGAGGTTAGCTTTCAAAACCCATATGACATTAACGGGGCATGTTCAGTTCTACTTTTGAAATGAGTGTGTTCAATGTTGTAACAGTATTTATGTCCCTACTACGTAAGTACCAAAATTATACTTCTTATTTGTTTTTTACTTTTCCTTAGACTCGAACAAAATTGACATTTTTCTTACATTTGCATTAAGTTATTATTTTATTGTCAACGATGTTCGGACAGCACCACTTAGAACACAAAAAAAAAATATTTATATTTTTTTGTTGCATTAACGCTGTTTTTGTTATATTAACAAAAACAAACATCGTTGGACGTTTAGTTTCTTTTTTCTCTGAGGTTTTTTTTTCGGGAAACCAAGAAGAATTTTTGCATTTTCCGGGATTCCCGCACATAGAGAACAGATTTGTTGCCACAACCAAATTTTTCGCCAACCGAATGTTGGTGGTTGCACGAACCATCCACGCATTCCATCGCTACAACTGCTACATGTTGGGAACCGCCAATATCGGTTGAAAAGACAAAGTATCGGTAACCCCTTACTAATTTAGAGTATTATTTAAACTAAGTTTGTGCACGTATTGTTTAAGATTGTTAAGTTCTATTTTAATTCGATTGTATTTACCACGAGCATTTGTTAACTGGACCAACTTATGGTTAAATTCTATAAATAACGTCTTTTATATAATTTTTATATTTAACGCTTTTTTAGTATTGATTCTGTAACTTGAATTATAAACAGTTTTTTTTTTTTTGAAAATTTGCTTTTTACTTCCGAATCTATTTAAGTTTGTATGCACAAATGGAACGATTTTCTGCACCAAATTAGTACTTAGTAGGGACATAAATAATGCTACACACGTTTTATGCTGTAAAATAAAAAGTACTGAATGTTTTTGGACCAAATATTTTTTAATTGTATATTTATTTATGTATATTGTATCCAAAATGAATCTACTTGTTCGAAATGTCCGCCTTTTGCCTTGACACACGCCTTAAGTCGCACTGGCCAACCTCGTCAATTGGCCACATCTCGAACCAAAGCAGTCTTAGAAGATCCAATGTTGGGGTATCTTTTGTGACAAACCTTGTCCTCTAAAACCGTCCACAATTTGTAATCCAATGGGTTCAAATCTGGACTGCCTTCAGAGAAAATGAACGCTGGCAAATTGTTTCGAAGCCAGGCCTGGGACGTTTTAGCCTTATGGGCCGGCGCAGAATCCTGCCGGATAGTCCATGGCTGGTTTTGGAACAGGAAATTGTTAAGAGGCTTCACAACAGCTTCCAAAACGGTTTCTTGGTAAATTTTAACCTATGTTTTAACTCCTTGCTCGCAGAAGTGCAGGTCAGTGACCCCATCGTAAGAGACACCCCACCAAACCATAACTGAAGCTGGGTGATGACCCTTTCCACCCTTGGGATCAGTTAGATTCTTCCTTAGATGACAGCACATACACTTTATCATTTCGCTTGTTAAGTTTTTCCTGAACGGTAAAAATTTTTTCATCGGTGAACAAAATTTTCCGGTCCAAGTTATCAGCGTGCTTCACCAAAAGACGTTTGCATTTTTCAATTCTAGTTTTTTTTTTAGCTGCAGCCAATAAATGTCCGGTACGTCGTTTGAAAGCCCAAAGTCCCAAGTCTTTTTTAATGATCCGACTCATGGACTTTTGCGTGATATTCATCTCACGGGCCATGATTTCTGTTTTCGGAGAGGATTTATGTGAATTCTTTATTTAACGGCTTTGATGACATGCGGTGTTTGAACAAAGCATGGGCGGCTCGACCGATGGCGGTTTTTACATCTCCAGTCTCCTCAACCAGTTTTATGCATCGGTAGACGAACATGCGGTTAATCAATCCCTAGTGGCCGGAGCGTTTTGAAAATATCGCTTTTTTCATTTCACACATGAAAAGCGCTATTACAGCGATACGGTTCTCATTATCTGACCGCTCCATGATGAAAGTAACGCTATTGAGGTTGGTTTTAAAACCCCATACGACATCAACGGGGTTTGTTCAGTTCTACTATTGAAATGAGTGTGTTCAATGTTGTAACAGTATTTATGTCCCTACTAAGTAATTTATCGTGGATTTAAATAATAAAATTCTATTATTCTGGTTCTTTTCAGTTGTGAATCTTTCCATTATTTATTCCCAAGTGTTATTTATATAATCTGAGAAGAAATAAAAAAAATATAAATGAAAAATTACATTTTTAACCCCATGGTAACTTTTGACCCACCCTGACAAGCTGCAGTTGAAACAAAAACATAACAAATAAAACATAAACGTTCCAATGTACATACTTATAACTTAAGTTGCATATTAAAATGTCACTAAATTTCTTTTGAAAATACGTTTTTAGAAATGAAAGAGCATTAAAGGAATCATCAGACAGTCTGTGTCTAATTTCGGTTTTCACTGATATTGGCCTTATTGTCAGAAGATAATTAAATAAATTGTTGACGTTTTCTATGGTTATTTTACTTGCTTCATAAATCTTTAAATCCTTTATTATTGCGTTAATCAATTTTTAAATTATGCAACATTTTGATTTGCGTGTGATATGTCATCACTAAAATAATCCTTAAATTATTTATCAGTAGAAATACCAGTAGTTGAAATATCGTCCAATTTCGCAACTTTGTCGAAACTGTTGTCTTCTTTAATAATCCGAGAATACATTTTTCGGCATACGACTGCACATTTTATTTTAATGCATTTTTGAAATAAATTGTTATCATTGTGATTATATATTGTTGGATCTTTAAGATACTTAAGTAAAAAGTCGCTTGTCTCTTATTCCTTCGATTCGCTTCTTTTGAGCTTATAAATTTTGTGTTGGTGCATGAATGTAAGAAATTTGTTGACATAAAATTGTTAATATTGCATAAACGGCTTCTGATGATAATTAAATTGGTTTAAAGAAATTTAATAGATCACTAGTATGTTAACATTATCATTAATCCAAAGCTCAATATGTTCTAAATCAATAGGAACTTTGTTAAACATAAAAAATGTCTTCTTTAAAACAACAGTTTTGTTTGTAGAATTTTTTAAACGTTAAAACTGTCCCAACTTATGCATCATCGAATTCGACTTGATGTGGTAAGAGAAAAATAATAACATTTCCGGATGAATTTCCAGGGAAACCGGGAATGATGACTAGGATTTCCTGGGAATGGTGATTGGGATTCCCGAGATTTCCCGGGCGGGAAACCCTTATTGGACGCAATTTGATTTCGTATAACTTGTTTTTAGAACATCTCAATTTACATAAACTGTGATCTCGAAATTGTGTTAAGAACAGAAATTATGATATAAAGCCGAAAGTAGTGTAACATTTTCCAAGTAATACAATTATCACAAATTTCCACGGAATACAAATAGAGGCTGGTGGTGATGGAGCACACACTACTCACTACACGTGCTCACATTTAAAAATTGGATAAGGCAATCTCAACTAAGGCTAACTCCGAGGAACTAAGGCTAACTCGAAGTTGGAATCGAATGGTCATTTGCATTTGAGGCAATTATGGCATTCGTGACAATTGCATAAAATCATAAGCGGCTATGCGTTTAAAATAAATATGGAGGTGCTGTAACTTGAAACCTCTTTGCAGCGGTACGAGTAGAAAAACAGCAAATTTACATTTCGTGCTTGTAACAGCAACAGGCCAATAATTGAAAGATTTCACACATAAGCAATTAACAATAAACGTTTAACGAATGCATACTTTGATTATTTACTTAAGATAAAAGAGTCTGTCCAGTTACCTTCTTTCGTCTGCCTTCGAGGCACTCAACACAAATACCCCGGTGAGGAACCGCCATTGCCTCAAGACGTTGGACAACAAACTATGTACGTATTTTCAATTATATTTACGGATTTCTGAGAATTTGTTGGTTGTTTTGTTGGACCTCGTTTATTAGTTTTGTTCCAATACTTAACATTTTCCATAGACTTTTAATAATGGCAAATATCGATGGAAGTTCCACAGTCCCCGCTGTTACCCATTCACTATATTTAGCAGCTAAAGCGACTAAAAAAGAGTGAATGTTGTGATATGTGGAATCCTTAAAGAAATTGTTACAACTGAACAAAGAAATCATTACAAACAATTGCGCAAAAATTCTTTTAAGAAATATGCCGCCACCGCCGCTGTTGCCGCCAGGCCAACACTGTCACATGGCTCGATTTACACTCGTATTTACGGCCAGTGGATTTGTTAACACACACATTAACAATGGGAAAAATTAGTTCGCTTTAAAGTGATGAACTGCATTTGTCAGATATGCACGAGGGTTGTTTGAAAAGTTTGTTAACTTTGCAATTGGAGCTATCGTTTAGGCTAGCACTACATTTTTCACTTCTAAAGTGTGACCAGATAGTAATGGAAGTTTTTCCACTTGCCATAATTAATTGAAATCGTGAATGAAATCTAAATGTCAAAAAAATACAGTGAGGTTTGCTATTTCATTGTCCACTGTTTGACGGCAGCCAAACGTGTGCAATTTTTAAAATTATTGAAATGCCGACTCATTTATAAAAACGCAATGAAAGTTTCTTTATGAGGTCTTTAGTGCTCAGGCCATCCGTTGCTCCGTAGAAAAGTTTGAGCGTTACTAATCTTTGGACCTTTAGACATCTATTTATTAAACCTAGCTGTAGAAATGGCCCTTAGCTCTTTTCTAAGAAGACCCAAAAATCAGTCAATCGGCGCCAATCACACTAGAAACAAAAAAAAACAAAAAATAATTGTCTAGAAACTAAAAAGTATTTTTTTGTGTGCAAAAAAATAACCGTCGTCGGCAGACCGATAAAACAACACAATATGTGACGCGCAAAATAGAAAGGGACCTAAGGGTAAAAAACAGTTTTGTTCAGGAGAGCCATTTTAAAGATTTAAATACGTGTATCTTTGGTGTACCATCACTTTCATAAAACGCGCATATCTCTGGGAGGGAACACTTTTGGGGCATGGGATCGGTCTCATTCGATGCTCAGATGTTGTCCACATCAAAAAAAAGTGAAAATTGATTTTTTTACCCTTAGGTCCCTTTCTCTATGCGCTGTCATATATATTTAATTAAAGGTAATTATACGTACTACAATTGTTATAAACCGAACTTTAATGTAGGAATTTAAGTTACTGAATAGTGGGCCAAAACATTAAAAAAAATATTTTTTTTTGTTTATTGACACAAAACAAATCATAAATATTTATAAAATAATAAACTGTTTTTTTTAAAGAAAAAATGTTTGACTGACAACTAAAAAGTAATTTTTGTATGCATTGTGGCTCCAGTTTCCTAAAATAACCAAGAAATACTTTTTATGGATAAACTTTTTTTTAAACCAAAAATTCTCTTTAAAAATGTCGGTATCTTTATTATTTTGACTTTAATTTTGGAAGAAGGCCGATAAAACAACACAATATGTGCCGCGCAAAATAGAAAGGGACCTAAGGGTAAAAACCAGTTATGTTCAGGAGAGCCATTTTAAAGATTTAAATACGTGTATATTTGGTGTACCATCACTTTAATAAAACGCGCATATCTCTGGGGGGGAACACTTTTGGGGCATGGGACCGGTCTCATTCGATGCTCAGATGTTGTCCACATCAAAAAAAGAAAAAAAATGAAAATTGATTTTTTTTTACCCTTAGGTCCCTTTCTCTATGCGCTGTCACATATATCAAATTAAAGGTAATTATGCGTACTACAATTGTTATTAACCTCATTTTATATAGAAATGGAACGGAACAGTGGCAAAAAATTACAAAAAATGTTTTGTTGTTTTAAAATAAAGGTTTTTTGTTCGTACAAAAAAATTCCTATAAAATTTATTTTATTAAATTTTATTTTATTTTTAAAAAGCTAATGAAGAAAACATTGTCTATTCGAAGAAATTCTATGGGTAAATGTGGAAGTTATGGCCCTTTTTGTAGACGTACCACATTTTCAAAAGAACCCAATTTGGTATTTTTTTCTCTGATATTACGTTATAGCTCGCTAATTTATTTGTATAGAATGGACTAAACTCGAAGGGGACCTTTCATCTACCACAACTCACTTTATGTCATAAGTCTATTTGCACAGGTTTCATTACTCCTGTCAATTGCCGATGTCTCTAGGTGTTTTATTTTAATAGAATATCTCGTGCAATTAATTCATCGAAAGCCACTGCATTTTTAGCGAAGGACTATGTGAACATTTCTGGAATCTTTAACCGTATACACATTTTAAATCTAAAATCTACCATTAGCCCTTCGTAATTCGCATATACTAATGAAATCTACTAGTTTTATTTTCGTCGGATTTCAGCTGTAAATTTTTACAGTGTTTTTAACTGATTTCGATACGAAACTCGATTAAAATGGATTTAAATTCAATTTAGTTAAATTCAGGAGACATTAATCTCTTTATTTACACAACTTTCTGTACAACCCTCGTTTGAAGAGGTTGATGCTCCACTTTAGTGTACGCAACCAACGTATCAGATTTTACTCTGCAGCCGTCTGGACAGTAAGAGAAAAACGGCCAGCAAACAAAATAATCACTTAGAAGTAACCAGATGCAGACAGACATATTTAATACAAATTCCAGCACGTCTCGTGGAGGTACGTTTTGTGCGAGTACCTAGTAAGTCGCTGCAGTGATCCACTGTTTTATCCACTGCAGTTCGTCCAGCCGACCGTTCAAGTCGGCTGCCATTGTGGCCACACTCACTTGCCACGGCTAAGATAGCAAAGCCATGAATGCGTGTCTGAACCTAAAGTAAATCCTCACGATGCTCCAGCATCTCAGGTGCAAAGCAGTGGATTTCACTTAAGTTCTTTGTTGAGTCTGCTTGCTTACTTATTCATACAAAGACCAGACGGTTGCCTTTCGGCAAGAAGTTGTCGAAGGGCTTCATTTGCCAGTTAATCATTAGCCAGCCATTATTAACTTGTTTATTTGCTAATAAGCCACAAAATTACATACGAGTATCCTTCAAGCGAAATTTTGCTATTACACTCACTGCTATTGATATTGCCAATATCTCACTCATGTGTGTCGATAGTCGGCCGACATGTGCAGACATCTGTCTGTACCTGTGCCAGTGCTGGTCCAACCGACACCCAGCATGGCCAGTATCCCACGGCAAAATTTCATATGAAACGGCGCGTAAAGAAAAACTCTCGTTCACACACTAAAGACGACTGTGGAAGAAGACGCAAAAACTGGCGAGTGGCGAAGAAAGGAAGAAAAACAGATATCCCATTGAATTGAATGTAATCGATACCGGCGATATTGAATACTCGATCAACGCGCACACGCTCGCTCGTTAGTCTTCGGGCCAGAATTATTGTAATTGAAAACTTGTAAAGACAAAATGAAGCTTGTAATTAGCGGCATTAAGGTGGGACGTGCGTAGTCAATTTTAATTGGATTATAATATAGCCGGGAATACACACGACACTTATGTACTCGCGCTAGATAATTCCATTGAAGATAAAATCCAAGGGTTTCGAAGTGATAATAAGTGCCATGTAAAGAAATTGTAAGTTTGAGTGGCTTACACATAGGGATGCCGATTCTGAAATGTCAGAAATACTGCCTGTTTTATCCACGGGATCTGCGGTTTGCCATTTCTTTTTAATACAAGTTATAGTTTTACCATTATGACCTTAACCATAATAAGCTGATTATATTATATTTCAGTTTACTTTAAAAATAATGTATGATTTTCGACTTTGACGTATTCTTATGAAATTCTATAAGGAACTTTTTATAAAAGCCTAATGATAAATAAATTGGTGAAGTTTCTTAACCATATTTTAAAAGACATGTAAAGAAATTGTATAGTCTTATCATTATGAACCATGATAAGCTGTTTATATTTCATTTCAGTTTACTTTAAATACATACTTATATAACACAGTACAACAGCCAGTGAAGTTACTTAATTTTGAATAAAAGCAGAACGCGTTAATCGATTTCTATGATCTATGTCGAATTTTGTTTATAGGTTATGTGACTTTACGTGAAAGTTATAAGACTCTACATGTTTTTCCGTTTGGGATTTATATGTTTTAAAAACAAAACAAAAAATTGTTTTGGCAAAATTTTCTTCAAAATTTATTTCTAATTGCAAAAATGTTGATTTGGTAGAGAAACAGTATATTAATGGATTAAAGAAAATGTAATTATTAATTTTTTTCAATTTATTTCAGCAAAATCGAACTAGTCGTTCTCGAGTTATGTCAAACTACGTTTTTGCCAACATTTTACAACTAAGCGAAAAAACATCAAGATAAGGAAAAAATGTAAAAGGTCATAAAAAAACTGGCACATACGAACGCAAAACCCTTTGAGGGTTTTAATATACTGACCTAGTACCATCACCCTGACTTGGAATTTCTCACCCCCCAGACAATAACTAAAAATGTTCCACAGTGTAATCAGCTAAATAGGAAACGTATGATTTTCGACTTTGACGTATCCTAATGTACATATTCTAAAAACATATTCCAGAATTTTTGTAAATGCCATATGATATATATTTTTGTGACGTTTCTTCATCATATTTTAGAAGAAGACAAAAGGGCTCCCCTACAAGAGAAGTTATGGATTTATATACACTGCGTCACTCTGTGAAACAGTGTATACAACTTAATTTCGTGACAAATATTTATAAAGGGTGTCCCAAGAACAACGCAATTTTTAAATCTGGCAACATTCGAAGTGTCATTGTTTGACATTTGAACAATTGTTATTGTTTGTTAGTAGAAGGTACGAGGTTAGTAAAAATGGAGCGCTACACGAATGAACAACGCATTCTCATTGTGAAATTGTTTTACCAAAATGGTGAAAGTTTTGCGGCTACAGTTCGCAAATTGCGATCAATTTGGGGTCACAATAATGCTCCAAAAGAGTCAACTGTAAAGAGATTAATGGATAAATTTGCCGAAACTGGGTCTGTTAGTGATGTAAAGACAACAACGCGCCATCGACCAGGTCGATCGACCAAAAATGTCGCAGCTGTACGTGATGATGTCGCTCAAACTCCATCCACCTCAATTCGACACCGAGCACAGCAAATTGGTGTCTCCAAATCCACTTTGCAGCGAATTTTGACGAAAGATTTGCATCTTCATGCATACAAAATTCAATTGACTCAGGAACTGAAGCCAGCTGACCATGGACAGCGAAGGGAGTTCGTTAATTGGGTATTGGAGAGACAACATGAAAATGCTGATTTTGCCGATAAAATCATCTTCAGTGACGAGTCCCAATTTCATCTTGATGGCTTCGTCAATAGGCAGAATTGTCGCATTTGGGGTGCGGAAAATCCTCGAGTGATTCACGAGAAGCAAATGCATCCTCAACGTGTCACTGTGTGGTGTGGTTTTTGGGCTGGAGGAATCATTGGACCTTTTTTTATGAAAATGAGGCAGGTCAAGCGCAACAGTCAATGGTGTTTGGTATCGTGAAATGATAACCAGTTTTTTCTTGCCTAGAATTAAAGAAATGAATGTGGAGGGCATGTGGTTCCAACAAGACGGCGCCACATGTCATACAGCCAGAGAAACAATTCAATTGCTGCATCAGTCATTTCCCGGTCGTGTTATTTCGCGTTTTGGAGATCAGAATTGGCCGTCTAGATCGTGCGATTTAACACCATTAGATTTTTTTCTTTGGGGTTTTTTGAAGTCGATGGTTTACGCGAATAAGCCGACTACGACTCAAGCCTTAGAAGATGAAATTGGACGCTGCATTAATGAAATACCGCAGCATTCATGCAAAACGGTCATTGAAAATTTCATTAAAAGATCGCGTGCATGCCAGCAAAGCCGCGGCGGCCATCTGCACGATATATTGTTCCATACATAACCTCATTCTGTCTACTTTACAATATAATAAAGTTTCACGATTTTTTCTTAAATATCTGTGTTTTATTTAAAATTTAAAAATTGCGCTCTTCTTAGGACACCCTTTAGTTGCCGAAAATGTTAAATCTAGATCATTCTTTAAGTGAACCGATCGACTACGAGTGACGAGCTGTTGAATTTAAGGATGTCTGTCCATCCATCCTTCAGATGTCCGCCTTAAGTTTATAATCAAGCTTCTGGTCGCATTTGAGGCCAAATGAAAAATTAGCAAAATCAAGTTTTTGAACCAGAAACTTACTCTATTGAAATTAAAAAAAATTGGGTTAGCTTCAAATATAGCTGCAAAATATATGTTAATCCGATTTAATATCTTTAAGGTCGTTATCTGTGAAAGCCGCATATAACATCCAATTTGGATACGAAATTTGGCAGCATTTATTACAATTGCTCAGCGCCCCAGTACAAAGGCCCCTTTACTTAAATGACGCATGACGTGCGTCAATAGTCCAGATACTAGGGACGGAAATCCGAAACAAAATATCGGCCAAATGCTCGCCATGGCTTCCTCTATCCGATGGTCCATATTGTTAATGACTTTGAGACATAATGGAGTTTAAATGGCGTTAATGTGCCGAATTATCTCATCCTTTAGCTCTAAAATTGTTCTTGGCTTATTGAAGTACACTTTTTCTTTTAAATATCCCCAAAGAAAGAAGTCCAACGATGTCAAATCACTTGATCTTGGTTTGCCGAAATTTGCGCACAATTCTCCCAATTGTGTGCACGAAATGACTTTTTTAATTGAATGCCTATTTTCGTAAAAGGATTCAACATTTGTCAATTTGTCAAACACTGAAACAAAAAAAAGTCAAACACTGAAACAAAAAAAAGTTAAAATTAATTGGTCAAAAAAGCTGTGTAACTCACAATTAACATCGTGCGTTATGGTTGGACCACTCTTTATATTATCTAGTATTGTCATATGTGCTAGTGAGAATGACAGTGGTCTAAGTCACATGTACTATAGTCGCATATGCTTCAGCTTAGGCGCCTTAGTAGGCTGACCGCGCAGATATAAGTATAAATCAATTGTTTTATCTTAAACTTAAATATGTCGACCACCAATTTTCAAAACAAAGACACCTGTTTAGTGTACCAAAAATTTTTAAATCCCTTTTATTATGGGTTTTATACCGCTTATAAAATAGTGGCGTGTCAACGCCAACATTTTTTATCCCCAGAGTATTTTTCTTCCCCACTCTTGGACGGCAGAGCCTATTTTTCCCCCGAACGCATTTCATTATACACTGAAAGTACGAGTATACTCGTATGTACTGGGTGTGATGTTCCAGCTCTTAAAGTTTATTAGCTTTGGGGGTGCCACGCCTCCTATTATAATCGAATCCGTTTATCGCTAGGACATTGACCTGGTCCACAGTAGAATGCTGTCAAAATTTCCGCCGAAGAAACTGACAGGATAGTCGTACACACGACTACGAGTATCATGTCAGTTTACCCAGGTTCAACACCGGGTAGGAACGCCTAGAAATTTTTCAGTTGCGGGTTTCCACCTCGTAAATCCCAGCGACGTTTCGAGAAAGAGATTTATCTCTAAGCCATGTAAAAACTTCTCTATGCACAATGCAGTATCCGTTCGGAGCCGGCGTTAACAGTAGGTCCCAATCAATAAGTTGAGAATTGAATCGTGCACAGCTCACCGATTAAAGAAAAGTACTCCCTTATTGCTTAATGGGTTGTTGTGGTGCTTAAGGAAGTAAGTAAGTGCATTGAAAATGGAACAAATCGGAAGAAAGAGAAGAAAAAAATAGTCCAGGTCAAGGTTTTTAACTTTTCTACTAAATGTCTGTTATTTAAAAAAAATTGCTTCAAAAGGTTTTTTCTTGAAAGACCCACAAATAGGCGCGGTCATTGTGCCCAACAACTGTTCCTCCATGTTCTGGCACATATTGATATCCAGATAAGGTGAAATTTTCTGACAAACTCCAATACGAAATTTGGGACTCGGACTGGCCCAAAAAACGACCCCCTTTCACTATGGTCACCACTACGAATACAACATTAATTCTACGATTCCACTAAATTGGAGGCCTTAACTTATATGCCTATGGTCCCTAGGGCGCCGAAAATGTGGGCATATAGGCATTCAGAAACAGTAGTATGTAGTTTCCTCAAGAATCTAAATAGCCACTAAGTTTTAAGATTTATCTAAATTTTTGGTCAGGATTTACGACCCAAAAATCAACCCATTTAACAATGAATATTTAAAAACATTGACATTTTCTCATGACTTGAATATGACATAAATTTAACAATTTCGGTAAAATGGGTCGGTCCTGTCAAACATGGACCCACACCAACAACCCTAACCCCAAAAATATTTTTTTTATAATTTTTAAATTTTCCCAATTAAATAAATAAATGTATCTTTCTGTGTTTAATATTACAAATATTCTATTACAATTTAACTAACACTAACTCATCTCTTTTTTGTCTTTTCTTCCAGGTTGTCCATCCACTACAAGTTCACACTGTTTACGTTGCAACAGCGAGGGTTGCATCAAATGTCCCGCCTATTTGGTCACCGATACCAGGCAGTGCGTCGAACGCTGTCCCTCCGGCTATGTCGATCAATGGTCCGCGCACACAGAGTTTATGGGACGCGTTTGCATACCCACCGGCTATTCGGGTGCCCTAATGGCTGCCCTGGCGGGCATGTTTGGCGGTTTCCTCGTTTGTCTCTCCATACTGGCCGTGGCCGTGATGCTGGTGAAACGTCGTCGTCGCCGCAAGACCATCAAGCAGAAGTTGATAAATGAAAACACCATGGATCGTTCCGATTTTCTGCGCCAACTAAATGATATGCGCCCCAATGCGGAATATTTCTTGGCCATGCTCAACGATACGCGGCGGCAGATACGTAAGTTGTATCTGGCCGGTGATGTGGCCGCTGCCAATTCGTACCGACCCATTGTCAGGGATTTGGCCAGAATTTTGATACTGCTTAATCGGCCGATTGAGCTGATACCTTCGGCTCCACACGATTGGAATCGTTTGTATTCGTGGTCTGAGCAGGTGCTCGAGCGCTATAGGCCTCAGGTAGGCCAGCTCATTGATTTCTTTCAGAATTCGAATGGCGTCGATGTGGATGAATTTGATGCCTCCTCGGTTTACCGGCAAAAAGTAAACGGCGGTGGTTTCTACAAGCACAGTGCCCTACAGTCGTCCTCGACTTTGACCACGGCGGGTACGGGCACAGCGAAATCGCAGAAAATGCATTTATTCGGTTCACTCATCAGTCTGCATGAGTTCGAGGAGCCGCGGCCATCCGACCCGTTCGGCAGTAGCTTTAATACTCTCAAGAGCGGTAATCTGATATCGGATCTCAACGCCAGTTCGCTGTGGCTCGAGGATGAATTCTACAAGTTGGGCTTTCGACCGCAAGACGAAATTACGACTGAATTATAGATTTTCTTTTCTTTGGAAACTATGAAATTGAATTTTTATTTAGCTTAATTACTTGTATCTGAATCTGAAGTATTATCGTAAACGATGTCGGTCCAAAAAGAACAAAGTGCTCAAATGAATAGAACAAATGTAAATAAATTTAAAAAAAAAACGAAAGGAATATTTATAACTTAAAATGTGGATCATTGATCAAAAATGTGTATATATAAACCATCATACTCCCCCCTAAATCATAAGCTATGCTTAATTTTGCTGTACCCACTAAGTGCCTTTCACGCTTCCTTATTTATTCACTCGAAAAAGTTAATCTGTTCAACTTGCAAGAAATCATGCATACGTTCTCAGATTCTTTCCCTATTTTCCTTTGGTCTTCCTTTATTGTTTTTGTCTTCTTTGTTCAACGCTAAAAAAAACATTCCAATCTATGTTTATGTTTATTTTTATTTTTAACTTTCATTTTATATATCATCTATATATATTTTATTTTCAATTGTATCGAGAGAATATTGAAAATTTATGTTACAATATTATTTTTTGTTAAACTAGTCAAGGAACACTGAACACAAACTGGTTTTTGAAATAAAACTATGAAAATACCGCAACAAAAAAACTAAAACTGATGTATTTTTTATAATATAAGATTTTTAAAAAATCTCAAACTCGTTAAGAACTATTGAAAGATTTAAGTTTTTAAGAATACCGTGTATAAGTGCGATTTTGTCGATATTTAGTAAATAATGTTTAAATGAATTAAATATATTTTTTAATCAAATAAACAATTAATTTTTAAAAATAAACAAAAAATTATAAAACAACAAAATTAAAAATCTCTGCTTTCTATATTTAATGAAGAAGTAAGGGTAAGTATATTCGAAAACCAACAAACACTAATTGTGGAAAAAATAGTGGAATAAACAAAAATATGGTAAACATACAGAGTGATTTATTCACGACTGGACAAATTTCACCAGCGTATTCTTTGGCTCAGTTCATGAAAATATATCCATTTTCAACCATGCCCGAAAATGCAAGCGGTGAAATGGTGTCATTTGTTTGAAAATTTTCCATTTGGTAGTCGGGGGGTACAAGGGTAAAATTGCTAAGATCTGAACCAGTGGTCGGATTTAATTGGTCCTACCGTTCCAGAGTTATGACTATTTGACGTCAGAAATGCAAGTTTTATTTTGTAATGTAATGTTGTGTGCTGTTATTTTGCTTCCAAAAGAAAAAAATGCATTTCAGTCAAATAGTCATAACATTGGACCTCTGGGCTTTTTTTAAGTAATTTTGGAAAGGTAAGAGGTAGGGCTGTCTTTTAAGAGATAAAAATCCGACCACTGGTTTAGAACTTGGCAAGTTTACCCTAGTACCCTGCTACCATCGATCCGAAAATTTTCAAACCGCTGACATTTCGCCCCCTTGCATTTTCGGACATGGTCGTAGTTGGCCATTTTTCATAAATTAGCCAAGGAGTACGCTGGTAAAATTTGTCGAGTCGTGAATGATTCACCATGTAGATCTTCCAAACTATAAGTACTGCAACAATGGCAATAACTGGAATGATGGATTAGCTAAAGAGACATACTTTTAAAAACGTTGCTTACACAAATGTAAACCAATTTTCGTGACATAAGAATATCAGGAAACCCTATTATACTTATATAACAATTGCCTAGTCAGTTTAACTCCGTTACATTCATTCTGTTCTAATGTTAATTTTAGAACAATTGGTCTATTAATTTAGCCATAAATGCGATTTTTTTACGGAGCCGTGGTAACGCCCACTTTTTCTCTAGGATGTGTTTCGATCCATGCCAATATCAGTTCCAAATATCAGTTTCATATATCCAAAAGTGCATGATATATTTAAATTTGGGAATGTGAATTATTACAGAAGTTGAACCAGTCCTTGTGAGTTGAAAATGTTTGCCTCTTGACCGATTTGGCCTAATTCAGTCCATCTACACTTGTTTTTGCAAAATTTCAGCCACCCAGCTTCAATAGTGCGAACTATATTTTGCTTTCCACGGTCAGGCGGACATGATTAGATCATCTTAGTGTTTTGCGAAGATTCAGAATCTATACATAGTTTATGGGGTCCCCGACCAGTATTTCGAAGCGTTGCAAACGGAATGACAAAGTGAATATACCCTCAATCCTATGAAAGAATGTATAAAAAGTCTGAAGTTGAAAATGTCTGACTATATTACACCTACATTACTCTGGTGTATATAAAGTCGTCGCCTCTCAGAAAGGTAGGCTTTAATATATATCACCTCAATGCTGGGGGGGGGGGGGATTTTTAAGGAAGATATATGAAAACAAGGACCGTACTATTCTAAATTATAAAAGGATACTTAAATTATACTAAAGTGAAGAGCAACACTACTAAAGTTGAGCTGTACCGGTTTCAAAATGTGACTTCTCGAATGGCACAGCCAAAAAAAACTGGACCGCTAAGGTCGAACTTTAAAATTTAAGCAGGAACATTTATAAGGCGGATATTCAGTTTTGTTGAGATCGGTAACTCGTATTTGTAACCTGTACTTTGATGACAACAATGGACTTCTGAATGAACATCGAATTCCAACAGATAGTGATTTAAGTCGATCGGTGAACATGGCGTTCATCTTCTTTCGCTGTAGGTGTTGTAAACAGCACTACTAAGTTGTAATATCCACTAACACAGCATGGTAAAAATCACAGCTGGTTACGAAATAACCTTTTGCTGCACCGTCCTTATGTCAGCCAATCCGAATTCAACAGTATTGTCAATATTGCCATGAAACACAGTAACCACCATTTCGTTGAATAATAACCCAACGCCACACCTTTGTCGGAGAAATAGATTTTATGGGATTTTGTGAATGATACGTGAATGTTCTAGCTTGGAAACAATTAGACTTCACGTTGATAACACAGATTTCGGCATTAAATACAAAAAAGTCCGGAATTACAGATTTAAAAAAAAAACTCGCATATCCCTAAAACTGCTAACGCTCAAGATTTCCATTTCAGACCACAGCTAGGTCACAGCTTCAACCTTATTTTTGCTTAAACAAACATTTTTCCCCTCCCAGTAGTTTTAGAGATAATTACGTTTAAACAGAATTTTAACAAATTTCATAAAGTAGGCGTATTAGAAGGCGCGGCAAAGATAGTTCATAAGTTGCTCCTCCTTTTTCTCTATTGTATGGAAAAAGATTCAAAGCTCTAGCTACAGCCGTTCGTAAGATATAGCGTTTGGAAAATGAGTCAGACATGAAAAGTTGCTTGCTGCAAATCTGACATTCATGGGCGCCGGTTACTTGTAATTTGAGAATTGTGCCATCTGAGGTTGTTTGTTTGGTTGGCCGAGTGAGCAGCGAACGAAGCAAGCAGCGCGTTGTTCATGCAATTTATTATAACCAAAAACAAAAGCATACTTTTAGGCACGCTGTTTATGTGGTGTGGTATAACTATATTCTAAAGTATAATTTTAGGCGCTTCAAAAATTTAGCAGGAATTGTGCTTTCATTCGACTAAAAGATAATCACACTTGCGCTGTAAATCGTATTTTCTGTAATAAAGGGTGCTCCAACCAAAATACACGTTGTTAATTGCAAATAAAACAAAAAGTTATCCGAGAATTATCTTAATATTTTTTATTACGATAGAAGGATCTTTGACAATTTGTGAGACAAAATTTTGGCCAAATACTCGCCACGGCTTCGGTGACAAACCTCTATTATGGACCATATTTTCAATGACTCTGAGACATAATGGAGGTTCAATGTCGTTAATGTACCGAATTGTCGCTTATTGACGTACAGTTTTTCTTTAAAATATCCCTAGGGAATGAAGTACAACGGTGTCAAATCACATGACCGTGGCGGCCAATTAGCATCGCCAAGAAGTAAGATAACACGGCCATTGAATTTGACGCGCCAAAGAGCCATTGTTTCGTTGGCTGTGTGACACCCTCCTGTTGGAACTACATATCGTCCAGGTCCATATCCTTAAATCCTGGCTACAAGAAGTCCGTTATCATATCGCGATAGCGAACACCATTCACGGCGTCTGCTTGGCTTACCTCATTTTCGAAGAATTACAGCCCGATGACACTACCAGCCCATAAACCGCATCAAACAGTCACTCTTTGCGGATGCCTGTGCAATTACTCCTGGATTCTCAATTGCCCAAATAGGACAACTCTGCATGTTAACAAAGCCACTGTGGACACATCGATTATGCTGATCAAAAAAATCACGAAATGCATTTTGATTTGTACACCAATTTTTGTAAAAGGCTTCAACAATCTTAACGCGCTGCTCAATTGTGTACCTCATCATGGTTGAATTTTTCAAACACTGAAACAAAAGATTTCAAATTAAATTGGACATAAAACTTGACGGTTAGGTGTGACTTACAATTAACATTGTACATTATGGTTGGACCACCCTATAAATGACATATTCATCGCGATAGATAAAAATATCCGAATCGTTCCCTTGATTCGACCTCCAGATGAAGGAAACAAGCCATTTAAGCAGGATGCGTTCAATGAGACCTTGGGGGTTAGCTGAGTGGGCTTAGCTGGACAATTGAAGAGGTGCAACACGTTATGTATTCCCTGAATAGACGAAGCTGCACCATCCAGATCTCAACTAAGCCAGAAGCCTTTGTCAAGGTAGCGTTATTGTTATAGTGACATTTGTATGCCGGGGTGACAGCCCTTGGTCGAAAACTTGCTGCTTCAGGTCAATCCGTTACATAGAACCGGATGTCGTCATTTGGTTAGGACCCACGTTGTACCAAAGTAGCGTCTTTTCCTCTAGAGTATCGTTGTTGTTGTTTTAGCGGCATTTGTATGCTGGGGGGACAGCCCTTGGCCGAAGACATGCTGCTTTGAGTGAATCCGGTACATAGAAACGACTTTCGTCTATTAGTTAGGACCCACGTTGTGCCAAGGTAGCGTCTTTTCCTCTAGTGAAATCTCACAGGGATATTTCCCATGCTCTGCATTTACCTTATAGCTGGATACTGCTGCTGCGTTTTCAACAGCGTGAATGTCGTTTGGACCTGTCCGATAGTTTCGATGACCTTTGTATAGCTGGACCTCTCTCTCTCTTTTTAGATCATGAAGGCCATATTTTATCTGCTTGTGCGGAGGCATCCTGTCCATGAGGGTATGGTGCTAAGACACCCAAGCAGATACTGCTTAGACAAGAACTTGTGACTGCGCACGGTGAGGACCTTCGTCTCCTTATGTAGATGGTCCTCAGCAGACATAAGGAGACACTCTGTTGATTTTCTTAGGGCGGCATTTCAGCAGGTCTGAATGTTCTTCCACTGTGTCATACTCACGTTCGTCGATCAAACCCGTGCCGATCGGCGGATCGCTTTGTTAGAGGTGAACAAGGTTTCTTTGTCAGCTACTTAAGTACTGCCGACTAGTGACTTGAGGACCTTGTTCACACTTTTTAACTTATCACAGATTGCTGTAGCATGTGCAGATGTTCATTGTTTACAACCCAGCATTTTAAACTAGGCGATGTCCTCAAACAGAGTGGCAAAATTGTCGGTGTCGAAGGCCTTGGTAAGGCCAAGTGCCACGGAGCATCCTGTCGTTGTGCTTGTTCTGGTTAAGGCCGCGACTGGGGTGATGGCGTGCAAAGCAATTGTTGTACTGTGCTCCTTGCGGAACCCTTGCTGATGATTAGCCCATTGAAGATGTTCGATCTGGCTGGGAAGGAGCAGTGTAATCATAGCAATCAGATCGGCCTGCATGATGCTCATTTGCTTGTGTCTTTGTCGGGCTTAAATAGCGGGACAACTCTGACCATTTTCCAGGCATCGGGATGTAAGTGAGTGGCTAACGACAGATTGAGCACTTTGGTCATGAACTCTACTCCCGGGGTATCCAAGTGCTTTAACATCAGCATTGATATTTCGTCAGGACGCAGCGCCTTCAATGACTTTTCGCGGTGGATGACATTGGCAACTTTACCAACGATAAATTGTGGTGATTCCTCTTCTACTTAGGAGGCGCGCATGCGACTCAAAACTCTCTCTTTACCCTAATGGCTTTCGGGGTGCTCTATAAAAAGTCAGTTGAAATAACTTATGCTCCGCTTTGAATATGTCAATGTTCTGACGTCAAACGTGACGGCTGTCCGATCCTCATTTCTTCCAGGTCTAGGGAACTATATCACCGTTGTCACTACCAATTCCCAAACTTAAGTGGTACTGCTTTAAGTTATCCAGCCATTGGTTCAGCTTGTACTCGTTGACCCACAAAAGTATCTTAGAGTTGAGTTCCCAAGTAGTGTCGCAGCGAAACCCGCTGTCTTTGCTGGAAATTTGGTTGAATGTCCGGTAACGCTCGCCAGGAATATGGCGACTCTGCTGTGTTGAAGATGGCCCGGGAATTCTCTTGGCTACCGAAAGTCTAATGGTCTGTTGATGGAGAAGATTGTGGGATGGCGGTCCAATCCTAACACGATGACGATTTGCTAGGTAATGTCATTGATCAGGCCAGGCAAACTGTGGCAATTACCCATAATCCGTGTGTAGACGTAAAGCTATACATTTGTTCTGGTCGTTATCTAGGAGAAAATGCCATAAATTATTGTGGGTGGGTATTAAGCCCTATTTTTGTATGTCGAATCTTAAGGTAAATCGTAAATATCAGAGATGTAAAACTCGAATTTGTTAGTTTAACAGTATTTTTCTGTTTTATAAAAAATGTTTATTTAAAAATATACTTTTTCCACTCCACAACAAACAGATTGTGTTGTTTCAACGAACATGTTTTTGTTTCTTTTTGTTAAGAATAATTTCTATTTTGTGTTAAATAAATGATTTTTTGTTTTTTTTTTAGCATAATTTCAATTGGGAATCTTAACAAACTAAAAAAAATAGGAAAAATATGATGAATCTTGTACCGAACGAAATGTCAATAATGAATAAAGAAAATAACAAACGAAATGAAATGTAATGTGAAATAACTCAAATTTAAATACAACATAATTAGCGATGTCAAATGAAGTTTCAATCTGGTTGTATCTCTAAACTATCCTCAATAATGTGTTCCTCATGTAAGGTAAACAACGGTTCATCCTTCACCTTGACCCAGGGTCATTCCTCGCTTTTGACGTCTTTGTGCTCCAAATAGACGGACTCATCGACAAATGATTTTTCATTAACCAACGCGGATAATTCGGCGGCGGTGTAACCAATGAGTAGCCTCAGGTCACAGTCGAATTTGTACGCAAAACGTTTGCCAGAAACTTTTGAAATCATATCGCCATCATAGTAGTAACGCAGCGCTCGCGATAGCTTTTCGTAATTCATCGCTGGTTTGTTTTTCTTTTCGCCCCATAGACGGGCCACCCGCTCGGGATCGGTGAGCTTAAATTCGCCATCCTCGCCCACCCATTGTATAATGTCAACATGTTCTCGATCGGTGAGAATTTCGAGTAAAAATTGCCACAGTTGCACTTGGCCATTGTTGCCCGTGCCAATGCCATATGATGTGTGACCTAAATTGGGCGAAACTAGGCTATTGGCGGATATATTCAGTTCGCCCAAAGCGGCTGCTATAAAATACAAAAGAAGATTGGTTGACCTACAATAGTAATGATGATAACAGATATAGATTCCGATAATTTGTACGTACTTTCTTTTTTTAAATTATGGAATGTTTTACGCATAATTTTCGGTTCTCTTGGCACATTGGGAAAAACGTTTGCGGGCAACTCGGGAATCGGCCGTTTGGGTTCGGTGGCTAGTGCGGTTTCTGCGGCTTTGTGTACAACCGAAACAAATTTGCATTCTTTGAGCAACTGTATGTGCGTCCAGAAAACGTTTCCCGGATCCTTGGGTATTCTTTTCCGAAAGTCGTCATGTGACATGGAACATAATTGACGTCCGGGTAGAGACCAATCACTGATGTGAACATCGCTCTAAATAAGTAATGAAAAGAAAAAAATATATATTGGAATTAATATTATTCAATAGGAAAAAGGGACAAAAAATAAAAACGACGATTAAATTCAAGCAGACCATTACTTAAAAACTGGATTCGCTATAGAAATGCTTAAAAAAGACAATTATTCTATTTATGTCCTCCTATTTCTGACCGTTTTCATTAGACCCACCCACTCTTGATTAAATCTAAAAAATAGATTTAATTGAGAATCTATCTTTGGATTCGTTGTGAATCTGCTTAACTTGAGTACCCATATAGCCGTATTTGAAATCGGGCGCTCGTATTTACTAAAGGGTGGTCACACTTCAACGCCAAGCGTTTATCGCAACTTAATTTGACATTTCTTTGTTTCAGTGTTTGACAAATTCAAATACGGCGAGGTACCCAATTGAGCAGCGCGATAAGATTGTTAATCCTTTTTCGAACATGGGCGACTTCGTATTTTTTTGGTCGAAATGAGTGATCAAATGTTTTCACAATCGGGAGAATTGTGCCCAAATTTCGGCAAACCAGGCCTACAGGAAATGTCAACTATGAATTTGATAATTGACCGCCACGGTCATGCGATTTGAAACCGTTGGACTTCCTTCTTTGGGGATGTTTCAAGAAAAAAGTGTACGTCATTAAGTCAGGAACAATTCAAGGGCTAAAGGATGAGTGAATTCAGCACGTTGACGACATTAGAGGTTCAATGTCGTCAACGACATTCAACCTGCGACATTCCTTTACCAAGGAAACTGCACGAGTATATAATACCAAATATCCATGAAGAAATATGTCTGCAGTTCATAAAATTCGTTATCATTGAGGACATGTTATGAAGCATCAGTTAGTACCAATCGAAGGTCTATCAGAGGAAGTCCAGAAAAAAATAATTCGAAAAATATTACGAAATTGTACAAACGAAGATCGCAAAAGGATTGCTAGATGACAGAAATAATAAGAAACTAAATAAGGAATATTTGCAGGCAATTTTTCAACGGAACGAAAATTAAATTTAATCCTTTTGTAATATAAGTACAGGGTGGGCCAAACGTTACCATGGGGTTTAAAAATGTAATAACTTTTTCGTTTATATATTTTTGTTTCAGATTATATAAAATCACATGGAGAATAAATAATGGAGATTTTTACAACTGAACAAAGAAACAGAATAATATAATTTTATTATTTAAATCAGCGATCAATAATTAAAGCAAACGCATGAGTGATTAAGCTCGTTTTCATTTGAATGGCTTTGTTAACAAGCAGAACTGTAGCCTCTGGGGTTCTAAAAATCCAAGAGCCATTCATAAACGCACCACACCATACTGTACACTAGGGATACAACCAATTTTTTGGCATAGTACCATGAGGTCAACCATGTCCTAGTAACCACGAAAATCATAATCTTTTGTAATTTTTCTGGAAAAAGTTCACGCACCAATTGGTTTTTCTAAACAGCTGTAAGTTAAAGCTAGCTTGCATAGAATTTAAAAGCTCAATTCTTATTGGCCAATAGCAACTTAACGAATTAATAACAAAACTTCGTTAAGTGGGGATTTGGATCTCCTAGGCTCATTGGTCAATTATCAACAGGCTGCCACCTGCGATAAATGTTGCAAGTGTTAGTAAACGAATTAACTATTAGCATTATGAGAGATTATTCGTTACACATTTTTATTTTTTTTCGTTAAAAAAGGTTAAAGATGCGTTTTGGTTTGCTGGAAAAATCTCTTACCATCTGTAAATATTAATGCAATTTCATACTTAAGTTTTTTTTTATTTTAAATAAACATATTATTAAGTTTTCTTAACCAAAAAGAAAATTAAAATTTTTCAAAACTTCATCGCGGTTGGTGCGTGAACTTTTTTGACCTTAGCGAAAAAATAAATATACGTTCCCTTATAGTTTTTTATGCTCTATTGGACTGTGCTATGCCAATTTTGATATTTTAAAAAATTGTTAAAAAGTTGTATCCCTACTGTACACCCATTAGGTGTATAGTAAGGGTAAGGTGTGGGATCACCTCTGTAAATATCATTGGGCCTTACTTCATTGAGAATGAAAATGGAAGTTCTAAATGGAGAACAGTATCAGTTTATGATTTTTTAGAAACATTTTTACGTCCTGATGCATATTGTAATTTAGCTTTAAAAATGAAAAATAAAGAAATGAAAATAGACCTGAGATATTGTTTCAGCAGGACGGAGCCACTGTCCAAATTTTTGGAGAGCGAATAATTTCCAAAAATTCAAAAATTATTTGGCCAGCGCGATCGCCAGATTTGTGATATGTGAACAAGCCCGACACAATCCTTTAACTCAAGGCCAACATTGTTGCAGAAATTCAAACGCTACAGCCACAAATTTTGAAAGATGTTATGGGAAATGCTTTAAAACGAGCCCATCATTGCAAAGCTAAAAACGGGGGTTATTTAAGTGACATTATTTTTTATACTTAGTGTAAAAAAATTCCGTTTTGTATATTGTATAATTTGAGAAAACAATAAAAAAAAATTAATAAACAAAAAAGTTATTAAAGTTTAAACCCCATGATAATTTTGATTCATTCTGTACAAATAAATATTTCACCTTAATGTTAATTAAATAAAAAGCAAAATAACAATAAAAAATAAAGTATTTTTTAAATAAAACGAGGAATTTTGTTTTTGATTTTTAATTTTTTGTATTAAATAGGTTTATTTATCAGTCTTTTAATAAAAAAGAAGATTAAAAAACAAAAACCCCAGATTTCCTTGCTAAATATTAAAAAATTCAAAAGTTCAACTTTGACCTTGAGTTCCTCAATAACTACTAAATCGAGTTTATTGAAATTGAAACTATTGAATAAATAATTAATATAATATCGTTATCGGTTGAAATGTTACTGAGTTTTGGCTAGTACAAAAAAGATTCTTAACCACTGAGGGAAGTGGATTTTTTAATAATGACAGTACTATTTTGTGAGGCTTCTGAAAATTTTTCCGCACGAAAATATGAGCCTTGACATGGACATGCGACAATGTGTGGCTTCAATTTTTATATAATATATATTCGGATTTAAGTACCACCAGTAAGGCGTCGAAAGATTGGTTGGCGTACATGCTCATCAATCCAACGACATAACCGGAGAGTAAAAGAGACTGACAATGAGCGTAATCAGAGTTTGGAGCGCAATTTGACTCCAGAACCAAGAAAGCAATTCAGCTCGACTCGCTCTGTACGCACCAAATATTAGATTGCCGGCAAAACAGACGAACATATGCCGCAATTCCATATGAGCAGGATTCAATTGAGATTCGACCCAACCACAAAGGCGGTCCGGATCAGACAGTTTTATAAATAAAAATTGTTGTTGATTTTTATGTTTTCAAAATTATTTTGGCGAAATATGGAGGAATAAATAAGAGCTGATGTCACTAATGCACCAGAGTTATTGTGCCGTGGATAAAACTAACAAATGTTACCAAACGAACTGCCATACTGCGCTTACTTTTTGACATTTCCAATTTTCTTTGAATATCTGTCGATTCGTGCAACTTAAACACGAATTCGAAAATTTTATGACGCACATAGTCGTCTAAGTGACCGAAATCATTATTAAATGTTAATTCCATGTACTTATAATCTTACGAAGAACAAAAATATTTTACCGGTCTTAAAAAGCATCCAATATTTTTGAGGAACTGCTTCAGCTTTCGAGATATAATATGAGAAACCAGATATCTGTTTTAATTAAAATAAAATTCAAAGTATTTTACTCTAGTAAAACTATATTGATTCACTTGAGTCTTTTAAATGTGTTCAACCAACTATATTTTTTTTATTTCAAACAAAAAACAGATTCAAAAAATTAAAACGTTGTTTTTTGAAAAGGTTGAATGATCGACCTATATACTTATCTTTTTATGTGAATTAAGGCTGGTGCTAAGATCGCCCTTTGAAGTGAAAATGTGTCAAACTTCGCACAAAATTTGTGATATTTTACGAAAAATAGATTTTGGACATTGATTAGCACACTACACAATTGTAAAAACATTATTGATTTTCTTACAAATGGACATGTTTATTATTTCGCACAAAAAAGTCTTGAAAAAAATTAATTTTTAAGGCGTTTTGAGTCGATTTATGTTCTTCATATTAGCGATGTTAAAACCAGGATCAGGGAGGAATCCAAACATGGTTGCAAAGTCGGCAAATCGACGGCTCAGTAAACAATGTTAGCAATTGAGCTTTGCCCCCTGCGCTGATTTCTCCCTTTTACAATCCCTTTCAAGTCTTCCAAAACAGCATCAAAAAAGCTAACCTCTTCCTAACAATTTGTGGGAAAAAATTAAGTGCTATTTAGTTTGCATATGTGACGCGCAAAATAGAAAGGGACCTAAGGTAAAAAACCAGTTTTGTTTAGGAGAGCCATTTTAAAGATTAGGTCCCTTTCTATTTGCGCTTAGAATCGTCGACTTCACTTTCATAAAATGCGTATGTCTCTGGGAGGGAACACTTTTGGGGCATGGGATTGGTCTCATTCGATGCTCAGACGTTGTCCACATCAGAGAAAAGATTGAGACTATTCGTTTTTATTCCGCATTCATACAATCGTTGCTTTTGCCATGCTTTCATTCGACAACAATAACTAATGCTATCGCTATACTATCATTCGTTGTTTTTGTTGATTGCCTTATGCACACTCATTTTTGTAATGCCGTTACATGTCAAGCAACGAAAAATAGAACCAATCGCACCATTCGCTTAGTATACGTTGCTCTGGTGTGTTTATAAGTATGCAGTGTGAAGAAATTTTGGCAAAACTTAATGCTGGTGTTTTCTGCAGCATTAAGAAGAAAACTAAAAGTAAAATATGGCAAGTTTTTGCTCTTATCCAAAATGAGAATAAGGAAATTATTAGTGGATTTGTGCTCTGCGAAAAGTGTCACACTTGTTTAAATACAATGGCAAACAGACTTCAAATTTAATTCGGCACAAATGCTACGTACAGCAAAACTCAAAAACTGAAGTAAAAAAAATCAGCAGTTCTGACAAAGAAGAGTTTATAAACGTGTGCGCCCAATGGGTTGTAAAGGACTGTCGCCCATTTTCTTTAGTTAGTGGCAACGGATTTAAAAAACTAGCGCAAGCTTTAATAAATATCGGAGCAAAATATGGGACTAATGCGGATATACTGGATCTAATACCAGATCCAACAACCATCTCCAGTCGTATAGAAATCAAGGCGGCAGAAAAACGACAAGAAATTAAAAAGGAAGTTAAAGAAGCAGTGACCACTGAAATGGCATCAATAACAACCGACTTGTGGACGGACAACTATGTTAAAAGAAGTTTTTTGGGTGTTACGTTTCATTTTATAAAGGAATCGCAACTAAAACATATTGTGTTAGGTGTAAAGTCGATGGATTTTCAAAGTTGCACAGGTGAAAATATATTAAATAAATTAAAATGTATTTTAAATGATTTTGAAGTAAGTAATTTTGATCATGTTAAATTTGTTACAGACAGAGGAGCAAACATTATAAAAGCTCCGCAAAATTATACACGTTTAAACTGTTCAAATCATTTACTTAATAATGTGTTACACACTGCTTTTAACAATACAATGGAATTACAGCCTATGTTAGAATCGTGCAAAAAGCTTGTAAAATATTTCAAAAAAAGTAATTTACAGCATAAATTGTCCACTTCATTAAAAAACTATTGCGTTACTCGTTGGTACTCACATTACAGTTTATTTAAATCGATTCTGGACAACTGGGTTGTAATTCAAGAAATACTCGCAAAAAACAACGAAATGTATAGAACTAATGAGATTCATTTTTCTACGCTCTTAGCACTAGCAGAGCTTTTTGAAAACATTGCAATAACATAGCAATAACAAGCAATAAATTACAGGGCGTTAATTATGCCACAAGCAACTATATTTGTTTGTCAATTAACAGCCTAAAAAATATATGTGCAGTTAAAATCCCTGATTCTCCGGCTATAATAAATTTAAAAACAAACATAAAACAGGAGATAGATTCCAAATGGATACCCAATATTAGTATTCACCAATACTCGGCTTGTTTTTTGTATCCCCCAACAAATCGCTTTTTGGAAGAAACAGTTCTTTGCGAGGTTAAAAATTTCTGTGTTTCACAAATTTTGAGTGATCAAGACTGCCTACCATCCCCAACTAGGGGAATACATAGTCAAACGTCAAATAATAACTTAGCTACTGGTGATTTTGAACTTTTCTTTGCGGAGATAATAAATAGTCCAAACCATACTTTAGAAGAAAGCGTCACCGATGAAGTCAATAGGTATTCTTTGTGTCATATTAATATTGATATAAACTTAAATGCCTTAGAATGGTGGGATCATCATAGTAGTGAATTCCCCAGGTTGTCTAAGTTTGCGAAAAAAAATTTTAGCTATCCCAGCAAGTAGTGCTGCCTCGGAAAGAGTTTTTTCTGCAGCAGGCAATTTGATTACTGAAAAAAGAATTCGATTGGCCCCGAAATCAGTGAATAATATACTGTTTTTAAATTCAGTTTATAAATATGAACAAATTTAACATGATCTAATTCAACTTCTATTACATTATTTGTTTTTATTGTTTTTCTCATATCCTGTAAAAACTGAATTTTTGAGCATTACTTTATTTTCCAATTTTTCTTTTTGTTGTTGTTTTAACCGAAAATATATCAAAATGTTCCATTTATTGTTTTATTTATGTCAAAAAAATACATTTTTTTCAATATGCATGCAGACCATTCGTACCAATCGTTCTATATTCGTTGCTTTTGCGATTGGTATGAATGATAAGCAGAAGGCAAGCAATACAATGCATGGAATTCGTCATACTCACATTTTGTGAATGGTATCATGAGTTGCTTTACTATAATGATGTCTATTGACAACAATATGCATATATTTTGTGATTGCATTCAAAGGCATTAAATATGCCAATCAAACCGTTCTCTGGTCCACATAAAAAAAAGTGAAAAGTTGATGAAAAGTTTTGTTCAGGAGAGCATTTTAAAGATTAGGTCCCTTTCTATTTGCGCTTAGAATCGTCGACTTTACTTTCATAAAACGCGCATATCTCTGGGAGGGAACACTTTTGGGCACGAGATCGGTCTCATTCGATGCTCAGATGTTGTCCACATAACAAAAATAAAAAATGAAAATTGATTTTTTTACTCTTAGGTCCCTTTCTCTATGCGCTGTCACATATATTAAAAAAAACCTTAGGAAACTAATATGGCTACTGAACTCATGTTTGCAAGGGCCTTCATCTCATCTACAAAATCAGTTCTAAAAGCATTTATGAAACTGCCAAATTTATGATCACAAAAGGAGTGTAGGTTCGAAAACCAATGTTTTAGTCTTGGAAAAACATTCACACAGAAAGTGTAAGTAATAATCCAAGGCCCATATCATCCAAAATTATGCTAATGGTGGTCTCCAAATCATGTACAAGGCTTGCTCTAAAAAAATGGATGTCATCAGCATATAAAAAAGGGAAGCAATGAATATTACAACTGCTATTAGTAAAGGGTGATCCATCTAGAGGTATTTTTTCAAAACAAAGAAAAAATATAAAAACTCAAAGGACATTTTATGGCATTTATTATGGCATTTGAAAATAATTACCTTCAAATATTGGCAACTGTATTATGGAAATGAGCGTTCGTTGATATACGGGAAGATCCGCTGTTTTCGACCAAAATGTTGTTCAGTGATGAGGCCCATTTCTGGCTCAACAGCAAAGTCAATAAACAAAATATCCGCATTTGGGCTGAAGAGCAACAAGAAGAGGTTCAAGAGTTGCCAGTATACCCAGAGAAAACCACAGTTTGGTGCGGTTTATAAGCTGGTGGTATATATATTTATTCAAAAATGATGATGACCGGAACGTAACCGTGAATGATGCTCCCTATCGCGCCATGATTTGGATCTTTATGCTACCTGAAATTGTAGCCCGTAATTTTGACGACTCTTGGTTTCAACTGGACGGTACCACTTGCCATACAGCTGCAATGGATCTATTGAGAGGTCATTTCGAAAAGCAGCTAATTTCACGTTTTGGACAGGTGAGTTGGCCGCCTAGATCGAGTGATATCACACCTTTAGACATTTTTCTTTGGGGTTACGTAAAGTCCAAACTCTATGCCGACAAAACAGCTACGATTCAGGTTTTAAAAGCCAACTTTACGCGAGTCATTAAAGCCATACCGGTCGAAATGCTCGAACGAGTCATCCAAAATTGGACCCTCGGATGGAAACCCTGAGGCGTTGTTGCGGCCAACATTTGAAAGAAATTATGTTCAAAAAATAAATGGCATAAAATGTCCTTTCAAATTACACTTGATTTGAATTTTTATATCTTTTGTTCTGAAAAAATACCTCTAGATGGATCACCCTATATTATCAACAGCATATAAAATACAAAGTAGAGCATCCAACATTGAGCCCTGGGGCACTCCGTAGTAAAAAATATGAAAAATTAGTTCACACGGTGTGTTGAAATATAAAGAGAAATGAAAAAATATAAATATCAATTTGGTCAAATAAAAAGAAAAACTGATAAGCTATTTATTAATTAGCTTCACATGGTCTACTCCATCGAACGCCTTCGATAAATCTAAACTCACCAGTACCACACAGACGCCACCATTAACTGCTTTCCTGATGGTATCAGTCAAGTTCAACAGGTGAGTCGTAGTATAAAGTCCCTGTCTAAAGACATTGATAATCATTTATCATCAACAAATCTAACAATTATTGTTTTTTATAAGAATTTCAACAGCTTTAATGGAACATATTATTTTATCAAAACAATTCGAACTTTTAACCTAAGGGATGGGAACTACCCAAACACATTTCAAAGCTGTTGGAAGAACATAGCTAGTAAAAGTAAAATTTGTACTAAGTAAATAGTAAGTTACGAAAATATAATAAATAGCAATAACAACTGAACCGGACCCAATAAGATTTAATGCCCTAAAAACATCATCTTCGAAAAAGCAGTCAAAAGAAAAGAAGCGATTCACACCTATACATATTACATATGCTAAAATTCACCTGGATATCATTTGTACCGAGTTTGGTTATAAAAAAATCCTTTAGATTGTTGAGGTCAAAATTACCACCAGAAATAACACCAGCGTTTATATTTAAAGAAGCCTTAGATTGCACAGTACTCCAAAATCTGACTGTTATTCATTTTACAAAACTAGCCCACAAAATGCTTTCCTCGATCACGCCTAAGAACAGTCAAAGCACTATTTCTATGAAACAAACTGGTTCTCACGTACTTATTCTACGACAAATCCGTAGAAGATATCTTTATAATAAAATCGTTCTTAGCCTTACAATAGGTACTAAAGAGAATAGAATGGCTATAAGGTTATCTGAAAATCCACATCAGATAAAATATTAAGATAAATAACCATACGAATTGAATATATGTCAACTCTTAGGTCTACTCACCAAACTGAATTCCCTCGTTGCCCATTGGAACCAATATTTCACCTGATGCACCGTCCATTCATTGGGATCATCCGGTATTTTGAGGCGTGTCTGTTCTCTGCGAAACTTATTGTCCAACACCCAATTGAGACAGGGTTTATCCTTAAAATTTGATACTGAAGTTGAAGTCAATTCTGTAAGTTCACGTTTCATTTTCTTGGGCTTTGACTCCTCTTCGGTATCCTCTTGTGATTCACTGCTGCGCATAACGGTCTCATCATCGGTGGAAACGTCAGTCTTGTATGCTTCTTCGGCAGCTAAAGTGGCTAAAGAAGAATAAAAAGAAATGCCTGAATCCTGAACAACGGAATATTCAGAACAATTACCCAAAGCATCCTCAGTGGGCTTTAAGACATCCAGAATGTTGATGCGTTTAATGAGGTATTTGATTTCGACATTTATCTGGACCAGGCCCTCTCCCTTGACACATTGATCTACAAGATTTTTATGGGGTTCCAACTGGAATATAACGCAATGCAATGGGTTTAAACTGATCGATGATATGTCAATTTACTTACCTCTTGTGCATCTTGCAGCCAAAATTCGTAGCCTTCCAGACTTGAACCGATCTTTTTCTCTAATAATTTCCTAATAATATTCACTGGTATTTACAAGTTTTTTGATGGAAATGCTGTTTTTCAACTTACTGTAGCGTTCTTAGTGGCTCCCTTATGTCCATATGCATAACGATTTCATTATCCACACATACATTGGAATTGCTGTCATCCTGATTGGACATGTACAAGTCGCCCTGCTGGAATAGTTCGTTGGCCATCATACCTTCTAAAAGACAGAGACGATTGAATTATTTCCGCATTCTTTTACACACAGAGGCACAGCCCCCACAACACATCGAACAAATCCAACATCCGTTTGTGATAGGTAACCCACCCAAGTCTCCGCCACTTCCCAGACGCTGTATCAATTCCTCCGAAAGTTGCGTTAAATCGTTGGTTTCCATATTTTGATTTTATTTATCTTCTTAACAATTTAACAAAACATTGTACATTTTAGTGATTGGTAAATAGTGATCACAAAGTCAACATTGTTTGTAATCGTTTCTGTATGTTGAAAAACGATTGTAGTCTTAATTGAGGTATATTATCGATGTAGAGTTTTTATTTACAGGCTTGTACTGAGTGTAACGCTAGATGTTATTTTCCGTAAAGCCTGGTACTGAGTTTGCCTTTTCATGCGAGAATGAGTTAAACTGTCTTTAAAAACTAAATTTGCAGTGAAAATTGTTTTTTTTTATTAATATCTGTCAGGCTGTGGAAAATAATGTAAATGCAAATTATTGAACATTAAAGTTTTTAGTAAAACCGTTTTTATTAGTAATATTTAGGCGATTAATGTTTTTGACGTGAACGAACCTAAAACGACGCTGATGAAAATCTCATGTTTTAGATTGTTCATATCGATGCGCCACGCATATACCTAGTTTAGTTCATCTTTTGGACGAACAACGGACAAATCACATTTAAAACCAATAAGAAACTTTAAGTCCCCTATATGGATTTTAAATTTTCTGTCGTTCCGTCCCATAATCCCAGAAGCGTACCGATTTTATAGAAATCTCTTAAAAGGTCGTTTGTGTGTGAGGTATTAAAATAAGCATGCAACTTTTTCTTGGCGCATACAAAGGTGAAAAAAATATTGTAGAAAACTAAATTTAAGCGAAGCGATAGAGTTATGTGGGCTTAAATTAAAACTAAATTTAAGCTCGGATAGTGTTGTTTGTGTGGAAGTTACAAGAAGGGGCGTGGCCTAGCTATAACTGTTCGTCAGCTAGTCTAACCTACAATCTAATTGATAATTTTCAGCATATTCGTATTATAACGAGTAATATTAAAAATAGTATGCGAATACCATACATTTTAGAGGTAATAGGTACTAGAATGAGGCGTGCCAACCACTATTTTTATATGCAAGTCATTAAAATATTGCAGTGTGGACTATTAAGGCAGATTTAACGACTGGGTGGGATGTTGCTGGAACTAATAGTTAAGGACGGAAAAAAATATTTAACTTTATTTTCACTCACATCAACCAAGCTTAGTAAAGTAATTTATAAATAATTGGCAGATGATAGAATCAAAAATTTTTCGGTAATTATAGCTCCTTTTATTCTTCTTCTTGGACCAAATGGGTATTTATTTTATTTGTTTGTGTCGTTTTTGACTGGGCTGATTGGTCAGTCTTCCTTCATGAATTAAATAAAACTAATTTATTCCATGTCTTCTCTTTTGTTTATTCTGACTACATATTTTAATACGAGAACAATTATAACAATTTTGAAGATTTCGTACAATAACATATTACCATTTTTAAGGATATTATCATTTACGTTTTTAATCGGAAGTAAATTGCTATTTTTTGTGGTATGGTTCACAGAGAACAGTTAATTTATTGTGTGGGTGTAGAAGTAAGAAAACACTACTGAACAATTTAATTTGATAATGACTGAAATGGAGTTCATGTTAATCTAGCCAGGGACACACTTTCGTATGGATCGGGCAAGTCCCCATTGACATCTTCGAGGCAGTCGGTTTCTAAGAAATTAATATCCAAGAGTTAGAAAAGAATGGAGAAAGTTATCAATAGACATTAAAATGTTGTAAAAAGAGTGTCTATGTAAGCTTTTTGTAGGTTTTAAATAATATAAGAAATCTAACGAAAAAAAAATCTTACAATTTTGTTCTTGTGGGCTTAGAACTGGTGCTGGTTCATTTAAAGAAACAATGAGACTATTTTCTCGTCAATTGCTGCTAATCCAAGTGGTCGCGTGGTTGAATACCATCAACAAACGCAGTAACAAAACAAAAACTAACCACGCCAACTGGTTAGTGACTTTGAGGTTCTTTTTGTAGATTGCAAAGAAAGGCGGCTTTTCTGAGAGGAGAAAAAGGGATGAACAATAATAGTACAGGTTTGTTATAAAAATATAACTTTTTCAATAACGACTTTCACTGAACGTTTTAGATATAAACGCAATGACGCAGACATTTACAAAATACCAGCTACGTGTCTACGTTCTGATCACTTGCGCCTTTTATAAAGTGAGGCAAGTAGTATGTGAAAAATTAAATCTTTGCGATTTTGTTGGTAGGATAAATGTGGTGGCAAAAGAAAGTTGTGTAAATTCAAAACAATCGGTCAAACCATTCAAAAATTAGAGCGAGGCCAAAAAACATTGTAACAAACCAAATTTTATAAAAAAAATACCCTCATAATTCTTTTTAGGTCTGAAAACCCTAAAGAATTGCTATGTTTTCAGGTTGGCATCGCTAATTCGGGCTCAGAATCCACAATTCAGCAAAGCGATGTCAAAAACCATTTATAACGTTTTCACAATCACGAGCTATCATATTGGTAAGTTGTAGAAAGATGGTTGTGCACTGCGCTAATCGTTGGTCGCGCTACCAACTATTTGATGTAGAGAACCCAGCGCAATTAATGTTGTCCTGCTACTCGCAGATAGATGTCACCGCATTTCGTTGGCGTTACCAACCTACACGATTTGTTTTAGTGAAAGAAAGTTTATAATTATTGTGATTAAATTAAAGTGAGAATTATCACGTTTCTTCCCTTCTTAGCTCCTTCTTCCAGACATGTTTTTAACATTACTAGCTTAATTCTCTAAACATCCCGATAAGGGGAACTTCTCTCAAAACAGTGTGCTGTGCTCCACATAATTCTTTTACTCACTGACCGGGACCTACTGATTAACGTCGACTCCGACCGGCTAATGCATTTTATAGAGGTTTTTACATGACTTAGAGATGAATCTCTTACTTGTAATGTTGTCGCCAATAACGAGGTGGAAACCCGCCACTGAAAAATTGTGAGATGTTCTTACCCGGATTTGAACCTGGGTTTACTGGCGTGATAGCCGCGCCATTACCATCAAACCACCACACAACGGCGGTTTATGGGCCACGGAAGTCCATGCGTCCAATAACTATCGCCATTTTAGAGTTTTTAATGCTTCTCCACTAACGATTCCAAGTTTAGTGATGGGTTGTCTACACGAAGAAAAAAAATATGGTTGGGGTAACAATATTTGAAAAGAATTATACATGTATATGGTTGTGTCACAACAATATTATGATCCTCACAACAATAATATGATTTACATTCAACTATACGTTGATCGTCACAGCAAAGTATGATTCACACACAGCCATACAATGGTCCTCACAGCCATATTAATATTCACAGTCAATCATACTATGATCCTCACACCAATAGTACAATTAACACACAAACATACAATGATCCTCACAGCCATACTAAGATTCGCACTCAATCATACTATGGTCCCCACAACCAAATTGTGATCCCCACAATCATATTATAATCCCCAGAAACATTATATGTTTCACAAACAACCATAATATGATCCTCACAAACATAGTATTAATTACACGCAGCCACGTTTAATCCCCACAACCATAGTAAGATCCCACTCAACCATACTAGGATCTCCAAAATTATTTAATAGGATTGGATTATTTTGTTTTTCAACAATGGAGGATTTTAATTAGTAATTAACAAATAAATTAAATTCAAAATATGTAGTAAGAATGATTTAATTAACCGTATAAAAAATCCGTTTAAAGACGCGTGTAAGTTTTTTAAACATATTGCAGTTACCCTATACAAATCCAAAGCAGTCTGTTTAGAAAAAAATTATTTTTTCCATTAAAAGTACTATTGCATACATATTGCTTACCCACCCACCATCGCCACCCTTCACAGTCATCTGTAATCAACTGTATTTTGTAAAAGACCTAGATAAAACATACGAGTAGATACGATTTTCAAACACACATAATAGGGACAGACACATTATCTAAATTTCAAATAAAACAAGTGAAAAAGTTTCAGTCGCTTGATCCGACTTACTTATACGAGTACCCTCTTACCTATGAAAGGAGCTGGAATGGGCCATGCCCCACTGCAGGAAACAAAATTCAAGAGAAATTCATGCATTGGAAAAAAGATATGTGGGTATCAATCTATTCTCCGATAGTACCGTGTATCTGTGGACGTGCAAGAAGGGGCATGGCTAAGGCTCCAAATTTTCGTCAGCTAGTCTAATTTATATTCTATTTGCTTCCTACTTATTTTTAGCAGAATGATGTGAAGAGTATTACAATTACTTTGCGAATACCAAAAAAGGGCGGAGATGTGCATTTGCCATATCTTTTCTCTGTGTGTACAATTAATGACGATATTTGGAGAAAATACTAAAAAAGTCTTATTTTAAAGAACGCAAAAATTTCGTCTTTTTCAGTCCTAGGCTGCTGATGACTAAATGCTATCATCATATACGATGAAGGTTTTAAACTTGGATTGCCTCTTCATTTGTTCTCTACGGTACATATGGAGCTTTTTACATTGCGATCAAGTCTACCGTTCGAATGTACCTTTTCTTCTTTATGAAATCTAATTTAAGTTTTCAACGAACTATTATTACTATCTCATTTTGTAATTATAAACAAATCCCCCCAAAAAAAACAAAATTACTGGGGACGAAGGTCATGCAGCAGAATGGCGATTTCAAATTTACAACTCCATGTGCCATGTTCCACCTAAAACCCGACGTATATCATTTGTTATGCGTGATTTATAATGTTAATTAAACCAAATGCCGGCCTAACCACGCAGTTTTCATTTAGAAACGTTAAAATAAAACATGTTTCATATTCATAATCAACATGCCTGTCTGTCATGAAGCACCAACAGAGTGGAACTTGGCGGAAACTAGTTCATGGAGTTCATGATTAAATTGGATTAATAATTTTATTATTTTGAAACGTTTCATATAATATTTTAATATCATCTTACATTGCCGTTGGGACTCAGGAACCCTTGGAACACGAGATATATGGTGAACTAGGTTGTAATATACTCCCTCAGAGCTACCCAGGGATATAATGGTGGGAAATGTTAAAGGACCCTCCAAACATGACATTTTTTGTATAGAAATAATTAATTTGTCATTTCTTTGTTAGACAAATTTAAGCATGGAGAGGTACACAACTAAGCAGTGTGTTAAGATTGTTTTACCCTTTTACGAAAATTGACGTTCTAATCAAAATATAATCCGTGCACTTTGTGATCTTTTTGGCCAAATATATTCACAATCAGGAGAATTGTGCACAAATTTCAGCAAACCGGGTCTGCGGGAAATGTGAAAACACCTGCGCATGCTTGACACCGATGGACTTATTTGGGTTATATAAAAAAAAATATACGTCAATAAGCCAAGAATAAAACAAGAGCTAAAGGTTGAGATAATTCGTCCTATTAACGACATGAATATCCATTATGTCTCAGAGTCAATGAAAATATGGACCATCGGGTTGTATCGCACATAATTGCCATAGATCCTTCTATCATAATAAATAATATTAAAATAATTTTTTGAAAACTTTTTGTTTTATTTACAAATAACATCGTGCGTTTTAGTTGGATCACCCTTTATATCAACACACAGAAAACAAATTTGCCGTCACAAACGAACTTTTTTGGCTACCGAATGATTATGGTTCGTTGTACTCCAAGAACTCCTTCCATATACGAGGGCAGATCAATAATGCCGTAACTTTTCGAATAAAACACAGTATTTTTTGCAAAAAAAAAAATATTTTTCAACATAATCTTCTTTAGATCAATACACTTAGTACATAGTTTCTCCAATTTTTGTATTCCTTCCAAAAAATACGATTTTTCGACGTCCATAAAAATGGCATTTGTTTCTTCATAATTTTATCGTTCTAGTTGAATCTCTTTCCAGCGAGCCATTTCTTTATGTTTGGAAATAGGAAATAGTCACTGGGGGCTTAATCTAGAGTATATGGCGGATAAGGTACCAATTCGTAACCCACTTTATGCCATTTTGCCATTGTGACTGAACATGTGTGCACCCGTGCATTATCTTGATGAAATGGTAATCGCGGCACGCATATTGCAGACAGCTTTCTTAAACCCAACTGATCATGTAAAATCGAAACCACACTGCCATATGAAATGCGTATGGCAACAACAATTGCGCGCACTTTTACCCTTCGATCGGCCAACACCATATCGCGAATTTTCGACATTTTCGGGTGTATTGACCTTAATTGGCCGTCCAAAACGTTCAGCATCATTTGTTTTTGTGCGACCCCAACGAAAGTCAGTAAACCATTTTTTTTCCATTGAAATCGATGGTGCAGAGTCCCTATTGTATTTTTAAGCTTTTCCTTGTTTTGATTGACGGATTTCTTCCGCAAAAAAATAATTTAAATGAGCACTTGAAATTTCCTTTATTTCATTTTTAACAAAATCCACGAGATTGTATGTTTCGAACAGCTGTTAAACACAAACTAAATGATGGAACTCTCTCAAAATTTCACAGTTGTCTATTTACAGATGGTACTTGATGTGAGCAGTATTGCATTTCATATAACTACGAGGGAAGTTGAAAAAGTCACGGAATTATTGATCTGTCTAGTAATCAAATATAAAATGGTTCGTGCACTTGAAATTAGTAAATTAGATATAAAATTAATTATATTTAACAAATTTTTTAACAAGTATTTGCCTCAAAAAATACTTCCGTTTTTGGAAATTTTTGAATCCAATTTTGTAAAATATTTATAATAATTATTCAGTACAAGCCTCTATTCATTTTATTGTTGAGATTACTAAATCTGTTTTCGTTCGAAACCAAACTCTAAACGTTTTGTTGTGACTATAACCGATAAACTGCTATGGAGATTATATAGGGTGATCAATCTAGAGGTATTTTTTCAGAACAAAAAAAATATAAAAATTCAAATCAAGTGGTAATTTGAAAGGACATTTAATGGCATTTATTTTTTGAAAATAATTTCCTTCAAATGTTGGCAACTGTATTATGGAAATGAACGTTCGGCGAGAAACGGGAAGATCCGCTGTTTTCGACCAAAATTTTGTTCAGTGATGAGGTCCATTTCTGTCTCAACGCCAAAGTCAATAAACAAAATTGCCGCATGTGGGCTGAAGAGCCACAAGAAGAGGTTCAAGAGGTGCAATTATACCCAGATGCGGTTAATAAGCTGGTGGAATGGCCGGAACGTAACCGTGAATGGTGCTCGCTATCGCGCCATAATATCGATCTTTATGCTACCTGAAATTGAAGCCCGTAATCTTGACGACACTTGGTTTCAACAGGACGGTGCCACTTGCCATACCGCTGCTTAAACAATGGATCTATAGAGAGGTCATTTCGAAAAGCAGCTAATTTCACGTTTTGGACAGGTGAGTTGGCCGTCTAGATCGAGTGATATCACACCTTTAGACATTTTTCTTAAGGGTTACGTAAAGTCCAAAGTCTATGCTAACAAACCAGCTACGATTCAGGTTTTGGAAGCCAACTTTACGCGTGTCATTAAAGCCATACCGGTCGAAATGCTCGAACGAGTCTTCCAAAATTGGACCCTCAGAGTGGAAACCCTGAGGCGTAGTTGCCGCCAACATTTGAAGGAAATTCAAAAAATAAATGCTATAAAATGTCCTTTCAAAATATCAATTAAGATTCCACACTTGATTTGAATTTTTATATTTCTTTTTGTTCTGAAAAATACCTCTATATGGATCACCCTATATATTGATGTTAAAATCACCAATAATATGTTATAACAGTGAACATATCGGTGTTTAGGAACTACAAACAACTTATCTGTTGTCATCACCAATTACACTGTTCTGCAAAAATGATTTTTGAGCCCTCCTTAAGACGAAAACTACTGATCTTTACGAGATGTAAAATGATCTGCTGAATCCGAATTGATTTTCGTGATATCATGAAAGTGAAATTTTTCTGACAGTTTTTCATTAATTTGCCTAAAACATCGGCAATTCTAATTCAATTCATTTCAAAATGGACAATAGACAATAATAATTTTCAATATTAATAATAATTTTCA
Organism: Hydrotaea diabolus; assembly: GCA_963513945.1. Classification (NCBI taxonomy): domain Eukaryota; kingdom Metazoa; phylum Arthropoda; class Insecta; order Diptera; family Muscidae; genus Hydrotaea; species Hydrotaea diabolus. The sequence goes on along the minus strand of OY740716.1, from coordinate 243,910,257 downwards.
CGACATCTTAAAAACTAAACGTAACGCTGCAAATCGGATTTAGGAGATTATTTTACACAAGGTTTCGTCCAAAAGAGGATTTTGTTGCAGCACAGTGTTATTGGCGCCGAAGTAACGTTAACTTTATACTTCATGGTTGGTTATTACAATTACCAGTAATAACCAATTCGGTTGGTATAACAAATTTGGTGGTTGTGATACCGTAATATGATCAAAGCTTCCCTACATATGTAAAACAATATTACCATCAGTACCATAGAATGTTGCAGATGGCAACAGAAAAGGGGTTTACCCAACCGAATTTTTATAGTTCGAACGGATTTTCAACTGTTTTTTCTCTTTGTGTAGAAGAAATGGATAACTTTGTACAAATAAAGCAATTGAACAATTTTTTTTATTTGTTTTTGACAGTTTTGATTTTTTTTAGGTAAGTTATTAAAAGAAAGCATTTGTTAATACTTCTAATTGTTGGTAGCAACAAACAATTCTAACGAAACTAGTAATAACCTAATTACCTAATGTTCCTTTGGTTTTTTTTAATGAAAAACGTTGATACTGCTTGTGAAATTTGTTTATGCAATACAAAAGAAAATGATATCGGCTTAGTGGCCACCGCCAGAGTTGATGACTACATGGGCTCAATCACACGACAGCCGGGTCTATCGATCGGATTGACCCAAAGAGAAAATCTTCGGCCAAGAAGTGTGCCATCCCGACACACAGTTGCCGCTACAACAACAACTATACTGCCTCGTTTTATGGCAATTTCCATCACTCTTGCCAGAAGTTCGGTCGAAACGTTCTCGCATTCCTGGCGAATATTCTTCTTAAGGGCTCTAGGACTCGGAGGCTTCTTGACGTAAATCCGCGACTTAAAAAAATCCCCATAAAAAGAAGTCTGGAACGGTTAAATCGGGTGATCTTGCCGGCCAGTGGAAATCACTAAAACGAGAGATTAAGCGAAATTCCTTCTTCATAATATCGGTTGTGGCTGCAGCAGTGTGCGCCGTTGCACCGTCCTCTTAGAACCACACCCCAGTAAAAAATAGGATCATCCAAGTTAGTCTTGGATCGCTTCTTTCCTCAAGCATTTTGTACTCCTTTTTAACACTGCATGTCCGCAAAAGCGAGCACTCCTTTTGAGTTCCGTATGGAGTACAAAAGGAGTATTCCTTTTGATCTCGTAAAGGAGGACAAAGGGAATAATGCATGACGCAACCTCAATTAAACAACAGCTATGTCAAACAAAAAACAAAACACATGCAAAAAAAAGGCTGAAGGGTTTCTTATTGACCAATTACCAGTATTAAGCGAGGCATCAACTTAGTTTTTTTGAACTTTGCCGAAGTTTTTAGCAAAACAAAATAAAACGAGCAATCTATTCGCTTATAACTCCAAATGGATGAACAAGTCATTACTCTTTTGTAACTCGATTATGGATTAATCCATATATTTTCTACTGGGAAGTTCTCCAGTCCGACTTCATCCAATTGAGAAAGAAAAAATTCGGTAATTATGGCGCTGTAGCGCGCGCCATCCACAGTCGTCACTTGGCCCGCAACGTTCCCAAAAAAAGAAAAAAATGGCCCGATGACTCCTCCAACGTAAACAGCCCAACACTTAGTAACTTTGATCGGCTGCAATAGCTCTTGCTTGGGTGGATGATACACGGATTTCCGGTGCCCCAAAAAAGACTATTTTGTTTATTCACGAAACCGCTAAAATGAAAATAAGCCTCATTGCTCATAATCATTTCTGATTATAACACCTTGAAATAATCATCAGAGACCCAACAAAGTATATATATTCTTGATCCTCGTAAAATTCTAAGACGATCTAGCCATGTTGTCCGGATGACCGTCTGTCCGTCTGACCGTCTGTTGAAAACAAGATAGAGCCTGCATGAAAATAGCTAGGGAGCTGAAATTTGGCACAAACATGTGTAGTTAACCTAGCATGGTTGGTATTGAAAATGGGCTATATAGCTCTACGGGAAGTTGGTGTTGGAGACCCTTAACCGACACTACCTCATAAAAATTAGTTTTTTATTTGGAAATATCCGCCTAGTTTCTTGAGCAAATCACTGAAATTTTCCAAATAATAATCTCTATATAGGCGCAATTATCTATGTAAAAATGTTTTAGATTGGGCCACCATTTTGTGTTTCCCATACAAACGGCCTTATGGGCCTTGAGAAATAATATGACTATAACTCACCACAAACTTGACCTATCGAAATGAAATTTTACACATCAAGATTTCTATATACAACACACTTCTACGCGGTTGAGATCGGAAAAGTCCTACTGGTACCTCCCACACTAACGGTCTCATTGGCCTTGAAAAATAATATGACAATAACTTACCACACACTTGACCTATCGAGACGAAATTTTCGGCATAAAGATTAATATATAGAACAGACTTTTGCGCTAATTTTGGCTAAGATCGGAAAGGCCCTACTGGTACCTCCCACACAAACGGTCCCATGGGCTTTGAGAAATAATATGACGATAACTCACCACAAGTTTGACCTATCGAAATGAAATTTTCCACATAAAGATTTATATATAGAACACACTTCCGCACCAAATTGAGTTGATATTGGGTAGCCTCTATTGATACCTCCCATACAAACGGTCTTAAGGGCCTTGAGAAATAATATGACGATACCTCATCAATAACTTGACCTTTCGAAATTTTACGCATAAACATTTCTATATGGAGCACACTTCTGAACCAATTTCAGTTGAGATTGGGTAGTCCCTTCTGATACCTCCCATACAAACGGTCTTATGGGCCTTGAGAAATACTATGACGATAACTCACCACAAATTTGACCTATCGATATGAAATTTTCCACATAAAGATTTAAATATAGAACACACTTCTGCACCAAATTGAGTTGATATTGGGTAGCCTCTTTTGATACCTCCCATACATACGGTCTTAAGGGACTTGGGAAATAACATGACGATAGCTCATCACTAACTTGACCTTTCGAAATTTTACACATAAACATTTCTATATAGCGCACACTTCTGGACCAATCTGAGTTGAGATTGGGTAGTCCCTTCTGATACATCCCATACAAACAGCTTTAAGGGCCTTGAGAAATAATATGACTATAACTCACCACAAACTTGACCTATCGAAATGAAATTTTACGCATACAAATTTCTATATAGAAATTATTTGGGAATCTGGTGAAGGGTATCCAAAGTTCGGCACAGAAAAACTTAACATTTTTTACTTGTTTAAATATAATTTTGACAATAGTACGATAGTCGCAATATTAGTATTGTTGAAAAGTAACAATATTATTATTGCCTAATTTAAAAATGAAAATATGGTTGTAGCGACAATATAAATATGGTTGGTGCGACAAAATTATGGTTTTTTGGGGTTATTGCTAACAATAATCTTCATTTCATTTTTCATTGAATATACTTTTTAGAACAATGTTATTGTTACGGATCTAATGCAACAATAGTACTTTTTATAGTCAAATTAAAATTTTTCGAACAAACTGCTTCGGCTTTGTTTAACTGAAATATTCTTAATAAAAACGCTTACATTTTTTAAACTGATTTTTTCTACTGTTAAAGATATCACTCCTATTATTTTGTATTTAATGTATTTTTAAATAATTTTCATAATTCAAATCTGTTGCTGACAACTCAACCCAATTCTAATAAATAATTTTGGGGATCATAATATAATTCTGTGTGACCATACTAGGGTTGTTTGTGAAACATACTATGGTTGTGAGTATCATACTATGGTTGTGGAGATCATAGTAGGGTTACGTGTGAATCATACTATTGTTATGAGGATCATAGTATGGTTCTATTTAAATCAAGCCAAAATTCTATAACTTTTGATCAAGTAAATATTTTTGAGTTCTGTAAAAGAGACAATTGTAGCCATGGACTCAAGAATGATTCTGAGCTATTAAGAATAATTGGGCTATTGGGTGTATTTTAGAAATTAGCCTGAAGTTAGTAAAGCAAGTAAATTTTTTTTTTATTTTTTTTACATATTTTCAAGTAATTGTTCATAAAATCGGTAAAAAAATTGTTTTCCTTGTTGCCGATTTTTACCTTTTTTACAGGTTTTTAAAATTGAAAAAGTGATATTTAATTTTTCGATTTTGTCGAACTGTATCTCATACATTTTAAGAGCTTCTTTAATACAACCAAATTGTTAGTTATGTCTGTCATAATATTATGAAAATTATTATCTTATGGAAATTCAAATGGAATTTTCATTAGGATTATAAATATTTGGCCCGAACCAAATTTTATAGTCTGAATTATTTATTTGGATTGCCATTTTTATATAATATGTCATTACTTTTAAAAACAATATCATTATACTGTATTTTTCAATATTCGTCAAAGATGAAACAAATAGAAGGATGCATTTCAAAATAACTCATTTGCGCTGAACAATAGGGAGTTTCGGTCGCCTACGAAGTTGACAAAATTAATTTTTCCACCTTTGTTTTTCTTAATTTTACGAAAATGTCGGTTAAATTTAAACTGAAATCAAAAAAAAAACACATGCTTCAAACTTTGTTGACACATTCTAATAACGATGGCAGCATGCATACATATTCCACTTCAAAACTGAAACTATTATCATCAAACCAATGACTGTTAGTAGGAAACGGAAATACTTGGGCTGTTATCACACAGATGACAACTCATAGATGCATATTTTTAATCATTGTCACAGTGTACGAGTATTACGATTCCGTGTTAGCTCTTAAGAGGTGACTGGCTTACTTAGAACCTTAGCGACGTATGATTTATTTTTGGCAATGATTCAGATTTCAACAAAGTTGCAAGCGGCCGTGCCGGCATTACCAAATTTGGCATATTTGCACATTTGCGGTAATTTTTCAATTTATTCATATATTTTCTCTAAATTATTCTTAATCTCAGTGAGGAATATTGACAGTTTTGTGGTGAAAGAAATGTGATTATCAATATTCATGACATCACTTCAGAGATTGTTGATTTATGCGAGGACTGTTCTTTTAACAAATACTAATAAAAAATCTATTACTCGCACAAATGATTCATTATGGGACGTAATTCAAGAGGAAATATTAAATGAAGTGTTTTATTAACAAACAATTCAATAAAACAAAAACAATTTTTTTTTTATGTAAATTTACAAGCCAAACGTGTAAACATTTAAAGGCAGACGAACACACAAACATTCGATAAATAAGGGAAGAGGATTTCTTGTAAATCCACTTTTCTGTTCAGGTTATTGAAAATTGTTTTCACTCTGTGGAAACTGAATGTATCATGGCTTCATGAAACATGAAACACCTAGACCAAACGTAGTAAAATATATTTGGAATTATACATAACCGAACAATAAGGAAGTAAAGACATGTTCATTCATTTGGAGTAATAAGAGAGCAATCGAAGCAATTAGTCGAAGTTAGAAAAAACAAAGTTGATGTCATGCTTAATATAGGGTCCATCCATCCATCCATCTAAAGGTATTTTTTCAGAACAAAAAAAATATATAAAAATTCAAATGAAGTGAGGAATCTTTATTGGTAATTTGAAAGGACATTTTATGGCATTTATTTTTTGAATATAATTTCCTTTAAATGTTGGCAACTGTATTATGGAAATGAGCGTTCGGTAAGAAACGGGAAGATCCGCTGTTTTCGACCAAAATGCCTGTTTTTTTGTTTGACATAGCCTGTGTTTAACTGATGTTTCGTTAACTGGAGTATCGTCATGCACTACTACCCTTGTCTTCCGAGATAAAAGGAATACTCCTTTTGTACTCCATAAGGAGCTCAAAACGAGTGCTCGCTTTTGCGGACATGCAGTGTTAAAAAGGAGTAGAAAATGCATGAGGCTCAGAGTTTTATGGAGTAATCCATTGATCGCAAAGGAGCAATCCAAGACTAATCTTTGGATGATCCTTTTTTTACTGGGAAGCGAACTCCTAAGCAAGTTGCCACTAGAACACAACTGGTCGTGTTCTAGTGGCAACTTGCTTAGGACTAGGACTAACTTGCTACAAAGATATAATAACGATATGAAATCGTAATATATACGAGTATGTATGTATTTCTGGCCTAATAATAAAAATGCAAATATTTATCATCAAAAATTGTTTTATTGTTTTTCAAAGCATTCTTCAGCATGATTTATACATTTTTGCATGCGCTCAAACCAATTGTCGAAGCACTTTTTCCACTCCGATTGAGACTCATCCAAAACATTGTTTTTGAACGCTAAAACGGCATCTTCTGACTATGAGAATCGTTGACCCTTCTTTAATCGTTAGTGAATCATTCTTGATGTGCGGAGTCAGGGCTATATGGCGGATGACCCATCAATTCGTCGTTTTGGCCGGTCAAAAAGGCGCTGGTTTGAGTTGATGTGTGAGAGCTCGCATTGTCATGGTGCAGAATGGTTCGTCTTCTCTTGTTCGTTTTTCGAATTTCTCCGAAGACTTCAGGCAAACTAATTGTGGTGTACCACTCAGAATTAACTGTCCTACGTTGCTTAAGCGGAACAGTCGCCACATGACCAGTTTTTCCAAAGAAACGGGCGACCATTTGCTTCAAAATGCTTCTTCCACGAACAACTTTTGTTGGATTTGGCTCGTCTTCGAAGACCCACACGAACGATTGCTGTTTTGTTTCGGGCTCATACGCATAGATCCATGATTCATCACCTGTGACGATCTTCAAAACGTCTTTTGAAGCACCGCGATCGTATTTTTTCAAAATTTGCACGAGCCTTTTTTTGAGCGATTCTCAAATTGCGCGGGATCCAACGAGAACAAACCTTTTTTACGGCCAGGTGTTCATGCAATATCGAATTTACGCTGGTGGACACGATCTTGAAGGCCACGCCACATGCCCACGACGCACGTTAAGCGCTCACCAACAGTTTCCTTCAATAAAATGATTGTGTCGTTGGCTGTATGGCATGTAGCGCAGTATTGTTGGACCCAAAGGTCGTCCACATCAACATCCTTCAATTCAGGCACGAAAAAGTCATTAATGTAATCTATAGCGTTCCCCACTGCCTGTATAATGTTACAGCCGGCTTCATTTCTGAGCAATACGAACCATTGATTCCCTCTGCCCATAGAGCACACCAAACAGTGATTTTTTGAGGATGTAACGGCAATGGTTTATGGATTTTCATTACTTTAAATTCAAATTTTGGTTTTTAACTTTCTTATTCATCCAAAAGTGAGCATCATCGCTGAACAAAATTTTCCTGTAAAAATCAGGATCAGTGGCCATCTCAGTTTAGGCCCATTAACCACGATTTGCAAACGTTGTTCCGTAGTAAGCCTGTTCATTATTAAATGGCAAACCAAACTGAACATAAATCAAGTGACAGCTGTCAAAAAGACCAACTTCGAAAAAAGTGCGGCCAGATTGAAAACCACACGCTAAAACGACACCCTTTATTGTAAGCTGCCTAAACACGAATTTGACTGTGGTTGTCTGGATGTGAGTGCTTTTTTTTGGCTAAAGCTAATGTGAGCTTATAAAATTCAAAACATGAGCTGAGCTAATTAGATGAAAACAAAAGCTGTACATTAGCGTTAGCTTTCATTTGAGATAAAGGTTGCAAATGTTAGTACTACTAAAGAAAGTAAAGGGTTAGCGGAAATATATGGCCTGAACATATATGGTTTTAAGGAGCCGGCCCGCAACATTGGCGAAACGTACGTCTGTTTGCTTAAACTTCGATCACTTACTATCTTTCCCTTATGATTAACAACAACAAACCTGAACTAATTAGCTTGAGGTGTAATTCACTTTTTCAAAACAAAAAATATTTTATTTAAGTCTCACAACATCCCATTCAGGTAACTTTTCTCAAACCAGTGAACTGTGCACGATTCAATTCTTAAACACGCAGACCGGGACCTACTGTTCATTAAAGAAACAACAAATGATCATAAAAAAATGTTTGTGTATTTTGTAAACAATTACATGCATAGATTTACAAAAAAAATTAATACGTAAAAAAATAATTAATAAAATTATAATTACGCTCGACATAATACGTCCTTGGCTACAATCGTCCATTTTACAGAGTTTAAAAATGTTGACTAGATCAAAAGTTATAGACTTATAGCCGATGGAAATTGATTGTGAACCACTACACGCAGAAAAAAGGATGGTTGGGAAAACAATATTCATAATATTGTTGTTTTGGTACACCAATATTATGATCCTCACAACAAAAGTATGATTCAAATATAACCATACTATGATTCTCACAACCATTCTATGATCCCCACAACAATATTGTGATCCTCACAACAATAGAATTATTCACACACAACCATACTAAGATCCCTACAACCACATTATGATCCTCACAACCATAGTATGTTGCACATACAACCATGGTATGATCCTCACAACCATTCACACGCAACCATTTTATGATCCCTACAACCATAGTATGATCACACACAATTATATTATGATCTCCAAAATTATTTACTAAAAATGGGATAGGTTTTCAACAATAGATTTTAATTGTGAAAGTTATTTAAAAATACAGTTAAATCAAAATAACAGGAGTGGATTATTTAATAGTAGAAAAAATCAGTTTAAAAATACGTACATAACCACATTAGGAAGGGTTTCGAGAATGGGTTTTCCACAGTAATCGTCACCTTGGATATTGAAAAGGCGTTTAACTCTGTATGGCACAGTGGCTTAATATATAAAATGATTCACTTTAATTTTCCCCCTTATCTCATAAAAATTATCGATGCTTTTTTGAGAAGCAGGAATTGTGTTTGTATCAATGACAGTTACTCTGGTTTGGTCGAAATTTCAGCAGGAGTTCACCGGGGCTCTGTTTTGGGGCCAACTTTATACATATTGTACTGCTCAGATATACCTAATTGGTTTGGATGTGAATGTGGAGCATATGCGAAAGATACCTCATTATTTATCTTGCATGAATATGAACACAATTTGTGACAGCGCATAGAGAAAGGGACCTTAGGGTAAAAAAAACAATTTTAATTTTTTTTTCTTTTTTTTTTGATGTGGACAACATCTGAGCATCGAATGAGACCGATCACATGCCCAAAAGTGTTCCCTCCCAGAGATATGCGCCTTTTATGAAAGTGAAGTCGAAGATTCTAAGCGCAAATAGAAAGGGACCAAATCTTTAAAATGGCTCTCCTGAACAAAACTGGTTTTAACCTTAGGTCCCTGGCCTGGAAAATTACTTTTGCCAGCAATAATTTATTAGCAATACTCAGAGGAGAAAGAGGATATAAAATATTTCTTGCAATGCAAAAGGAAGGAAAGGAACCATCAAAAAAAGAAAAAAAAATGAAAATTGAATTTTTTACCCTTAGGTCCCTTTTTCTATGCGCTGTCACATATACATTTAATCAAAGACAAAATCCGCTCTGTAACCGTTAGATTCAAATTACAGAGTAGTACTTCATCTAATTCTCTAAACTCGAATCTATACATGTAAATCAAATCAACTGCATAGCATTTCTAAAAAAAATATATAATTAACTTCTCCTATTTGTGATAAATCAGTGGTTTTTCAAACAGTTACTTTCCTCCGAAATACTATATTTTTGTTACGTTGAAAATCATACAACACTTAAAACGAAAATGTTTTTGATGAAAAGTTACATGATGCGTCTAAAACTCTGCAAACTTGTGTGAAACCATTAGGCATAATATGCTTAAAAGCATATTCAAATGAAGAAAAATTACAATCATATACTATGATTGCCGTAATCATGTTAACATAAAACCCAAAAAACAATACTTGTGTCGCACCAACCATATTTATATTGTTGCTACAACCATATTTTCACTTTTAAATTTGGCAATAATCCTATTGGCACATTTCAACAATATTAATATTGCGGCAATCATAAAATTGTCAAAATTAAATTCAATAAAAACAATGCTATTGTTGCGACGGACATACTTCTATTGCGGACACAATATTATTATTGCCGTGACCATAAAGTAACCACATTTTTTATTTGCGTGTATGCGGTGTCAAATCGACGTAGCCGAAAAGGCTTACAACACGATAATCGAATGTGACGCGCTAAATATCCATTGCGGCGTGAGGTGTGTGGCACGACGCGACTTTCTTCTAAAATTTTAATACCCAATTACTTTTATATATTTTTATTATTTTTTATGCAATTTTTATATAAAAATTTGAGTTTTTCAAAAATACGCATAGAAAATTTTAAGCAAAATATGCATTAAAAGCTATTAATAAAACAAAATTTAAATTTCCTACCAAAATATGTAAAAAATGCATTTTAATTAAATAAGTAAAAATATGAACTAAAAGGTCAAAGGCATTTAATTGCAAAATGATTGATTCGCAAAGATATTAACTTAAAAAGAAGACGATAACAAATATGCATTTGCAGAGAACTCCGACCCCTGGTGTTGACAAACGAATTTGTGTTATTTAAAAAGCCTCAAACTATTTTTTTTTTCGTTACTGACATTTTGTTTCGCCTTAGATTTATTCATTTCGTTAAAAAAAAGGCTTGTAATAATCTAATCAATTCGTTAGGACACAAATGGGCCAAGTTTATTCTGCTAAATAATTAATAGCGTTTTTGAGTTAAACGGCTTAGCTTTCGTAATTGTGACGATGGACTACTTATCATCAATCCTTATTATACTTCGCTAAGCATAAAAGGTCAGCCCTGCCGCCGACCTTCCAATAACCTACTTTCTTTGAAATGAAATCCTTATTAAATGCATGTTGCCATAAAACTAACACCATCACTTTTCATTATTATTTAATTAATTCTCAAAATCATATCTCATCATAGAAATTACACTAAATTCCGCCGCAACTAAAGGAGAACATTTCTCAATTTCCTCATAGCGGACTAGCCAACATTCGTTTACTACAGCAATATTTCTAGTTCATATACCGGGCCCTTCTTTTTTTAGGTTACACGCCACGCCACCCACACCCAAAATTCTTTATTTGTTTTTTTTTTGGTGTTTTGCCTTTTTACTCATAATGCAAATCCATTTTTTCATTTTGTACTTTCTTTCTCGGAAATTTGTCGAGTATAAGTACATTGGCCCACTTTCTAGTGTTCTGGGGGGTTAAACTTTATTTAATGGCACTTGTCGGTCGGCCGACTGGCATTTCAACATTTTAGCTTCAATGTTGTTTGCTCTGTGGCACAATGTCCTGCTATGGCTATGGGAGCAATTCATTTTTAGTTGTCTGGGGGCCGGACAGGGGGTTGACTCGTCTGCGAGTGATATTAGCAAGCTTATGAATGTATTTGGAAGTGCTATAATACAATTAGTAATTGTACTTAGTTACTTATTGGGTATTAGTTTTGTAGAGTGATGCAATAAAATTGACTACGAGGGCGGTTTGGCGGTTATAGTAATTTTTTTGGTTTAAGAAAATTTAAATAACATTAGTTTAAAACCAATTTTTTAGAAATTCACTGCCAACTAATGGCAAACAAAAGAACAAGTTTGTATATTATTTAGTTTAAAAATTTATTTTTCATTTAAAATGGGTCTCTACATTTCATATCAGTATATTAAAAGGGACATAATTAAGGAAAAATTGTGATATATATTTGGTTAATATGACGGGTGGATGAATAAGTCTTGTTTACTTACCCGAAGCATTATGAGTATATCAAAGCATGAAAACAGATACTCTGAATAGGCTAAACAATTCTTTATTTGATTATTCGAAGAATACACGGCTCATTACGTTACGTTATGGGATACCCGTTCAATTCAACTGTCCCTGAATCGCAAGGAACCATTGTAAACTATTTACACGTTAAGGAATATCTGAAATAAGGAATTACTTTAGTGGTGGATTAAAATTATTTTTTCTCGGTTTTTGAGTGAAATTGAACTTGAAAGAGGAGGTATTACAACCTACTGTTTTTCTTCTGGTACTTTTTAGTTTTTATGTACAAAATATACCAAAAAATATAAAAATTCTCATTTGCAATTGGTATAAAACTTAGGAATAAAAATCTTAGTTTCAAATGGCTATTCTTATCCAATTGAAAGTTCAAGTCATCAATTTTAATTTGCTACGAATCCAAATATGTGACAGCGCATAGAGAATGGGAGGGTAAAAAAATCAATTTTCTTTTTTTTATCTTTTTTTGATGTGGACAACATCCGAGCATCGAATGAGACCGATCCCATGCCCCAAAAGTGTTCCCTCCCAGAGATATGCGCGTTTTATGAAAGTGAAGTCGACGATTCTAAGCGCAAATAGAAAGGGACCTAATCTTTAAAATGGCTCTCCTGAACTAAACTGGTTTTTAACCTTAGGTCCCTTTCTATTTTGCGCGTCACATATAGAGTAATTTTAAAGTTTTGGATGAAATTAGGGACGGATACATAAAATTTAGAAATTTTTCCTTTTAAAAAAAATCTCAGTTTCAATTGGAATTTCTAAATTAGAAATAATTAAATTGGGTTTAATTCAATTTAAAATCGAATTTTCCAATATCAATTGAATGTTTCTCAATTTTAAATGGAAATTCTCAATTAAAATTTAAGCTCTTTTAATTTGAAATAAAATTTTTCAATTTATGAAAGATTTCTCTATTTTTTTGGAACTTTCCCAATTGAAAATTGAAGTCATCAATTTGAATTGAAACGTAGAAGTTCTATTTCATTTGGAAATTCTCTCTTTAACTGAGTTTTCATAATTTACAATAAAAAGTCTGCATTTTTAACTTGAAATTTGGCAAATTCAAATTCAAATTCTCAACTTGAAACTTTCAATATCAATTGGAATTTTCTCAAATTAAACTACTACTAAACTGTAATTTGCTCGATATTAAATCGATTTGAAACGAAAATTGCTTATAGCAATTTTTAAATTTCTCAAACTGAAACGGAAGTTCTTAATTTGAATTGAAAATTTTCCCAAACTGAAATAGAAATTCTTACATTGTAAGTTTTAATTTCAATTGGAAGTTTCTTAAAATCCGAATTTGGATTGGAATTTGCTTAATATTGAATAGTAATTCTTAATATGAAATAGAAATGGCCAACTTCCATTAGAACTTTCTCAATTTAAAATAATCATTAAAATATTTTTCAATTGGAAAAAGAACATCTTAAAATAAATAGAAATTTTTTCAATTTCAAATATATGGATTTTGAAAGCTAACCTCTATAGCGTTAGTCTGTAACGGGATTTTTAAATTGTTTCAACTTTCATCATGGAGTGGTCAGATAATGAGAACCGTATCGCTGTAATAGCGCTTTTCAATTGTGAAATGAAAAAAGCGATATTTTCAAAATGCTCCGGCCATTAGGGATTAGCCGCATGTTCGTCTACCGATGCATAAAACTGTTTGAGGAGACTGGAGATGTAAAAGACCGCCACCGGTCGGGTCGCTTACGATCTGTTCGAACACCGCATGTCATCAAAGCCGTTAAATCAAGAATTCACAGAAATCCGCTCCGAAAACAGAAAATCAAGGCCCTTGAGATGAATATCACGCAAAAGTCCATGAGTCAAATCATTAAAAAAGACTTGGGGCTTTTAAACGACGTACCGGACATTTATTGACTGCAGCTTTAAAAACAATAGGATTGAAAAATGCAAACGTCTTTTGGTGAAGCACGCTGATAACTTGCACAGAAAAATTTTGTTCACCGATGAAAAATTTTTACCGTTCAGGAAAAATTTAACAAGCTAAATTATAGAGTGTATGTGCGGTCATCTAAGGAAGCATCTGAACTGATCCCAAGGGTGGAAAAGGGTCGTCACCCAGCTTCAGTCATGGTTTGGTGGGGTGTCACTTACGAGTCAAAACATCGGCCAAAGTTTACCAAGAAACCGTTTTGGAAGCTGCTGTGAAGCCTCTTAACAATTCACTGTTCCAAAACCAGCCATGGACTTTCCAGCAGGATTCTGCGCCGGCCCATAAGGCTAAAACGTTCCAGGCCTGGCTTCGAAACAATTTGCCAGCGTTCATTTCCCCTGGAGAATGGCCCTCAGGCAGTCCAGATTTGAACCCATTGGATTACAAATTGTGGACGGTTTTAGAGGACAAGGTTTGTCACAAAAGATAACCCAACATTGGATCTCTTAAGACTGCTTTGGTTGGAGCTGTGGCCAATTTTCCAATGGACGGGGTTCGTGCAGCTATAGATTGATAAGCCAGTGCGACTTAAGGCGTGTGTAAAGGCAAAAGGCGGACTATTCGATTAACTAGATTCTTTTTGGATACAAAATACATCAATAAATATATTATAAAATATTTTGTCCAAAAACATTCAGTACTTTTTATTTTACAGCATAAAACGTGTGTAACAGTATTTATGTCCCTACTAAGTATATATTAAAGTGTTATTTAAAGGATTTTTACTAAAGAAAGGATTTTTACTAAAGAACTTTAATTTTAAACGAAAATTCCTTATTTATTTACTTTAAAACAGAAGTTCTTAACCTCAATGAAAGTGTGCTCAATTTTAAAAATATATTCTGAATTTCAACTGATACTTTTTTAATTAAAATGAAAGTTATCAATATCAAAAGAAATTGTTTAATTTCTTTATGTGAATTCTCAATTTTATGTTAATTTCAAATCGAGTTTGAAAAATTTCAAATTGAAATCTTTAATCTTAATAGAATTTACTCAATTTGAAATAAAAATTTCAATCTTAAGCTCATTTGGAATCTTGCTTGCTTCAAATGTGACTTATCCGTAATTGAATATTGCTCTTGTTTTTAATTTTATTTGTAATACGATCAATATCAAATGGACTTTCTATATCTCAATTTAAAATATTAATTCTCAATTTGTAAAACAAATTAATAATTCACATTGAAATTTTATAATTTAAAATCGAAACTCTTAATTTTAATTATCTTTATTTAAATGGAAATTCCTTGTTTTAATAAATTTTGTAATTTTGAAACAGAAATTCTTAGTTGCAATTGGTATTTTCGCAATTTAAAATAGAAATTCTCAATTCCAATTAGACCTTTTACAATAAAAAAAAAACTGAATATCTCAGTTCCAGCTGTACAGGGTGGCGCAAAACTACCGTAGTGGTTTGAATGTTTAATAACTTTTTAAATATATTTATATTTTTTATTTCAGAATTTTGTGAAGCAAACTTGAGGAATTTGAAATGGAACACTACTCAACAGAATAACGATCAACAATTGTTGAATTTTATTTTAAAAACTTAGTCAATTGTTTTGACGCACGGTGCTTATCGTCGCTTTATAAATGTGTGTACTGGACCTTCAGAACCAACAATAAACCGCTTGGTTGGAAATTTTCAACAACATGGTACAATAACACACCTTCTATGTACCGGAAGACCACGCACGGTCCACACGGAAAATATTCAAGGTGTTGTGGATAGTGTGCAGAACAGTCCACTGGGGCTATCGCGGGAAGAGCACGAATTTGCGCAGACGAAAATGGACAATTAAGTGAAGGTATGAATTTCAAACATTTGCTCGAGATATGTACAAAATTCTTTGGAACGTTGATGACTTTTTTATGATTCTCAGAATTTAAAAAAAAAGGTAATAAACAAAAGTTTATTTGATTTTTATGATTGTTCATAAATGTGCGTGGACACTGAATTGGCGTTCTTGTCAACATAATACAAGGCATTGTATGAAAGGTCGGTTTTCCAAAATACTTCTGCTTCATTTGTAATTGGGATTCACTATACACAGGAAATCTACATCAATGTAAAGATTGGAAAGCAAGAACTCCCGAGCTTGAGAAACAATTAAAATTACGGAATAAACCTTTGATAAAGGATCTAGATGATATTTTGTTACCATCGCTTCACATGAAATTAGGAATAGCTGGGAAATTCGTCGAAGTGGTAGTCAATGATATTGATGACGCCTATGACTGTTTGAACGTTATCTTTCCAAAACTCAGTGAAGCTAAAATTAGAAAAAGTTCGTAACGTTGTCAGTATTTTATTATTGGCATATCTAAATTTGTTCACTTCGATATATTCGCATTACCAATAATTTTTTCGTAAATGTTTTTTTTTTATATTTCAAACAGGTATTCTCAATGGATCGGATATACGAAAATTAATGAAGAGCGAATCTTTCACAAATATGCTTTCGAATCATTATAACCACCTATGTGCATGGGACGCATTGAAACAAGTCATCGAAGGCGTTTTAGGAAAGAACCGTGTACAGCGAGATGACATACAGACACGAGTGGACAACTTGCTGTATTATTTTAAAAAAAACAATGCATCCATGACGTTAAAATTACATTTCATGCATTTCCACCTTGATACCTTTTTGGCACAATTACCTAAGGAATCGGACGAACAAGGAGGAAGGTTCCACCAGGTGACCATGCCAATGGAAAAGCGATTCAAAGGGAAAAAATTGGATGCATTGCCTGCGGAGGTTTGTTGGTGGAGTTCTAAAATTATGCAGTTTAAAGATGAAAGCACCGAAGATGACACTGAAATTGTGGACACACTGAACAAAACATGCCCTTGAATATTATGTCTATCTCGGATGCAGACTCAGAACATGAATATGAACAACCTACGAAGAAAAAAAGGTCATCAGAACCACAAGCGTCAACTTCAACGAGGATGGATAGTGACAATAATTAAAAATGTTCTAAATTTTGTTTCCATGCATAGATAACATATAAAAATCTCATATTTTCTGTGTAAGAATAGCTGTAATATGAATCGGAATGTTTATTTTCATGCAAAATAAAGAATCAATAAAAAAGTCCTCAATGTTTTTTCCAAAGAATTGTGTGCATATCTCGAGCAAATTTTTTGAAATTCATACCTTCACTTAATTGTGCATAAAAGCGAAATGCGTAAATCGATTTTCATGATCTATGTTTCATTTTGTTTATAGTTTATGTTACTTTAGGTTACTTTACTTTACGTGAAAGTAATAGGACTTGACACTTTTTACCGTTTTGTATTTTTTATGAATTAAAAAAAAAATAATTGTTTAGGCAAAAAATATTTTTTTTCTTCATACACTTATTTATAACTGCGAAACTGTTGCTTATGTTGTTGTTGTTAAATAAAGAATCAATAAAAAAGTCATCAATGTTTTTTCCAAAGAATTGTGTGCATATCTCGAGCAAATTTTTGAAATTCATACCTTCACTTAATTGTGCATAAAAGCGAAACGCGTAAATCGATTTTCATGATCTATGTCTCATTTTGTTTATAGGTTATGTTACTTTAGGTTACTTTACGTAAAGGTAATAGGACTTGACACTTTTTACCGTTTTGTATTTTTTATGAATTAAAAAAAAGTAATTGTTTAGGCAAAAAATATTTTTTTTCTTCATACATTTATTTATAACTGCAAAACTGTTGCTTATGTAGCGAAACGTTGTATGAACAGATTAAAGGAATTGTAATTTTTAATTCTGTTAAATTTGTTTCAGCTTATTCGGACTAGTAGTTCTCGAGTTATGACAAACAAAAGAGCCAAAAACGTGACAAATTCCCCTATACGATACTTACTTACTTTTAATTAATTATTTAATTATTATTTGATGTACCTTGACCAAACGAATGATGCAGAAGTTCTTCTTTTTGGGGCTACTTTTACAATTATCATCAATTATCAGAATTGTGTCCCGAATCAATCACCTGAAAAATGTTGTACTGTGTTATAATTGGAATCTTTTAATATGGAAATATATACGAGTATCAAACTACAAATGGAAAAACTCAATTTTATATCGATATTCCTAATTACAAATGAAAATTCTCTATGCAAACTGAAAAATTCTCAATTACAAATGGGAACTGTTAGTTGGGACACACTAGACACCCCAAAAGAGGCAAAGTTGCTAGAGGGTTTGGCTCATGTAATCAAGAAAAGGTCCAGCATGGTCAAAACAGACAATTAATTGTCAATATGCATTTTTTTTTAAATTTTAGCAGAGATAGGGAACAAATCCCAAAAAACAGAGGGTGGGTGTTTTTTCTTACGACGTTTTTACTTTTTTATTTTCTTTTAGTCCAAGTTTTTTTTAGAAATCAACTCGCCGTTTTGTCCTAATTTTTAAAATTTCTCAACTGGTGCGCTGAAAACAATTCTCTGAGGTGTATTAGTTAATGAACACTACTATCCAAATCCGAGCAAGAACATCTTAAAATTATTTCTGCGTTATTCACCTAGTCAATGCCGGCGACTCTACGAGTAATAGATTAAATTTAAGCTCTGTAAACATTTCTCTATAAAATGCATTAGCAATTCGGAGCCGGCATTAAACACTAGGTCCCGGTCATTGGGTGTTATTTTATCGTCATGTTTCCCCTTGTAAGTAAAGCTGTAAGTGACTTAACTAATCTTAGGACTACAATTAAAATTTCGAGGCACTGTGACAATAACCATTTTCCCACACTTATTAAACCAAAGTCTTAATAGTTGCACTTGCATAATCTACCACTATTCAACTATCAGTAATAAATATGATTTCATTGATTTCAAAACAAACTGCCATTAGGAATACAATATTTTATGGGGAGTATATTTTTAGGAGACTTTATTTATCTGCACTCAAATATGACTAATACCCGAATAAGTGTCAGTTACTCACTAAATGATATTTTGTCATCCACACTCCGGCATTGTCCATGAACTTGAACTTTCAGTTAGATCTTTAATTAATAATGATTCTGTTAAGTATTAATAGAATAGTAGTTTAAGAAATTCTTCGAATATGAACCAAGGAACAGCACGCCAGCAGCTGCACAATTGATTGGATGACTCCATTATTTCGGCATACATTTTGGCCACCAAAACCAAATCTTAGTAATTCAAGTGAATGAACACATGTACCCCCAGTACGAGTGCGAGCATGGACGAATTAATTCATTGGAATTACTAAATTTATGTATGTGCTAGACCTCTAGTGGGACATTTGACAATTCTTGGAATATCGAATGTGAAACCCATGGCTGCCTGCTAAATTAATCCCTCAGAATTCAAATAAATAAATATTGTCGCTGTTGTTGTACTAAAAAAATAATTATTCATCTGCACGTACATACCACCGAAGTGGCTGGAACGAAAATGATGTCAACAATTCATGAGTTGAGTGTAGACCAATATTTATAAACACAGGGTGGTGTGTCAGGCAGGCATACCTACAACGCTGACTGATCTCAAATCATTTTCAAATATGTAACTTAGTATATCAACAATGAGGTAATTCCAATATTAGTTTTCTGTAGCACTCTCATTGTTCTTCAACAGAAATGCACAGCGAAAGAGGAAAAAAGAAATGTCGCAACAAGTGGTTTTCTGTTATCATAGTTGTGTTTGTGTATGTGGCACAGTGTGGCGAATTTAAAGCTAAACTATTTGCATAGAAAAATAACAATATCGCCAGCTACTGAACACCCATCCTAGTAATGCTACACAACATAGAATGCTGCCCAAACTGCAGCCCTGCAGGGCGTAGCAAAAAAAGCGACATAATTGAATATCAAAAAGTTGCGAATATTTCTGGCCTAGGCAACACTAATTCTTGCCTGGCTCCATCTGACATTTCCATTGGAAAGTTTGACATTTTTAGCCTAAACTTACTCAGGACGTTTTGACGTACGACCATCATTTGTGCTGTTTACAGTGACTTGAAAAAATCAATTTGACAAAAAAAGGGAATTAACTCGTGAACATTTTCGTGCGATCGTTTTTCACAACATTCGACGTGGATTATCACGACAAGAGTGCATCAATGAACTTTAATTTTTATATGGCGATGAAGCACCATCCTGTGAAATATAGCACTGTGAAAAACTGGTTTAATGAATTCAATCGTGGCCGACGCTCGCTCAAAGACGAAGGTCGGGAAGGTCGTCCAAAAACGGCCGTTGTGTCAGAGAACATTGATGCCGTGCGTAAACTGATAATTCAAGATCGCCTTGTGACATACCGTGAGATAGAGACATCCTTGGGCATTACTTCCACCAGCATATATTCGATATTGCATAAACACCTGGCCGTAAATAAGGTTTGTTCTCGTTGGATCCCGCACAATTTGGCAATCGCCCAAAAAAAGGCTCGTGACGATTGGTGCAAAGAAATTTTGGAAAAAATACGATCGCGGTGCTTCAAAAGGCGTTTACTAGATCGTCACAGGTGACGAATCATGGATCGTAAAAAAGGGTTTGTTCTCGTTGGATCCCGCACAATTTGACAATCGCTCAAAAAAAGCCTAGTGTCGTTTGGTGCAAAAAAAAAATTGAAAAAATACGATCGCGGTGCTTCAAAAGATGTTTATAAGACCGTCACAGGTGACGAATCATGGATCTATGCGTATGAGCCCGAAACAATACAGCAATCGATCGTGTGGGTCTTGGAAGACGAGCCAAATCCAACGAAAGTTGTTCGTGGAAGAAGCACTTTGAAGCAAATGGTCGCCTGTTTCTTCGGCAAAACTGGTCATGTGGCGACTGTTCCGCTTGGGCAACGTAGAACGGGCAATTCTGAGTGGTACACTACAATTTGTTTGCCTAAAGTCTTCGGGGAATTCGTAAAACGAACAAGAGAAGACGAACCATTGTGCACCATAACAATGCGAGCTCTCAGACATCGGCTCAAACCAGCGCTTTTTTGACCGGCCAAAATGTCGAGTTGATGGGCCTTTACACAAAAAACTAGAAATCAACATTCCATCAAGGAACACACGGCGGCGAAGTTTTCTTAAATCAGTGAGCTGTCACCTTGACCTATTGTTTAATTCTAGCTCCGAATGGCTATTGTTTTTTATAGCGAAGATTTTAAATGACTTTGAGGCTAATATTTAACTCATAAAGTCGCCGGCCATTATGAGATAGAAACCCGCCGCTAAAAATCTTTGGATTTTCTTTACAACAACCATTACAACTTACATCAGGCCGAATATAGACTAAAACTGTCATATATGAACAGGTGCTCCATACCTTTTTGGAATCTTTTTTATAGTTATTTTCATGTTGTGTGGTTATCTGATATCCATCGCCTTATTTACACTACGCCTTCCCTAAACGTAATTTTTAACTGAAAACTTGTTAAGTCCGCCAGTTCCTTTATGTTTCTTGGCCGCATCAAATTTGACTACGGAAAGGAACATGCTACAGCGATAATAAATGATACTTTTGGATCATCAGTTCATCTCAAGGTAGACTAAACTCCAGATATTTAGCTCAAACGTCAAGTCTGTCATTCTTTACGGCTGTGGGACATAAACGTAGAACTGCCTGAGCAAAATAAGTGCCTCTAGCTCAGTCAATGCTACATTCTTTCTAAGGTCTTTTTGAATAACCAAAAAACTGGTCTGTGAATTCTATCACCACTCAATTAAAAATTTTGTAAATAAGCTAAATTATTTATAAAATATTGCAATGATATGTAATTAATGGGAAAAAGAAAACAAAATTCATACTGTATCATGTATTTGTTCAGTGGATAACTCTACTTCCGGTAGTTCTCGTTTAATGTGAAACTGCTTTCCCTAAAGTGTATAGCCGCTAAACATAGTTACAGCACATTCGTTGCTTGGGGTCTAATGAATGGAAAGTGGCGCTGACCGAAACTGCAGTCAACCCTACCTGTAACTAAAAGTATTTCCAGCTTTTAAAAACATTTTTACAACCGTTTCTGTAAATCAGTGAATTTTTTCATAGCGACAAACTTTTGAATAAATGGCTTTCAACATTTTTTTTGTGAACATGTAAACTTTTTCGATAAACGTTTTTTTTAAATACATGAGTTTATTCATCGTCTCATGACAAAAATATTTTCGATAAACCGCATACAATTTTATTTGTAAATATGTGAATTTGTTTATCGCCTGAAATCGAAAATATTTTCGATAAGCATATACAAATATTTTAAAATTGGTATTTGAATTTTATCACCACTCAATTAAAAATTTTGTAAATAAGCTAAACTATTTATAAAATATTGCAATGATAGGTAATGAATGGGATCAACAAAAATAAAAAGTGGCGCTGACCGAAACTGCAGTCAACCCTTCCTGTAACTAAAAGTCTTTCCGGCTGTTTTTAAAAACATTTATTCAACCGTTGCACAGTGGGAAAATTACGAAAAAAATTGGAAATAATTCGGCCATTTCGTTTGTAATGGTCCGATTTAAATGAAAATT
Organism: Hydrotaea diabolus; assembly: GCA_963513945.1. Lineage (NCBI taxonomy): Eukaryota > Metazoa > Arthropoda > Insecta > Diptera > Muscidae > Hydrotaea > Hydrotaea diabolus. The sequence continues at coordinate 243,888,051 of OY740716.1, read as the reverse complement.
TACATTGACCTTCTTGAAGTGTTACTGAGCTTAAGTTTTGAATTTCATGCATCTGTGTTTAACAGGTGCTGCACAGTGGGCCCTCAAAGTTGGTCACCTCGAGTTAAAATTTTTTTTTTCAAGCCGCCAAAAGCGTATTTGTTTTTACAAATTTTTTCATATCTCGTACAATAAAAAAGATATCGGGACTTAAAGTTTTTTTTTCGAAAAATTTGCTTTGGATTTTCTGGGATTATTTTATTTTTGGGAATCAGTTTTAGGTGAATCGGGGAAAATTTAATCCTGGTTTAAAGAAAACACTTTGGTTAATGTTTTAAAAAAAGAATTGTAGCAAAATCACCAATAATATGAAAATGCTGTTCAAAGTCAACTATTGCGAAAAAAGTGGGATTTTGAGTGTTTTACGGCGAAAAGGTACCTTTACTCTTATGTCAATAACTTTAATGTTTCTTAAATAACATACAAAAAATTTGCATTTATTTCAAAGAAAACTTTATGCTTAATACAAATAATAAGCAATTGTGACCCTAGTCGGTACTTTTCTTGCTCCAGGCGTCTCCAAATATGGGCATTTTTTTCAAAAAAAAATTGAGTTTGAGCTCAAATAAAAAAAATCGCCACACTGCTGGCCCAATTTGGTGCTATAAGTCAGTTAACTACATATGTTTTCTAAAATCCCAAGCAAAGAAATTTTGCGGGAGGCCATTTCTAGGACAAAAAAAATGAGTTTTTGTTAAAAAATCCCATTTCTGGGATTTTGTTTTCCCCTGTGTCAAATTTTAGAAAAGTGGCAACTCCAATTTTTTTTTTGAATAAGTTTTTCATTAATATTGATACTACGTAAAAAAATCAGGTTTATATCTCCAACCAGCAAAATTTTACAGTGGTCTGAAATATTGACTTTTTTTGCTACCTTCACAAAAAAAAAAAATTTCTCGTTTTTATCAATTATTATTCAACATATTGAGTTAATTGCATTCTTTTTTATAATCTGTTAAAACTAGAGGTAATTACCTTTCCATTGGTATATAAAAAGTATATCCTTTTACCTACACTTATAACAGCACGTGCGCTGGAATAAGACCCCTTTGAGTAAAGTATGAATTTTATAGGTAAGAATACCAATTTTAAAAATTCTCGTACCTATCCATAAATAGCAAAAATATATATTTTTACCATTATTGTTTACCTATTGTGTAAAAACGGAAAATGGGTAGTATTGTATAGTATGGATCTAGGTACCTAAACATTCATTCTTATATGTTTTGGGGGAATACCTGTCCCCTATGTCCGGAATATTGTGCAACATTTTAGGCGAATGTACCTGGGTACATAAAAATTCATTGTTATAAATGTATTTTTGGGGAATACCTGGTATTTTAGTCAAGTATTAATTGCGGATATTATTGTGATTACCTGTAAGTATTACTCATTGATATAAGAACCGCCGATTTTGTATGGGTTTATCATAACAAATTAATCCGCCATGACGATAACACTCCTTGTTCAAGAACTTGTTGAATTTTTAAAAAACACCAAACTTCGGAAAATGGAGAACAGAGTAGCATATTTAATAGAGTGCATAGAGTCAACATATAGCGAGATAACACAATCTAACGAAAGCAGCAAAGTATTAAATTTTTTGAAAAAATTTGACCGGCTCATGGAGAAGTATCACAGGAATTATTCAAGATTACCAACTGAGTGGCTCGACAGTATAATTGAATTTAAAACTGTCCCTGCTTTAGTGGGTGCTCCTACTAAGGAATACGACGATCTATGTCCAAAGGCAAAGAAACAACGGTTGTCGGCTGAGATGGCAAATCATTCACCTTCAAAGATTTGTGATACATTCAAGGAATTACTGACGGTGGAAAATCGGCCATCTAGCGCAAAAAGAATTGCAGACGAGTTAACGGAAGCATCACCAAGGCGGCTCCAACGCATTGAAAGAAGTATTGCAACACCATGTCCTGGTTTTAGCGAGGAAGAAGCATTAGCTTTAATCATCGAATTGGGATTGAGTAAGAACAAGTACACTCATTTAAGAAGAATGCTGCTTGATAAAGGATGTGACATGTTTCCCGCATACAACCGAATAAAGGAACGAAAAATGGAAATTTTGCCAAACCCAGTGATAATTACAGAAAAGGCCGGCAGCGTTAGTTTGGAACTACTTCTCCAAAATACTGCCAGTAGGATAATAACAACATTGAATGAGGAACAACTAAAAAAAATCAACAACAGCCATCTTCAATTAATATGCAAGTGGGGATGTGATGGTTTGTCAGCACTTTCGGAATACAAACAATGCTCTGATAGCCAATCTACCCAGATCGAATTCAAGAGCGTATTCATGGCATCTTTGGTTCCTCTGAGGTTAAATTTAGACTCTACCTTACTTTCAACTTCGCGCAGAAAATCAAACCCTACTGAAGCAATATGGCGTAATCCAACACCTGGCTCCAAAATTTATTGCAGACCAATCTCCTTCGTATATCATAAAGAAACGAGTGATTTAACTAAAGCCATCACAGACAAATTAAAAGATGATATTTCGAGATTAGAAGATTTTGCATTTAAATTCGACAGGTATTCTATTACAATATCTTTTAAAATGTTCCTGACAATGGTAGATGGAAAAGCCGCAAACGATATTACAGGAAACAAATCTAGCTGGAAGTGTTTCATTTGCAATAAAAGCAAAGTTAATTTTTCAAACGCTTCGAATAATTCAGTAGTCAATGAAGATACCCTTGAGTTTGGAATAGCACCGTTACATGCTCGAATCAGGTTTCTAGAACACTTTCTAAACCTTGCTTATGACATTAAGTATAAATCTATACCAGGAAATGAAAGGAAAAACATTCGAGCTAACAAAGAAATGCATGAAATGAGAGCAAGTGAAAAAAAAAGAATTCAAGATGCATTTAAACAACAAACTGGCCTAAATATTTCTAAACCACGCTCGAACTTTGGGAATACAAATGATGGAAACACTGCCAGAAGATTCTTCGCAGACTATAATACAGCTGCAGAAATAACTGGAATCAATAAGGAGTTGATTCGAATGGTTAATATATTGCTTTTAGCTCTGAATTCCAAACAAAAGATTAATTCCGATAAATTTGGAGTTTACGCCGAACGAATTTTAAAAATGCTTGCTGATCTCTATCCCTGGAAAGATCTAACGCCAACTATACACAGAGTCCTGTTCCATGGGAAACAAATAATCGAGTCTCACCTTCTCCCTATAGGCGAGTTAACTGAAGAACCACAAGAAGCTAGAAATCGAGACTTCAGATATGTTCAACAATTTTCCACAAGAAAATGCTCAAGAATAGCACAAAACGAAGACTTACTTAATAGTTTATTATTATCTTCAGATCCTTTTTTATCCTCCATGAGAAGTAAGTTGACTTCGTACCACGAAATGACGCATGGAGACGAAGAAGAATTTTCTGATTTATTAGATATGCTGGACGTGGAATAAAATCATTTAAGTTTAATGTTTTTTAATTATAAGATTTATTTAAATGTTAATTTATTTAAAAAAAAGTTTTTCACAAAAAATGAAGTCAATAGCATCTTTTTATTCAAATTTTCTATCTGCAACAATTAAATTACTTTTTTGCGATTGGAAATGTGTAAATTTGATTTTTTTAAATGCAACAACATTGATCTCTCACAAAATGAAATTGCTATTTACCAAAAAAATTAATATTTTACTCAAAGGGGTCTTATTCCAGCGCACGTGCTGTTATAAGTGTAGGTAAAAGGATATACTTTTTATATACCAATGGAAAGGTAATTACCTCTAGTTTTAACAGATTATAAAAAAGAATGCAATTAACTCAATATGTTGAATAATAATTGATAAAAACGAGAAAAAAATTTTTTTTTGTGAAGGTAGCAAAAAAAGTCAATATTTCAGACCACTGTAAAATTTTGCTGGTTGGAGATATAAACCTGATTTTTTTACGTAGTATCAATATTTTTATGACAAAATGAAAAACTTATTCAAAAAAAAAATTGGAGTTGCCACTTTTCTAAAATTTGACACAGGGGAAAACAAAATCCCAGAAATGGGATTTTTTAACAAAAACTCATTTTTTTTGTCCTAGAAATGGCCTCCCGCAAAATTTCTTTGCTTGGGATTTTAGAAAACATATGTAGTTAACTGACTTATAGCACCAAATTGGGCCAGCAGTGTGGCGATTTTTTTTATTTGAGCTCAAACTCAAATGCCCATATTTGGAGACGCCTGGAGCAAGAAAAGTACCGACTAGGGTCACAATTGCTTATTATTTGTATTAAGCATAAAGTTTTCTTTGAAATAAATGCAAATTTTTTGTATGTTACTTAAGAAACATTAAAGTTATTGACATAAGAGTAAAGGTACCTTTTCGCCGTAAAACACTCAAAATCCCACTTTTTTCGCAATAGTTGACTTTGAACAGCTGGCATTTTCATATTATTGGTGATTTTGCTACAATTCTTTTTTTAAAACATTAACCAAAGTGTTTTCTTTAAACCAGGATTAAATTTTCCCCGATTCACCTAAAACTGATTCCCAAAAATAAAATAATCCCAGAAAATCCAAAGCAAATTTTTCGAAAAAAAAACTTTAAGTCCCGATATCTTTTTTATTGTACGAGATATGAAAAAATTTGTGATAACATTTTTGGTTGGGTTTGTCCAGCAGATTTCACTAAAGAAAAAATTATTACGATCGGACCACAAATACGCTTTTGGCGGCTTGAAAAAGAAAATTTTAACTCGAGGTGACCAACTTTGAGGGCCCACTGTGCAGCACCTGTTAAACACAGATGCATGAAATTCAAAACTTAAGCTCAGTAACACTTCAAGAAGGTCAATGTAAATTTTCATTTAAATCGGACCATTACAAACGAAATGGCCGAATTATTTCCAATTTTTTTCGTAATTTTCCCACTGTGCGTTGTTGTAAATCAGTGAATTTTTTCATAGCGACAAAACTTTGAATAAACGGCTTTAAAATATTTTTTTGTAAATATGTGAACTTTTTCACTGCATTATACGAAATTATTTTCGAAAAACGGCTTACAACATTTTTTTAGAAATACGTAAATTTATTCATCGCCTCATAATAAACATATTTTCGGTAAACGGCAAAGCATTTTATTGGTAAATATGTTTAACGCCTGAAATCGGAAATATATTGGATATAGGAGTACACGAATATTTCAGTTAATATGTGAAATTTTTTATCACAGGATTTCTAATTAATTTTTTTTGGATATTTGAATTTTTTACTAGATCCGGAAAACTGTGCAGTGTCTGCGATTAACACTCTGCGACAAATGGTAAGGGTCAGTGATCGGTTTGGAATGAAACCACCGGGGAAAGTTATATTGGTAAAAAAAAAGTCATACGTGTTCCAGCGTTTCGCTGGGTCTCATCTAGGAATCGAGATATATCGATTTGAAGTTAGTAAGTATCGTATAGGGGAATTTGTCACGTTTTAGGCTCTTTTGTTTGACATAACTCAAGAACCACTCGTCCGATTTAGCTGAAACAAATTTAGAAAAATTAAGAATTACAATTCCTCTAATCTGTTCTTAAACCGTTTTCCTACTTAAGCAACAGTTTCGCAATTATAAATAAATGTATGAAAAAAAAAAATTATTTTTGCCTAAAAATTAAAATTTTTTTTTTTTTAATTCATAAAAAATCCAAAACGGTAAAAAGTGTCAAGTCCTATTACTTTCACGTAAAGTCACATAACCTATGACCAAAATGAGACATAAATCATGAAAATCGTGAAAAACGTGACAAATTCCCCTATACGATACTTACTAACTTCAAATCGATATATCTCGATTCCTAGATGAGACCCAACGAAACGCTGGGACACGTATGACCTTTTTTTGACCGATATAACTTTCCCCGGTGGTTTCATCCCAAACCGATTGTGGCTGTCGCACAGTGTAATCGTTACGATATTCTGGCTTACAGTGATACTCATATAAAATAATACCTTACGGTGCGGTAACTAAACAGAAACCAATATAGGCAGGCTAATTCATATCTTGGGAAAGATAAAGATTGTGCCGTAAAAAGTTGTTCCAAAAACTTTAAACTGAGGGAGATATTGCAAAAATAAACTTTTTTAAAAAAGCATCAACAAAATTATATAAATCTTTTTTATTTTATTTATTTGTGTCGTTTTTGACTGGACTTGTTGGTCAGCTTTTTGGTTATAAAATTAAAAAAAAAAAACTTATTTATTTCATATTTTCCCAACGTTTCGTTGGTTTCTTTAAACTTTTTCAGGGGTTGTTTTTGAGAAAATCCTATCAATAACATCAAATCAAAAAAAACTTGTGAGAATTGTGATAATACTTATACTGGTGAGAAATTGTGCTGGTATTGTCATTTGAGGGCTAATTGTTTTGTTTACAGTGTGTTTAAAAGTTCATCTTAGTCAAAAAATGGAATTATCCCGTGAACATTCTCGTGCGATGATTTTTTACGATTTTCGGCGTGGGTTATCGAGACAAAAGTGTTTAAATGAACTTTTTTCGACTTTTGGCGATGAATCACCATCAAAAACCACTGTTAATCGCTGCTACCAAGAGTTCAGTCTCGGGCGCCGTTCGATCCAGGATTAATTTGGTGAAGAATGTCTAACTTCCGTCTCTTTGCCAGAAACCTTGATGCTGTGCGCGAACTGATTAAGCAAGACCGACATGTGGCATACCCTCAGATGGAGGCATCCTTGGGTATTAGTATGACAAACATCAATAAGATATTGCATGTTCATTTGGCCGTGAACAGAATTTGTTCTCGTTGGATCCCACATAATTTGACGAATGCTGAAAAAAGGCTCGTATGAATTGGTGCAAAGGGATGTTGAAAAAGTATAACTACGGTAGCTCACAGGCAGTGTATAACATTGTCACAGGTGAAGAATCATGGATCTATGCATATGAACCCAAAACCCAACAGCAATCGGCCGTATGGGTCTTTCAAGACGAGCCAAATCCAACAAAAGATGTTCGTGGAAGAAGTACATCGAAACAAATGATTGCGTTTTTTTCGGTATAATCGGCCATGTTGCCACAGTGCCTTTAGTGGAACGTAGGAAGTCAATTCCGAGTGGTATACAAATATCTGTTTGCCAACAGTTTTCGAAGAAATGAGGAAAGATAATAAGAGAAGACGGATCATTTTGCATTACGACAATGCGACCTCTCACACATCAGCTATTTGACAACTCAATATAACGAATTGATTAGCCATTCACCGTACAGCCCTGATTCGGCTCCCAATGAATTTTTCTTATTCCCTAGCATCAAGAAAAAAATGCATGGTCAACGTTTTTCATCGCCCGAAGCAGATGTTGAAGCTTTCAAAAATCATGTTTTGGAGATGTCTCGATCAGAGTGGAAAAGGTGCTTCGAAAATTGGTTCGTGCGCATGCAAAAGAAAATTTGAAATGAAATTAAATTAAATTATTGTGTTTTTATTGCCGGACCCGAAATATTAATAGCAACCCTCGTAAGTAATTCTTCGTGATTTAATTGTAAGTTGGTACACTACGAGTATAACCAAAAATATAAATAACGTAATTTTATTCATTTTGTCGACAGAATATTTAATAAAATTCTCCTGAAGAAGTTAGAACCAAACCAACGAAACGTTGCGAAAAACATCAAATAATTTAGTTTTATTTACCCCAGGACATATAACAAATATCACAGCCCATTTAAAAAACAAACAAAAACAATTGTTCTGCTAATATTTTTGAGAAGTGTATTTGAATTTTAGTATTTTTGAATTTTAAAACTCAACTTCCAGAATATTTTGGGTTTTCCAAAATTGTTTAGCTCGTTTGTTTTATTTCGGTCTGTTGCTTTTACACATTGAACAGGGATTAAACCGGCTCAAGACCTCTTGCTTCTATATTTAAATACGTAGAAGACAAGTTTTTAACAAAATGGGAAAGTGACATTGATTTTTCGTGGCTGCACACTACTTTTATCATGATTTCGGGTCCGTGACAATTGTGTGAAGAAAACTTGAAAAGTAAAGTTTACAACAGTAGTTCTGATTCGTTTGGGGAGATCCTGGCCTTATAGAGTTCGGTTTTACTTTCAACAATTGCAGCAAGGCTTTCTGAAGAGGGTTGTCACGGACCCGAAATCATGATAAAAGTAGTGTGCAGCCACGAAAATCAATGTCACTTTGCCATTTTGTTAAAAACTTGTCTTCTAATTAAATATAGAAGCAAGAGGTCTTGAGCCGGTTAAATCCCTGTTCAATGTGTTCCAAAATTTTTATGAAAATGCGTTTTTTTTAAATTACTCCCTCAGTTTTGAATTTTTTTAAAACATCTTACGGCACAACCTTAGAGCAATTCAGCACAAGTTTTATATTATCGATTTTCAACAAACTCATTTGTGTTTTGTTTGATTTTTTTTCAAAAAATGGATTTTTGCTATTTATTACGGAAAAAAAACAAAATTGAGTTCCTACTCGTAGAACTATTGTATAAAACAGAGTGGCGGTCCTAGGTTTTTTTTTTAAAAAGAGTTTTAATTACTTATACTCCCTCAGTTTTAATTTTTTTAAAAACCCTTTTGTTTATTACCGAGACCTCCTGCATAGAAACAAGTTTTTAACAAAATGGCAAAGTGACCTTCCTGAAAAAGCTACGCAACAACTGTTGAAAGGTGGGAGCCTGGTCTTCAAGAGTTCATTCAGATTTCCTTTTAACAATTGATGCAAATATTTCTGAGGAAGGCCATCGCGGACCCGAAATCGCGATAAAAGCAGTGAGCAGCCAGGAAAATCAATGTCATTTTGTAAAAAACTTGGCTGTACAATGTGTTTTTCAAAAATTTGTTTACGGAAAAATTAAATAAAATTAAGTGCATCTTTTGTTTTTCCGAACGACTAATGTTTTTTTTTGTAGAGCACCTTTAACATGACCTTCATAATTAATGACTCTTCACAGTTTGAAATCCTACAATTTTTAAACCACAATACCGACATTGAGATCAACTCTTGACTAACGACAACAATTACTAATGATTAATTCAATTAAAATATTTTACAACATTTTTGGCCAAGCCCAACACACTGTGTGTGCGTGTGAGCCCCCTGGCATCTGTCTGCTGGTGGTGCTCCAAAAATATTTTTTTTGTTCATCAGCTTTTGTTGTTTTCGGTGTAATTGTTTATTTTTAATAAATGTAATTGATTTTGTTGCTAGTATCTCATGAATGTGCTCTTCAGAGCACATCAATGACAACATCTTGTCATTGTCGATGTTTTCGTTGTGGTTCTTGTAGTTGTTGGTACTTTTAGGATGGTTGTTGAACCAAAAATTCTCTTCGGTAAAGTGTGAAGCGTTTCTAGGGGGTACTTAATGTTCATTAATAGCTGGTCTATACAAACATACTTGTTAGACATGTCATATATTTTGTCATATTGGTCGCATGTTTGTAAGTAAGTACGAGTATATGTCAAGTGCAGCCCAGCATGCACCCTTTCCATCATTCGACTGATATTCTTATTGGGAGCGATACTATCGTCTTACAATGCACAGTGGACGACTTTGGCAAACATTTTGTAAATTATTTAAATATTACTAGGTTAACACATTGAACAGGGATTTACCGGTTCGAGACATTTTGCTTCGACATTTTAATAGAAGACAAGTTTTCAACAAAGTGCAAAGTGAAGTTCATTTTCGTTGCACTGCTTTCATCGCGATGTCGGGTCAGGGACGACCTTCAGAAAAAAATATTACTAGGTTATTTTATTCTGTTTTCAAATTTAAGTGATTAGTTTGATCTAATCAAACAATGTGTGTTTTCTTTTATTGACTTTATTCAACATTATGGCATCCGAAAACGGATTTGTTGCCACAACTATCAAGTTTTCACCACCAGTACAACCGTATATCAACCGGTGAATGACAATTTTCAGTAAATGGAGCTATAATTACACAATTGAACAAGCTATTTGTTGAGTAAGAACTAAATGTTGTTTTAAAAGTTATTTGGGACGCTGAATCCAAATCTGCAATTGGTTTATTTTTTTTTATTGACTTTTCGCTTTATAACATAAAGAACAGATTCGTCGCCACAACTGAATTTGTTTGCCTACAAAATGAGTGAGGTTGCATGCAACTAGAGTATTCGATTAGTACAACCGAATGTTAGTTGGTGCTCTAACACGTTCAGTAAATGTAACAGAAATATCGTTAGGAAATACGAAAAATGCCAACCTCCAGAAAAGATTTCTGGCCTAATAATGGAAATGCGAATATTTATCATCAAAAATGGTTTTAATTGTTTTTTAAAATATACTCCAGCATATATGCGTTCAAACGAATTGTCGAAGCACTTTTTCCATTCCGATTGAGACACCTCCTAAACATGGTTTTTGAACGTTCAACAGCATCTTCTGGCGACGAAAATCGTTAACCACGCATTTTTTTTTCTTGATTTGCGGGAATAAAAAGAAGTCATTGGGTACGGCGGATGACCCATCAATTCGACGATATGGTCGGTCAAAAAGGCGCTGGTTTGAGCAGATGTATGAGAGCTCGCATTGTCATGGTGCTTTTGGATCTAAGTACTCCACCAAACGGCAGGTGGTGTAAAAAAACATTATCTTTTAATTATTTTATGGTTATAATCTACCACACCATGGCTATGTACGAGTATGGTGTGAAATATAGAAGCCCACTCAATATGTATATGAAGCTTAGGGAAATATGAATCCGGCAAATCCAAAACAGTTTGGTAGTTGTTAAGATCATTACTTTTTTTGCTAAGCTTAGACATAACTTCAATTAGCCTAATTTGAGGACAACTTACGAGTTTACTTTCGACAGGCCGGTAAAAAAATAACAACTTTACCATAATTAATTTCAAAATCCCCCACTGTGCTGCAACTGCATGTTACAATGGTTTGACTTCTACTTTTGTTTAACGTACAAAAAAGTTTTTGTTTCTCTTAACCAATCGTTAACACTCTGCTGACATACTGACTTATATCTTACGAGATGTGTTAATTCGAGTGGGTTCCGCTAGGAAGATGAAGGGCTGATTGCGCGCTGAGTACTCTCAACATCTTCGAATTTGGAAAGGGAGGGGGAGACAGTTATGGTTTGTTATTGGTAATTATGGATGTACAAGAGTACGGGGACAAGTACATGTAAGTGACTGTACTGTGACTTATCTTACACTAGGCAAGTACGCGTCTGATGTGTAAAATTAAGAATCAAGAACAATTGCGCCGGTTATATGAGTATGGGTTAAATACAGTTCAAAAAAATAAATTAACAAAATATTGTCAAATTTATGCCTGTAGTGTTATTTTTGTCATTCAACTTGACGTAATTAATTAAATTCTTAATATAAGCGGTTAATCGTTTAATTATTCATACGAAAAGTCTGTAAGTAATGAGCAATTGCTGACGTATGCTAAGTCTGGTTCTGGTCGGATGAAATGCTACACCCAGAAAACACATTCGTTGTCACAAACAAATTGGATTGTCAATCGAGTGTTTATGGATGCATATACTTTAGTAAGATTGGCAATACAATCTATTATTAATCCTGGAATGCATATGAAGTTGATATCCATTCACCTCGATCGGTCAGTTTAGTGTCCATTCCGTTCTACCAAGGATTGTCATGTCATCATCTTCCACTTAATCCATCTACCACAGCATTAGTCGCCCGTGCCTTTATATTCTGTGCTAGTTTTCATCTAATGTCTTTATAGCTAGAGCATTTTGGACCATCCATAGGTTTTTCCCGATTTTTACCGATTTCGACCAAATTTCGCTCAGAGCATTTCGAGTGCCCAACACACACTTCTGGTAAAATATGTGCATTCACTTCTGGTGAATTGTGCATACCTGCCACACAAAGGTCCCTCGACAAAGGGAAAGGAAAGGGGACATGTATGGTTTGTTATCGGTAATTACGGATGTGTATATGACTAAAAACATTTCTATTTTGCATTTGGAAGGACCTTTATATGTGAGCTATACGAAGATATAAGTTACTGGTCCAGTCTCACTAGAAATGTATAACTGGTCGCTCATAGCGTACCATGTAAAATGTGAGAAGGATTCAAAATTGGAAAAAACGTTTGTGTGGGAACTATCCGATGCATGAACCGATATGGTGCAGTAATAAGTGTTGCTCATAACGCTGTTACAAATTTGGTCAGAATCGGAGGTAATGAGGGGCAGTAGGTTCTGAACTCAGGAAAACCCTTTGTATATCAAAACACGGACCAATTTTAATAGGATGCATCCTTGGCCCAAGCTTAAAGAACGCACCAAATTTAGTTGGAAAAAACAGACATTTCATCTCGATCGACCGTAGGTGCAAAGCCACTCTTATAAAAAGAACGTTATAAGCGATCACCAGGCATTTCAGAAAAAATTGCACCTAATCGGCCCATGTTTTCGAATAGCACCCAGGCAAAGTGTACATCTTATGAAAGGTCCTGCCGCTCTTAAAGCCATAAATTACTTCGGACTAGCTCAAATTTCGAGTTTGAGGTTAAAAGCAAACAATAATAATTCTAAATAAAATTTAACTGTTTGCTCAAATCATTTCTTAAAGGAGAGTTCTAATGAAAAAGTTGAGATAGCCTCGTGGACGGAACTCTGATTTGTCAAACCTGATCAATCAATATTGATCTACTAGCATTTCGTTCTTAGACGTGCTTCCTTCAGTTTCCACTAGGAAGAATTGCATCTTCATATACTTAGTGCCTCTATTGGGGCCTTAGTCTTTAAGTTTTTCGCTTTCTCTTGTTGTTATTGTCTAACGCCTTTCTGGCAGGAGCGTTTGTTTCCAAGTCAATGCAATCGTTGTATTTTTAAGCGCTAATTTACATTCATGTTTGGATGCATATCATTTACTCCCTGCTTACGCAGATTGGCCTATACGTTTTCGAAGGATTTTCTCCTCGAAAACTTTATCAGCTTTCGCTGAGATCCTTACTAAAGCACGTATAGTCTCGTCTTTGAAGAGAGGGCTCTGTTTTCAAGCTGTTCACTGAACCCTTAAAATAGCAACTTCAGAGTGTACTCGTATTGTAAACTTTAATGAAAAAAAAAAACAAAAATGTAAGAATGATATTTAATAAACAAGTAATACGTCGTTAAGATCAAACCAGGTCCACAACCGTCTCATAATACTAATCTGCAAAAAATATGTTTTTTGGGCCCTTTCGGCCCGTTCTTAAATAAGTATATAGGTTACTCTATATTTAGATTTTTACCAAATTTTCTTTAATTTAAGAATCCGTATGTCCATATTGACAATTAATAGCCTGTTTCGATCGTGAGTTCCAACTAAAATTACCATTTTAAACCATTGTCCGTTCACCTTACGATTTGTTTAGCAAATAAGGGAAACTATTTCCCCCTAGGCCAATTTTGCCCATTTGCAATCCCTTATTGTCCATCATCATGCAACATTTCAAGATCCTCGGTTGATTCCTTCCAAACAGGCGGACATACATGGCGAGTTCTTCCTAAAATTTCACGACGATCAATAATGTAAAGGGCGGTCCAACTTAAACGCACGATATTAATTGCAAATAAAACAAAAAGTTTTCAGAGAATTATCTTCATATTTTTTGTTATGAAACAAACTATCGACATAATATTCGCCACGGCTTCGGTGGATTACATCTATCCGATGGTCAATATTTTAAGTGACTCTGAGATATAATGGAGGTTCAATGTCGTTATTCTGCGGAACTATTTTATCCTTTAGCTCTTGAATTGTTTTTGGCTTATGAGTAAAATTTTTCTTTAAAATATCCCTAAAGAAAGAAGTCCAACGCTGTCAAATCATATGATATCGCGGTCAACTAACATCGCCACGACGTGAGATAACACGGCCTTTACATTTCTCTAGCAAAAGAGCCATCGTTTCGTTGGCTGTGTGGCAAGTAATCGCAAGTAAACGCAAATAATGCGATATATAAATTTGTCCACCGACTGGAGGAAAGCGAAAAAAAAACGCTTATAAGAAATGTTTCCAAAACACGGTGTACATAATTGTAGCTGTTTATAATTTGCTTATAAGAAAAAAAAGCCTATAACGCATGAGAAAGTGTCGACTTTCTTACATCCGCTATCTGCTGTATCAGTAAATTACACTAGTCAACAGTCAAAATGTACTCGGGATGCGATAATTTTTTCTGTGTAGATAACCTTGACATGAGCTCGAAAAACGCAATAAAAAATTTTTTTTTCGTTTGGTTTTTGTTTTATTTTTTTTTTTTAAATTTTAAAAATTTTTTTTTGGTTAATTTGTTTCGTCCGGCATAACTCGGGAACCACAAGCCCGATTTAATTGAATTAAATTTTAAAAAATTTAAAATTACAATTCCCTTAATCTGTTCATACATTGTTTTCCTATACAAGCAACAGTTTCCAAGTTAAAAATGAATATATAAAGGAAAAAACTTATTTTTTGCCTAAAGATTTAAATTTTTTTTTTTTAAAAAATCCATAAAAAATCCAAAATGAAAAAAAATGTCAAATCTTATTACTTTTACGTAAAGTCACATAACCTATGAGCAAAATGAGACAAAGATCATGAAAATCGATGCACGCGTTTCGCTTTTATTCGCAATTGAGTAAAGGTATGAATTTCAAAAATTTGCTCGACATATGCACAACTTTGTCTATGGTAAGGTTTTTTCTTTTTTATTACAAAAAAAATTAAAATTTGTCGGGTGACAAAAATATATGACTTTTTGAAATTCATACCTTTACTCAATTGCGAATGAAAGCGAAAGATTAAGGGAATTGTAATTTTAAATTTTTTAAAATTTAATTCAATTAAATCGGGCTAGTGGTTCCCGAGTTATGCCGGACGAAACAAATTAACCAAAAAAAAATTTTTAAAATTTAAAAAAAATAAAACAAAAACCAAACGAAAAAAAAAATTTTTATTGCGTTTTTCGAGCTCATGTCAAGGTTATCTACACAGAAAAAATTATCGCATCCGGAGTACATGAAATTTTTTTCATTTTGTTGAGTAGTGTTAGCGAAGAACGTAAACTGGCTGAAGTGTACAAAGATTTAAAGCGAATTTATGTAGTATTAAGTAAATAAAATTCAAGTTAATTTTAAAATGAGTCACTTATAGTTTATTACTTCTTATTACTTCTAAAGACATGGTTTTTTTTTTTAAAAAAGCAGCATTAAAACTTTTGCAAAATACTGTTAATCTTAAATAAAGTGTTTATTTTCTGCCGAAGACATTACTGGTGTACTGTTTTTGTCAACAATATCCTTCGTTTTTTTTCAGTGCAGACATCTATCTATCTTTTGATTTATGGCAGATCCGAGGTATCTCGATGGCCCCACTAGCAGTAGCCAGTATAATTTTGGTCGTGTCCTCATTTACCTCCAGATCTACTAAAGACGCCTCTAACTAAATTTTAGCAAATGATCCAATTCCAATAACGTTCTGTCCTCTCGCTAATATCTATGACGTCAGCATAGACCAGAATTATGTGTACTTTAGTGTTATTTTTTCCACTTATGTTAACCTTTTAATGTTTCTGACCATCTTTATACTTTTTTCTTTTTATTCTTTTACATACCAAGTGAAAAAGCATTAATGTAGTTTTATGATGATCTTTTCGCAAAAAAACGATATCTAGAACATAACCCAGTCAAATTTCCCGTAAACTATGTTCATTGCAATAAAACATTTTATAGACTATTTCCTAAACTACTATTAGACGTCCTTTAATCCCAAAAGTATATTTATAAACTAAACGAAGGAGTCTCTTTCCATGCCACATATAAAAATGCAATGAGAAGTGTACTGACCGAAAAATTCCACACTTTGTTCTATGCTAAAGAATTCCTTTCCCAGTTGCTAGTATATTACAGTGAGCTTCAAAAGA